>CM056050.1:441035117-441545035 GCA_029574335.1 Rana kukunoris
AGGTGCAGTGAATCGACCGTCGACGCCAATAATGTCTGGGTGAGAGGAGTCAGAGGAGGACGAGATTGTCTGGTAGAGGACCTGTCATCTATCGGGTGCATGATGGAATTGAAATCCCCGCCTATCAGGTGTGGGCAGGCTGGGTCTCTAAGCGCCCAGGAGGTGAGGTCGCTAAAGAAGGCACTTGTGGGGCTGTTGGGAGCATATACATTAGTGATGGTTACCACCCTGGATCCCAGTTGAATACGGGCCGAGGTGAATCGCCCCTCGGAGTCCGAATCTGAGGACAGAATCTTGCAGGGAAGGTTTTTGTTAATAAGGATTATTACCCCAGCTTTCCGACCACTTGAGTCAGAACCGAGGACTGTGCCTACCCAGAGTTTCCGCAGCCGCGGGAAGTCGGGGGTGGACAGATGGGTTTCCTGAAGGAGGGCGATGTCGGTCTTGAGCCTTTTAAGGTGGCGCAGAACTTTCATCCTCTTATTGGGGGAGCGGAGCCCTTTGACATTCCAGGAGACTATTCTCATGTTGGGAAGACTAACAATGGGGTGTGAGCAGGACGTGGAGGCGAGGAGAATGGGAGCATGGTGCATTGTAGAAGTGGGGTGCAAGGACAGCAGGTGTTGTGTGTGGTTTGCTGTGAGAGAGAGCGGGGGTGGGTAACGGATCCCTAAAAATGGGCGGAGGGTTGAGAACCAGGGAGGGGGAGATGGGGGGAGGGTGTGGATGGGGCAAACAAGGTGAACAACAACATTTGGGAACTTCACTTTTTTCCGCATGGAGCCACTGAATAGGCCAGCTCCCAACGCAGGGCTCTCAATGCAGCACTTCACCCGCCGCGACCGATGGGGGGGGTGTAACAGCAGGAGCAATGCGTGAGGGGGGGGGGGGGGGGGGAGGAGCTAGACAGGTTCCTTGCGGAAGAATGGAAAGGCCTACACATTGATATATAAACGTATAGGATAACATAATATTAAGGCACAAGTGGAGCTAAGACAACTAATACCGATTGTGCAAGAGAACATAAAACAATGTGAAAACAAAACAGTGTGAAATAAAATGGCATTTTTAGGAGCATAAGAGAAAAGAAAAGGAGACAAACTGGCATAACATCAAAATGCATTAGGGCCTACCGTGGTCCCCCGGGTGAAGGGGGAGGCACGCTGAAGGAGAGGGGCCCAGGAGTGGTCCTGGACGGTTAATGAGCAGCAGAACTGCATCGGGATGGTTGTGTGACCGTCTAGAAGAAAAAAAAAAAAAAAAAAAAAAAAAAAAAAAGAAAAAAGAGAAGGTTCAAGAAAAAAAAAGTTCAAAAGGATGAGGTGTGTTGACGGTCGGATCCAGATGCCTTGAATCTTTTAGGAGAGTTCCTTGCGTGGGCTTCCGTGTTCTAGGGCCCGGGTTGGAAGGTGCCGCTCTGGGAGACTGGTTTTGGTGGGGGCTAGAGCGGAGGGATCTCAGAAGGCCTCAGCTTCGGATGGGTCATGGAAGGGAGAGCTGATCTCCGTTGTGGCTGCTGAGTCGAAGTAGCGGCCGGGAAAGCCAGTTTAAACTTGATTTGCATTCGGTGGAGCTCCGTGCAGGTCTGCTGGAAAGCCTTCCTCCTCTTGGAGACGTCCACGGAGTAGTCCGCAAAGATCAGGATATTCATGCCGTCTATCTGAGGGTCCTGGACTGCCTGAACTTCTGCAGGATGAGGGATTTTTCTGAATAGTTGAGATATTTGGCGATGACAGGGCGAGGTGACTTTGCGATCAGAGTTGAAAAGGCCCATGCGTGGGCGCCCGAGGCTCAACAGTGCAGGGGCCCGGCAGGCCCAGGGTCTCGGGGATGCGTCTGGAGCAGAGATCTGAAAGTGCTTGAGTTGCAGCGATTCAGGGACGCCAATAAAGCGCAGATTGCTCCTCCTGGATCTGTTCTCAAGGTCGTCCAGTTTGTCTAGTATATACTTGTTCGTCTTGTCTTGCGCATGTTCAAAGGATTGGGCCTGGTAAAGATCCTCTTCTATATGTCCGATGCGATTCTCAGCCTCATTCAGGCCTGGATGCATGCTCCCTCTAGTTGAGCCTGGATTTTCTGTATCCCTGCATTGATGGCTTTTTCCACCGAGGTCGCTATCATGGGGATAATAGAGCAGCCCACGGCCTGGGCCATCAGCTCAATGTTGTGCATATCCCCCGCCTGTGGGGGAGGGTGAGGGGATGTGAACAGTCTGAGGGGTAGTTGGAGGGGCTGGTGGTGCACTCACCTCCATTGCAGGTGTCGGATCCACGATCGGATCTACGATCGAATCCGTGTAGGCCAAAGCCGGGGCCTCGATTTGCGGCTGTCCCTTCGCTATCGAGCCGCAGCGGCGGCGTACGACCGGCGCGCCGCTTTTTTTCCAGGTATTTGTTCCATCCTCGGTGTGGAGGGGGGGATGGCGGATGGTTAGCCCAGGGGTCGGCAGCGGGTTTGCTGGTTTTTATAGGCCGATTTGGGAGCCTGTGTGCGGGAGCTGAAGGAGTGCACAGCTACTCCATGCGGCGCCGGAACCGGAAGTCAATGGGTCACCTTAATAAAAAATAGATGGCTCCTTACCAAAGGTAGTTGACCTAATTAATTAAAATAAGGTCAAGTAGGCTTGGATGTTAACGGTTAGCCTAATCACATAGATGTCAGCACCATAGAACATACCGGATACCATGGGAAAAAGAGAATGCTGCCATAGTGTAAAATTGTTTAATGTAACACAAAGGATATAAACACAGTGCCGAGTGGCCGCTTACTTGGAATGGTGCCCGTGTCCCGGCACTAAGGCTGTCCGCATGTAAAGAGTGGAGAGAGGGTGGTCGTAGGCTAGAGAGCTGGTGTGCGTTCCACCACATGCAGCTAGGAAACCAGACCAGATCAGCTTCCTGATGACGTCATAGACGAAACGGGGCACGCACAACAATCCACTTCCGGTCCGTCTGGTTTCCTAGCTGCATGTGGTGGAACGCATGCCATCTTTCTAGCCTATGACCACACTCTCTCCACTCTTTACATGCGGACAGCATGTTATATCCTTTGTGTTACATTAAACAATTTTACACTAGGGCAGCATTCTCTTTTTCCCATGGTATCCGGTATGTTCTATGGTGCTGACATCTGAACCTCCATGTGATTAAGCTGACCGTTAACATCCAAGCCTACTTGACCTTATTTTAATTAATAAGGTCAACTACCTTTGGTAAGGAGCCATCTATTTTTTATTAAGGTGACCCATTGGTGAAGGTGGACTACTTCTCTGTTTGCACTTTGAAGACATCGAGCACTTTATTTAAAAACTTTCCTGGGACTTTATACATATATGTATTATTTATTATTTGCAACCAATTTGCACATGGACTTTTTATAGCGATATAATTGTTCATTGTTATTTTTTGGATTGTTATTTGGATGTTTGTAATATCTGATCTCATATTGGGGAGATTGGGCCAGATTCACAGAGCGCGTGCGTTTCGATGCACGGCATCCCCAAAACGAGATACGCAAGAAATCTACTTTTTTTGGTCCAGCGTAATTTCGTTAGACAGGCGCATCCGTCCGTGCAAAACTGCACTAGACAGACCATTGATTTGCTAGTCAAATATGCTAATGAGGGACTTACGGGGATCCACAAAAGAATGTTGGGGCAGCGCAGGCTACGCAGTGTGCGCAACAGCAAAATGTCCTGTCTAAAATTAGACCATATAAAAGCTGGTCTAAAAAGAGAAAAAAAGTCTACATGTTAGATAAAGCAACACCGTTAGAGAGGAGCTCAGCAGTCACACGTGTTGCACAACAATCTGTATGCCAACATGCCATGGGCATCGTCGCGCATAGCTATACTACTGACTTTAGATGAACAAAGAAGGATGAGGGCACGGAGAATGGCACGGAGGAGGGCACGGGAGAGGATATACCGCACACGCATAGACCTGTTTGGCATGAGTGATTCTGAGGTGTATCGCATCTTCAGATTCACCCCTCATGCCATCCTGGAATTAACCACAACCCTGCAGGAGGACATCACCAGCCCAACACAACGCTCACATGCAGTGCAGCCACTGGTCAAGGTCATGGCAACACTCCATGTCCTTACCAGTGGCTCTTTTCAGCGTACAAGTGGAGTGGTGGCTGGGATGTCACAATCCTCCATGAGCAGATGTGTGCACCAGGTTGTCCCTGCAATCCTCAGACGCATGGCCAACCAAATCATCAAACCCACCACTGAGGACCTGCGGCTGAAGGCAATGACAGATTTCTACAGAATTGCCAGATTCCCACGCACCATCGGGGCCATTGATTGCACACATGTGGCACTCCAGCCCCCCCAGGAGACAGAGCACATGTACCGCAATCGGAAGCATTGGCATTCCATCAACGTACAGGTGATAGTCGATGCCCAAGGCCTCATATGGCACGTCCGTGCCAAACACCCAGGGTCCAGCCATGAAGGCTACATCTACAATCAAAGCCACATCCGAATGGAATTCGATCAGAACGTGTATGGGGACACCTGGCTGGTTGGTGAGTGACATGGGTGGCAGGCATGACTGTCCCCCCCCATGATGCACACATCACAAGGGGCACATGCATGACTAACATCCTCCTGTCTTTTCCCTTACAGGTGACTCTGCATATGCACTGGGAACCCATCTCATGACTCCTATCCGGAACCCCCAAACCCCAGGAGAGGAAAGATACAATCAAGCACATGCCCAAACACGTGCAGTGGTGGAGCGCACCTTTGGCCTCCTGAAGTCACGTTTCCGATGCCTGGATAAGTCTGGGGGTACCTCTTGTATTCCCCAAACTTCATGTGCATATCATCGGTGCATGTTGCATGCTGCACAACTTCACAGTAAGAAAGGGCCTGCAGATTGACCTACGTGATGACCTGACCCCTGAACCAGACAATCCCCCCCTAACCGAGGGTCTCCCGTCTTCTGAGGGAAGAGCAGCCAGGAGACAGCTCACATTGGGCATATTTGCACGTTAAACACACACATTAATCATGGCACAATGAGAATGCATGCATGCACACCACTGTGGTCCCTAGCACAGGCACACCACATTCTCATCAAATTGGATTGGCACCAGTCCACCATGCAGGACTTGTGAGCAGCAACGCCACGCCAAGGCTTCAATTATGTCACTGTACATTCATACACCATTCACACGGACCTGGGGATCACTTCTCCCTGGTCCTGGGGAACCCTACTCCACCAAAATTGAGGGTGACAGCCCTTTTCTGGCAGGAATGTCACCCCCACATTCAAACAGCATTCACAACCCAAAAAAAAAAAAAAAACATTACCAGCAAAATCAAAAAATTTCAAGCAAAAAAAAAAAAGGGCAAAAAAAAAGGGAAAAACGAATTAGTGCCCTTGACGTGAGCCACGCCTGGGGCGCCCCCGGCCACGGCCCCGGCTCCTCAGGGGAGACTCATGGGGAGGGGGAAAACCGGGGAAGGAGGAGCAGCCCCTGATCTCTGCCCACCTGGTGGGCTGCCCTCCAATGCCACGGCTATTCTGTCCAGGGCAGCACCAAGTGTTGCCGTGTTGGCCTGGATAGCCTGGGTAAGGGCCCTCACATCCTGCCCAACGACTGCTGATGTAGTCTGCAGGTCGTTAAGGCAGTTTGTGAAAGCCCGGGAGTGGCAGTCTAGGTTCCCCAGCGTATCCTTGATGGAGGACAGGCTCTCCTCCATCCGCACCCGCACCAAGTCTGGCTGACCTGTCCCAGATGGCGGGTCTGGAGGAACTGGTCCCTTCTCAGAGTGACGGGCAGGAGATCGGCCACCCCCCCGGTCTTCTGGGTCGCCTTCCTGCCTCCAGCTGATGCTTGTGGCCGGGGAGAAGGGGACGCCCTTGGGAGGGGAGCCATGTTGGGGGAGGAGGGGGGGGGGCTCCCCCTTAGGGAGGGCTGGCTGCTGCCAGCCAGAGGGGAACGGTCCTCCAACAACAATAGGCCAGTGCCTGACATGGACTCCTCCTCCTCACCAAACTCCTCCTCCTCAACCTCCTCCTCCTCCTCTTCAACTTCCTCCGCGGACTACGGCCTTGTCGGGGGGCCTCATTAGGCTGCTGTTCTGGGGATGGTGGGGTCAGGTCAGATGGCCCTGCACCCTCCTGCACATCTGTGGATGACACAAAACATTCACAGGTTGGAGGATCCACACACTTGCCACATATTCCCTTTCACTCCCTCCCCCACACATGCTACACACCTGATATAAAAAAAAAACTTACCTGGCACCACGGGCTCCGGACTTGAGTCAAAGCCGGGCAGGCCCTCCACTTCATGAGGATGAAAAGTCAGGACCACCGCACGCTCCTCCGCTGTCAGCCTAACACAGCATGGTGGGCCCCCTCCTGTGCCCCTGGCATGGGCAAGCATTCTGGCCAACTTCTTTTTGAACAGACGCCGGAGGTCATTAATCTTTTTATCAATCCCAGACCGATTCCGTGTCTCCCCCTCCCCCGCTGAATTCACCTGGTCAGTGATGATGTCCAAAATCTCGCTCCTCCTGGCCGGGGCGGTGTTGGCACTGTCCGGGCCGTGGAGGAAACGCCCATAATCGCTAATGGCCCGGGCAAGAATTTGTTTCTCTCCCCCAAAGTGAAATTTAGTTTTCTCTTTCTCTCTGTCATACTCATACAAAAACTCACTCCCAGTAAACAAAAATCAGTCACAAAAACAAGCACAACCAATCAAGCAAGAACACACACAAAGAGAAAACTAACACCCAAAAAATCACACAAACACTCAGCAAAAATCAGTCACAAAAACAAACAGCAACAATTAAGCAAGAAAACAAACGACCAGAAATATATCAAACAAACAGTCTCTCAAACACTTATCAAAAAACACTTTCAAAGATCTACTAACAAACACTTGATCACACAGTACACTAATCTGACTAATACAAAACACAACGCAACTAACAACGGGACAAAAGCACTTTGTTAAATGGGAAGGGACAAAGGGATGTACTTTTGCAATGGAAGTGCGTTTGTGTCTGTCTATTTATGCTGTCTGCGTAGTCCTTAGTCCATTTCCAATTTCACTGATTGCGCCGTTCCCGAGTTGTGAGCATGCGCAGAGAGGTGCTGACCATGGTCTCCTTCAAGCGCCCATGCGCGAGCCGGCCGGCCCTTCATTTGCATGGGGTCATGGCTCATTTCAATGTAACACGCCCACGTCCTTCCCAATTTGTATTACTCCACCTTACGCCTCTGAAATAACGTTAGGCATGCGCGATTTTCTGCGCAAAAGCTACGAGAATAGGGTGATTACGCGGCTACATTGCGCAAGTCTAACGTAAAGGCGGTGTGCTACGCCGGTCCAATAATGCGCAGATGTACCTGAATCTGGCCCAATGAATATAATTGGGTGGAGGAAATTTGTAGACAATTCACCATTAGATTTTGTAAATTACACTGTGAGGGGTTATTTGTAACACATGTAGAGTTTACTTTATGTTAGAGAAATTTAACAATTGCACATGCACTAACTTTCAGCACTGTTTTTATATATTTTTTATGTTTGTTTGAGTTTTTTTTTTTCTAAACAGAGGTTTAGTTAGCAATAGTCTCAAATAACCAATCTGTATCTGACCAATAACCAATAAGAATCTGCAGTCATTACATTACCATTTTGATCCTCAAGGTCAAAAACCCCAAAAGGATAACACAAATTAATACTGGTTAATATATATATACTAGCTGAATACCCGGCGTTGCCCGGTCTTCCTATCTTAACCTTTTGGGGAGGAAAATTATAGTTATATAAATATAAATAAATAAATAATAAATAACACAATGTTTAATTTTAGAAATTTGACAGATAAAAATATGAATATTTACTATTTGATTTTAAGAGTATTGTATTTCATAACTTTTATAACATTTTCCTTTTCAGTTTGTGAATGTTGAAACAGAGCAAAATATGGTACAATGAAGCAGATTAGTACCAACTCACAGACCTTTAAAAAGTGTGGTTAACTCAACTGACATATTATTGCAATACTTGTTTGTATACTATATTCTTAGTTTCTCCCGCATTTGCTAAAATGAACAAATTATTTGGGGAACCCACCCTGGAGCACGCTACATAAAGTTGCCCATGTGAAAACATGGTGATCTTAAATCAACTCCTCAGTACCAAATGGACTGCCCTTGTGACTTGTTGATCGTGATGGAAAATGCAAGCGTCACTAGGAGTTGTAGTCTCTTGAAACTAAAAGGCAGATCTGTTGGAATAAGAGGTATTCGTGGAATAAAAAACTGTTTCTTCCTCCCCTTTCCCTTCCTGTCAAAATAGTAGCTTCCAACACATTAGGCAAAATGTTTTTTCACACACAGCCTTGTTCCATTGCACAGTTTTGGTGGGTCAAGGTTTCGTAATAAAATAATAGGACATCCAACTTTTAAGTGATAGGCGATGTTGTGGCAATCCAGCTGGATCAAGGGATTCAGGAATTCTGGTGGAAATTCACACAGCCTCATCGGCATCTACTACGGTATCAACAGATTTGTACTCAGTAACTGCTCCTGGTATCATAGAAAGTATTTGATTGTTAATTTCACGGACATCCTCATTTTTAGCAGCAAGAATAGCCCTCTCACACAACCAGTTTAGATTGCCTAAGTTGTCTGAAATATTATGGTATACTGCCTCTATTAGTTCTGCAACTGACGATACCAGTTTGCAAAAATCAGAGGGAAGTTTTACGTTTCCTGAAGATTCAACTGGTAGTCTACCCTCTCCGATTTCAAGAAGTGTGTTTGAAAAAAAATTGAGCATTCTCATCCCTTGGAAGTACTCTCATATTTTTTTTTAATTTGATTTTTCTGACTCTTTTCCACAAAAATGAATGCTTTAAACAGGCATATATTTCATTTGCTGGTGTTGATTTTGGAATGATAGGCAGGGTTTGTCTAAAGTCTCCACAGAGCTCCTCCCATAAAGTTATTATTTCCTCTCAAATCTTTAAGAGTCAAGGGCCTCGAGAGCTTTTCTGTGGGCCATGGTGCATTCATCCCAGACGATTAATTTGCAAAACCGCCGTTTGGAAGTTATGAAGTAACATGTATTTCCCATAGAGTTGAATGGGACTTTGAAGAAAAACCCTTTCCCATAGAGTTGAATGGGACTTTAAAGAAAAACCCCGACCATGGCAAATGGGGGTGGGTAAGGGTTAAACCACCTATCCTATGTGTGTTGCTGACATATAGGTAACATGTGTGCCAAGTTTCATGTTAATATCTTTAGCCGTTTGGACGTGATGCTGGAACATACATACATACACACACACACACACGTTGAGTTTTTTATATATATATATATATATATATATATATATATATATATATATACTGCAGTAGCTTGATGCTTAAAGTAGTCCATCAACTTTCTTTTACAAGCATGTAGCAAATATGTAGTGCTGCTACCATGCTTCTTGCCCTCTACATGTGACTTCAAGTGTGATTGATCTAGCTCATTGACTGCTTTGCATTCACAGCCTTTTATCATGGGATACCTTGTCCAACTGTGCTGTTTTAGTAGTGTCTGATGTCATCTATCTATATAAGCCGTGCGCAAAGCTAATTTCATAACCACTCCTATGCATTCCCCATAGGGGATCAGACCAGCCTATTTGGCTGATCCATTTATTTGCAGTGTAATCAACTGGATTTTCTTTCCAGCTGGTCACCCTGTTAGAGTATTGCATACATGCACTTTGTGGCGCAGTTGCAGTTTTAATATAGACAATAGACATGTGCAGACTGGAATATTTTGTTTAGTTTTTTCGTTTTCGGTTGGAAAATACATTTATTTAGTTACTCCCGAAAATCGTTTTGATTTATTTCGTTTTTCGTTGGGGAATAGCTTTCTTCCGAAAATCCAATAATACTCGGTTTCTGTCAAATGGTCAAAAGAATATTCGACGGAACGTCAAATCTTTACGTCAAATCGTACATTTCCGTTCAAATATTCCGTCTACAAGAATTCTAATGTTGTATGACTAGTAATAATGTCGAATCTATTTTCTCATAAATCGAAATCTAATCTCTGTAATGTCGAATCTATTATAGTGTCAAATCTTTTCTCTATAATGTCGAATCTTTTCACTATAATGTCAAATCTTTTCCCTATAATGTCAAATCTCTCTATATCAAATTTTTACCGCAACGAAAACGAAAATAAAGCTTTTTTTTATGTGAAAAATGAATGTAGCGCCACACATAATTAATCCACGTATGAGGTGGAATGTGAATTGGGGAGAGGACCACAGATCTTGTGTATTCTCTTCCCAAAAGTACAAAAATAAATAAATTACACTCAAGTAACCAATGTGTATGAAAGTGAAAACAAGGATATGAACCTATATGTTCACAATGTATATAAATAGGTTATCAACCTTAACGTGAAAATAGAAGGTGGATACAATGGTGAATAGTGATCACAATCTCCTATGAAACATATGTGAATAAATCTACCACTGTGTTGGTAGGTTCCCAATATGATATGACGAAGAAGCCACAAAACTGGGCTGATAAACAAGTGATTACACTCAAGGTGATCTTACAAACACCTAAAACATGTCTGGCCAAAGACCCTTGTACAGGTGTTAAAGTGAAATAACTATTGTAGGATTTAAATGGCAGACATAAGTGCACCAATAAAAACCTATGTGCACTGACAACGCACACCCAGTGCGCCTCGGCCTGATCAAAACAAAATCACAGAAAATAAAACAAATGTTAATAGATGTGAGTCCATCCGCCCTGAAGGTGGTATGAATCAATATAAACCTTCCCAGTAAGTTTGAATAAACTGGTGCACTTCAGGAAGTAGTAAATATGAGTCCATCCGCCTTGAAGGTAGTATGAATCAAATCACATCTCCCAGTAAGTTATATTAAACTGGTACACTTCAGGAAACACAATCCAATGACATGGAAATGAGGATTATATCAAGGTACTCTTACCAGATCCGATGGATCCATGACTCACCGTACGGTGGAGGGTCTAAAGAGCTTGAACAGGCCGATGGCCCTGTTTGGTTATCCTCAGTATGATGTCATCAAGGAGGTCATCCAAAGCTCAAAAGGGTGTCCAGTGGCTGTAGATTGTGCTCACGGCCAGAAGTGCAGGATAATGGGCAAAAGTGAACTGTGATGTTGCCGATCACTCAGTCACAGCAACAAAAAAGAAGAAAAAAAAGAGAAGAAGCTTCTCATAGTGTAAAAAAGTATAAACATTTAATAAAAACACAAAGAAGAAAAAATGTTGACATTTCCACAGCAATGGGAATCACACTCCAAAATTGGGAATAAAAACAATTCCAAAGAAAGCACACCAAAAGAAATATTGCAAGCACAATGACTCCACCACCCTGGATGGGTGGATGGGAGTCTGACGATAGTGTGCAAGGGATTGGGAGTAGACCCAGCGTACCCGACCGGTTTCGTCTTATATAGACTTCCACAGGGGTAAGCATTTTTTATGTTGGATCTTTCGGTTTTCGTCTCTTGCGCTTTCGTTATCGTTTGTTAAAACGATAATGAAAAAAACAGATTTTCGGACGAAAATGCATTCTAACGAAAACGAATGCACATGTCTAATAGACAATGCTGGCTTATTAATTTTAATTGTTTTGGTTGTTGGTGACGGGTTTTGAGTGCCTGCTTGTATTGTAATTTACATATATTTTTCTACCAATACATTTTCATTTTTTCATGCAGTATGGTCCACCCGTGGCTTCTTTATCCAGGGGGTTCCCTTTATTTATCCTCGGTGGTTTTGTTGTTGCATTGCTCTAAATATCTCCCTTGCATGCCAGTGAAGGCCACCCAATAGGCATACAGAGCCTGCAGAGTTAGCCGTGAAGGGATTTAAATGTTTCAACATCCAAGCTGTCATTACCAAACACTGGCCAAACATTGTTCTCCATAGTGTATAAATGGGTTCAAAATTAATTTCATAATGCACACCATATCCACTTAAGGACCTTGGGTGTTTTTCAGTTTTGGTGTTTGCAAGACTGAAACAGTTTTTTCTGCTAGAAAATTACTTAAAACCCCCAAACATTATATATTTTTTTTTTCTAACACCCTAGAGAATAAAATAGTGGTCATTGCAATACTTTTTGTCACACCGTATTTGCGCAGCGGTCTTACAAGCGCACTTTTTTTGGAAAAAATACACTTTTTTGAATTAAAAAATAAGACAACAATAAATTTGGTCCAATTTTTTTATATATTGTGAAAGATAATGTTACGCCGAGTAAAATGACACCCAACATGTCACGTTTAGAAATTGCGCCCGCTCGTAGCATGGCGTCAAACTTTTACACTTAAAAATCTCCATAGGCGACATTTAAAAAATTCTATAGGTTGCATTTTTTTAGATACAGAGGAGGTCTAGGGCTAGAATTATTGCTCTCGCTCTAACGATCGTGGCGATACCTCACTTGTGTGGTTTGAACACACCGTTTCATATGCGGGCGCTACTCGCGTATGCGTTCGCTTCTGCGCGCGAGCTCGTCGGGACGGGGCGCTTTAAAAAATTTTTTTTTGTTTTCCAATTTATTTGTATTTATTTTAACATTTTTTACACTGAAAAAAAAAAAAATAATAATTGATCACTTTTATTCCTATTACAAGAAATATAAACATCCCTTGTAATAGAAAAAAGCATGACAGGTCCTCTTAAATATGAGATCTGGGGTCAAAAAGACCTCAGATCTCATATTTAGGCTTAAAAAGAAAAAAAAAAAAAAAAGGAAAATGTCATTTTTAAATAGCCTTAAAAAGAAAATATCTCTTTAAGACAGTGGGCGGAAATGACGTTTTGACGTCACTTCCGCCCAGCGCTGCTATGGGGAATGGGTGGGGGCGATTTTTCCCTCACTCGTATCCCAGCAGAGGAGCCGCACAGACCCGATCGTCTCCGCCGCTACCGACGGCAACGGTAAGCGGCGGAGAGCACGGGAAAGCGGCGGGAGGGGGGGGGCACCTCTCTGGTCACCGATAACGGCGATCTCGCGGCGAATCCGCCGCGGAGACCGCCGTTATTGTACACAGGACCCTGCACTGAAGAGATGGATATCTCGGTTGTGGCAGCAGCTGCTGCCGTTACCGAGATATCCATCTTTAAAAAGAGGACGTATATATACAGTGCAGGGTCCTTAAGTGGATATACTTAACAGTCCTGTAGAGATCAACTGGGAGAGGTTGAGCTAGTAGGGGCACCGCCTGACTATTTGATCCATTGGGGGCCTTCACTGGTGTGCAAGGGATGTATTAAAAGC
The DNA here is from genome assembly GCA_029574335.1 of Rana kukunoris. Taxonomy (NCBI): domain Eukaryota; kingdom Metazoa; phylum Chordata; class Amphibia; order Anura; family Ranidae; genus Rana; species Rana kukunoris. The sequence goes on from CM056050.1 coordinate 441,048,444, forward strand.
ACTTCACTTACTACATATGTGTTACACGCTTGAAAAAGAAAGTTGATAGACTACCACCACTTAGGAAAGTTTTTTATGCTATATCCTCCGCTGGACCACAGTGCTTAACATTTTGCTTAAACTTTATTTAATTAAAGGCTATATGCACAATTGGTTGCTCAACACATAAGAGTTCACCTTATTATTGAGGATACAATACTATGAATATAATATGTGATATACTTGTATTATAAAATGCATATTCAAATCTTGAGGTAGAGAGGCAGGCATTTATGTGTCTATGATTTTAATTGTGTGCAATTCTTTTTGGTCTTGGGTATACTATTTTTTTGTATCAATAACGTTACATGTTTTATACAACGTGGAGTATTGATTTATGAAAAATCGATATAAAGGTTTCACATATTGATTACATTTGATACATAAATGGAGGTTGAGTGTTAGAATCTGGAGGCAATTTCCTTCACCTGTGGTGGACCTGGTTCATTATTCAGCCCTTTTGGCATTGCCTTCTTTCAGATCCTTCATCTCATTACAGGCAGAATTTGGCCTGAAAATACAGTTGACATTGGCGTTTATTTATTTCAAATCCACTGTGCATTACACGTGCACTTGAAAGTGGACAAGGAGGTAGAATAAGCCACTCTGGCAGCTGAGGTCATAGAGGATGAGGATGGTTAAGTAAGCCAGTCCACCATCTCCTCTACATGCTGTAGCTGATAAGCTAAATAGCATGGGCAACATGCCTATACAGAGACACGTGCCCTGCCTGAGAATGAACCACATCCACCTTTGCTTGTGGACACTGCTGGCCCCATTATAGTGGCATAGAAATGTCTGCCTCTCTTTGATGGCCTCCTAGACATGATGGGGGGTGGGCTTATTACCCAAATGTATTAGAAATGCTGTGTTAAACACTGCACTACACTAACACGCTACGCTATCCTGTAACACTATACTCTTAGGCCGTGTACACACGGCAGGGAACCTCGACGGGCAGAACACATCGTTCCGCCCGTCGAGGTTCCCTGCCGGCCGTCGAAATCGGCGACCCGCCCGTCGGGAATGGCAACCAGCCATTCTTCCAGGCGGGCCTTCGAGCAAATAGAGAGCGTGCTCTCTATTTCTGCTCGACGGGCTTCCCGACGGGAAGCTCGCCGAGAGTGTACACACGGCCGAGGTCCTCGCTGGAATGCAGCTTCCAGCGAGGTTCTCGCTGGTTTCCAGCGAGAACCTCGGTCGTGTGTACACGGCCTGAGACTATACTAACACTACACTAACACTCTACACTCGGAGTCACAATAAGTGAACACACTTAAGCCACGTACACTAGATCGGTCAAACCGATGAGAACGGTCTGATGGATCGTTTTCATCAGACCAAACCGATCTTGTGTGGACGCCCTTGTTTATTTATTCATTGGTTAAAAAAAAAAGCAAACTTGTTTTAAATTTAACCGATGGATACCTAACCGATAGCAAAAAAAACGATTGTTTGTAGGCAGGCCCATCGATTAAAAATCCACGCATCCTCAGAATCAATTTGATGCCTGCTTGGAAGCATTAAACTTAATTTTTTTCAGCACGTCGTTGTGTTTTACGTCACCGCGTTCTGACACAATCATTTTTTTTAACCGATGGTGTGTAGGCACAACTGACCATCAGTCATCTTCATCGGTTAACCGATGGAAAAATCCATCAGATCGTTCTCATCGGTTTGACCGATCGTGTGTACAGGGCATAACTCGCATGTAGCAAACTGAGCTCTGTTCTATCCAGCTCCACTCAAACACACTGCAAAAACATTTTATAGGAACAAACCTTTTATAGTGTGGGGTGGGAATATGAGTACTTGCCATGATTGGAGAAAGTCATCATCACTTTGGTCAAATAAGGACCCTGAAAGTACTCTGTGCCCTAACTGGCAAAGCCTTGCACCAATTAGGGCACTAGAATGCACTGTAAAGCATGCAGTGCATTGTGGGGCGCTCGGTGGGCCAACATCCCCCCCACACAAATTCAGGTGTTCCCTGAACAGGCAATGTTCGGGCCCAACTTTTGCTGGGCTCAAATTGTTTGTTCAAATTGTTTGCTCAACACTATTTGTGTATCTTTTAAATAATAGTATGTATCAAGAAAGGCTTTATTAGTTAAAATAATAAAATATTTTTTTAAACATTTTTCTTTTTAAAGGAAAGTAAATGCTACTCAACTAACACATTCTACAATTTAATATATGCTTGTGAATTATAGTGATTTGATATGTTTTTCTAAGCACAAGGATAAATTAACCTTAATATTTGACATATAACTTTAATTTCTAATGAAAATGGTTATTCTGTGTCATTAGCTTTTCTGCTTCAGAAATGTCTATCAGCCATGGCAAATTCATGAAAGCATGGCATATTGATACATGGACCATGTTTATTCTGAACATAATACTGTGAAAATCAATGCCAAACTCATTGTAGCCTAGGGCAAACATTGTATTTCCATTTATTTTACAGCAGTTTGTGAGGAAAGTTCTTTATACCTATCTTAGCAAAACAGTACATTTGCCACAAATGTACCAGATTGGTTTAATATTTCTTGGGGACGCATGAACAGGCAAGAGTACAGCCACTACCTATACCAGTTAAAACATGGTTCTGCCACCTATGCTGTTCATAAAATAGGACCAGTAAATGAGAAAACATGGAAATTCTGCTTAAGGCTGTTATTTTATGTTGATTGAAAATAATTGATTCCAGTCCAGGACAGAGAAAAGTTGTAAAGACCTTTTCCACTCAAAAACTGATATTTAATTAATGATAGATTTGGACCCTATCTGAATAATATTTAGTTTGCAAAAACACTGCATCTTAAAACCATCTGACTTTTTTTAAATAAAATACTTGCTTTCATCTTTGTCTGCCTTGCTGCATCTCAGCCCAACTGATCATCTGAAGTCTATTTATAGCCTTGTCCTGTTTAAATCTACATTTCCAGTCATAGCTGCATAGCATTCATCAGGGTGCTGGCATCATTCTTATAGTGCAGTGGTTTTCAACCTGGGGGTCGGGACACCCTCGGGGGTGGAATGACGATTTGCCAGGGGTCACCAAGTCTTGGGCTGTTCCTCAAGTCCACGCTGCTCTCCCAGCCTTTTTGCAGCCACCCAGCAGGGCTGTTTCTGAAGCCCGCAGTTCACGGCATGGCTGAGAGGCAGAGACTAGAGGTCAGCTGAGTGGTGAGGAATGGGAAGTGGGAAAGGCTGGAGGAGACCCAATCTCCTGATTTTGGCATCTGTGTCACTGCTACGAGACACCACACAGCCGGAGACACAGTGAGTAACACTACCTGTGATTATAATTGCCATTATTAGTCCCCACTACAGTTCTCAGATCAGCAGATGACCTTGATCAAGAACTAAGTTGGCTGATCAGACCCCCCCCTCGACCAGCTCTGCCACTGATCCCATCCCCCCACCAGCACTGTCACTTATCCCAACTCCCTGCCAGCACTGTCACTCATCCCATTCCCCCCACCAAGGAGTCATGCCTCGAACACATTATCAGTTTTCCCAATGGGAAAACTGTGAGGAGAGCTTTTGGGCGGGAATCTCGGCCGTGTGTATGCTCCTCGCAGTTTTTATTGATGGGAAAACTGCCCAAAAAACACCGGACAAAAAAAGAGAACCAGTTCGCTTTTTTCCCACTGGGAAAACCGGTGGACTTTTGCCCGGTGTTTTTTGGCAGTTTTCCTATGGGAAAAACTATGATGGAGCATACACACAGCTGGAATTCTTGGCCAAAGCTCCATCGCAGTTTTCCTGTCGGGAAAACCGGGCGTTTGTAGGGAAAAGACTGAACTGAGCAGGTTCTCGGCTTTCCCCTCTGGATTTCCGACAGGAACTTTTCCAGTCAAAAATCCTGTACCTGTGTACGAGGCATAAGAGAAGGAATAAAAATAGAGAATACATGGAAGGGAGAGGAAAAGAGAGGGTGGAACAAAGAAAAAGGAGAGAAAGAATAAGAGAAAGAACAAAAAAGATGGCTAGAGAGAGGGATGGGGAAAAAATAAAAAATAAATTAGGATAGTGAGAGATAAAAGGGAAAGAAAGGAGAACAAGAAGAATGGCACAACCTACAATGTGCCATAAGGGGTTTTAATACTGTACAAGTGAAAGGGACTCAGTGAGCGCTAAATGTCCATGGGTTAGGGGCGCAAATTACTTGTCTTGTCTTGGGTGCTGACAACCGACGCTACAAAAATAATTTTACTGTTAGGGGTCCCCACAACTTGGGAAATTTTATCAAGGGGTCATGGCACTAGTAAGGTTGAGAACCACTGTTATAGCGGGTGGTAAGTGCTGCAGATCTGGACGGAGGGCAGGGGCTGCCAAACTCATGTCAACAAGTGGGTAATCACCTGCTTTTTAACTTGGAAAGACTGATGTGCTGATTTGCAGAACCTTCCACCCCCACCCGCTGTGAGAATGATAGTGCCATCCAGGCCAGAGAGTCAGGAAGAGGACACAAAACTTCTAAGTGATGCGGTCGTGTTCCAGACAGGACTGTCACTTGGTCTGGATCCGGACCGCAGTCCGCCATTTAGTGATCACTGCCTTAGAGCCACAGATCTCCAAAAAAAAAATCTCTTTAAAGGGTTAGTTCACCTTTAAAACAAATCCCATGTTTCAGTTAAGGAGGCCCATATTAACAATAAGCACCGTGCAGATGGAAAAAAAATAAAAAAACAGCTTATTTACTTACCTTTAGCTGCTACTTCCGGTTGTCTGTTCAAAAGATGCATTTATTACCTTATCTTACCTTATAACAGTATTGTCTCTTTTTAACCTCCTGCATCTCATGATGTCTTGCTGTTCTCCTGCTCTCTCTCTCCCTGCCCGCTCTGCACAGGTTTGTGACGCCCCTTTCCTTTCCTACACCTCACCTACACCTTTCTGTGATGCCCCCTCCCCCTTCAGCATCGGAAGAGAGAGAGAGACTACCACTTTCTGTAAAACAAAAAAGCAAAAACCATTAAATCAACAGGCATTATATTAAAAAACATACCAATTCCATGCATTTAAGTGTATAAATATGTGAAATATCATCTAAACCTAAATTGTGAAGCATTATGTGTGAGACTACCCAAAACAATTCCCCTTTCAATTAGTATGTGGAGAAAATAACACAAACACACACAACATATACAGCAAAAAATTTCCCAATAATCCTCCAAAAGCGATTAGTGAAAAAAAAAAAAGAAAGTTTAAATCAGGTGTTTAGTAACGCTGATATATAAGCAAACTCTCAGGCCTCGTACACATGACCGAGGAACTCGTTGTAAATGAAACATCGTTTTCCTCGACAAGCTCCTTGTTAGGCTTGTCGAGAAACTTGACAAGCTTTCTTGACCAAATCTAATCGTTCTCAAACGCGGTGACGTACAACACATACAACGGCAGGGGAAGTTCGATTCCACTGGCACAACCCTTGGGGCTGCTTTTGCTAATCTCATGTTACCGCGTGTTAAGTAAAAGTTTGGTAAGCGACGATTTGCACTTTTCAGTCTGTTACAGCGTGACAAATGTGCTATTTCCATTACAAACGCTACTTTTGCCGAAGGTGCGCTCCCGTCTCATACTTATTCTGAGCATGCGCGGGTTTCTAAGCATACATAAAAACATGTTTCTCATCGAAAACCAGCCTGACGAGGAACACGACGAGGAAATTGAGGCTCCCGACGAGGAAAAAGTTCCACTTCAGTTTTCTCGATGAAAAGCATACACACAACCGTTTTCCTCGTCAAAAAAGCTCTGCCACCAAGTTTCTTACATAGTTACATAGTTACATAGTTCTTGATGTATTCTGTCGAGGAAAACGGTCGTGTGTACGAGGCCTCTTATAATGTGGAGGAGTGAGGGTATATCCTTAGACCCATTTCCAATTTTTACTGTTGGTTTTGCTGAGCTTTTCAGCCGCTAGCAAGGCACTTTTTACCCCTGCTAGTGGCCAAAAAAAGTTTTTTTTCCCATCCCGCAAGCATACCTCCCCAGTGTGAATTCGGGCTTTCACACTGGGGTGGCATGAGAGGCACTATTTTTAGTGCTAGTACATCTGAAAAGCGCCTCAGTGTGAACAGAGTCTTATTGTTGTGGAGTGGAGTGTGGTGTGTTGAAGAGGAATTTTTTTCTGCATATATCAGCATTACACTGGATTTAAATTTTTTATTTTTTCACTAATCGCTTTTGGAGAATTATTGGCAAATTGTTTACTGTATGTGTTGTGTGTGTGTTATTTGTTTTCAACATACTTGAAAAGTGAATTGTTTTGGATAGTCTCACCCATAACGCTGTACAATTTATGTTTAGATGATATTTCACATATGTATACTCTTAGGCCGCGTACACACGGAGGGACATGTCCGCTGAAACTGTCCGACGGACCGTTTCCAGTGGACACGTCTCCTCTGGATTTTCATCCGACGGCGTGTACACACCATTGGATCAAAATCCCCGCCGGCAGACAACGCGGTGACGTGGCGGTGACGTTGACGCCGCCACGTCACCGCACCAGGAAGTAAAAAACTTCCACGCATGCGTTGCATCCATTCAACGCTTGTGCGGGCAGATATGTCCGCTGGTTAGTGTACTAACCAGCAGACAAATTCGACGGACATGTCTCCGGCGGATACATTTTAAAGCATGCTTCGGGTGCCGACATCGCGGGCGCACTGGACAGGTAAGTGTCCTTACTTAAAAGTCAGCAGCTGCAGTATTTGTAGCTGCTGACTTAAAAAAATAAAATTAAAACATCTGCGGACCTCTGCTTTAAAGAAATTTGCATTAGGGTAATATAGTGATTGCATGCATGGACACCTACATTATATTGTCGTATAAAACATCCTGATCCTTATTATTATTGCTATTACTAAGGTTAAAGGTTATTTCTATACACTGCTGTTCCATTCCAATATATGTCTACACCAATCCCTAGCACTGTGCTGTTGGGTTAGATTACTAAAGGCAAATATACTGTGCACTGCAAGTGCACTTGCTCCAGTGCTTAGTAAATGAGGTAAAACTTCACTTTGAAAAGCATGCGCAATCACATGCAAGGAAAATAACAAACAGCATTTTTGCTTGTACATGATTGGATGATAGAAACCAGCAGTTTGCCATAATTTCAAACATTCCCCTTTACAGCAAATGCACTTAAAGTGCACTTTCAGCACACAGTATATTTGCCTTTACTAAATCAACGTCTGTGTTCACAGCTCTCCTGCTGGCTCCTTGATTTAGCCATACGTTATGTTAGGATCATTCAGCTGACACAATAGGTGCTACAGAGAGAGGTTTCTGGGGCCCCATTAAAAAATTTCTATGGGGCCCCATGATCTGTAGTTACATCCCTGTCACTGAATCACATCTGAAGTAGATATTGAAATAAACACGAGAGAAAAAAGTGCACTTGGATCCATTTTTGAATTGTTTAACCACTTGCGCCGCCCGCCATATAGCAATATGATGGTGGCAAAGTGGTTTAGTTACCCTGATCAGATGTCATATAACGTGACAAGGATAACAAGCCAGCACACGCCCATGGGGGTGCACAGTGCATCGATTGGAGGTGCTGCTGACACACCACAACTCCGATCGTGGTATTATCTGTGTATGATCTGACTTGCACTTGGAATCCGCTTCTGCTCCTTTCTTGACTTTGTTCACTTAATTACTCTGACCCTGGCCTGTTTACTGGACTTGTCTTTGCCTGCTAATTCTGTACTGCTTTCCTGGCTGTTACTGACATTTGCCTGCCTCTTGGACTTGCTCTGCCTATCAAATTTGATGCCTCGCTGCCTGGTTGTTGCTGACCGCTGACTGTCTCATGGCTCTGATTCCATCTTATGCTCTTGTGCCAAGCTGCACCTGCATCCTGTTCCAAGAGTGGACCTCATCAGCCAGCTACTGCAGCACTCCTTGTCCTTACAAATTTTGTTCCCACCTCCAGAAGTGTTGGACAGGAGGTACAAAAGAGGCTTCCACAACATTTTAACCCTCCTCTTATGTTAGGGTCAGAACCGACCCGTTTTCAGGTTTTGAATGTCTATAAGTATCACATAAATTTGTTTATTGCATCAAGATTTTTTTACTTTGTCAGGAACCTCTATTTAAACAATGTAATAGAAAAATAATCCTTTTCACTAAATTATAAAATACTGTGGTGAAAATTAAGACGTTTATGGTGTTAGGGTCAATTCTGACCCAGTTATAATATAGGATTATAGGACACTAATAAGTGCCAAAACTGAAATCCTAAACACTCTCTCTGCTTAGTAACACTGGCAGCCAATCACCTCTCAACCCTGTGAGCTGTAGTTAGGGAGGGGCCTATCTCTTTGCCTGCTTGTCTGCTTCTCTAAATAAAGTAAAGAAATATAGGACCAATACATTTCAGAGTTGCTGACTTTATTTTACCATTTTTTAAATTTGAAAATGAGAGGTATGCTATCAAAAGAAAGGTCTAAGGGGTCACACCAAAAATATCAAAACCAATCTTTTCAAGGATAAAGAAGCCTAACAAGGTAACCAAGAGGTAAGAAACACATTGGATGATAAATAATTGTTCAGAGGGTATTTTATGGCTGATTTAGGACACGGGTCAAAACAGACCCGTAGACATCATGGATAGTAACAGAAAGCTATCAAAGAGGAGGGTTAAGTCTTCCCTAGGTATGTGATCCTATTTTTCAAGTGAAAAAAGAATTCATTGAATCCAATGAAAAATTCTTCAAAGAATACCAGACGATCAAAATATAACCTTTTTATTAACCAGTGTCATGTAATTTCCACTTTAAACAGCTGCTGAGCTACTCCCTTCCTTTCAAGGACACTGCTCCGCTATAAGGGTCCTTTCACACGGAGCGGACCGTTTTTCGATCCGCTCCGTGTGTGTCCGTCGGCTCAGCGGGGATCCCTGCTGAGCTGTCGGCGGACAGGGCGGTCCCCGAACACTGTGCAGGGACCGCCCTGTCTCTCCTCCGCTCTCCCCTATGGGGAATCCCCTATGGGGAATCGGATGAATACGAACCATGTGTCCGTATTCATCTGATTCGATCCTTCAGACAGAAGAAAAATAGGGTTTTCTTCCGTCCGAAAAAACGGATCTTTGCGGGGGCGGGTCATTACGGACGTTAGCGGATGCATCATCCGCTAACGGCCGTGATCACATAGGATACCATTACAAGTCCGTTAACAGACTTGTAATAAACGGACGAACGATCCGCCTGTGTGAATGGACTCTAAGAAGTCAAGCACTTCAATCCAAGGATAGGATCATCAAATTCCCCTTTACATGGAAACCGCATTCTCCTCAATATTGTGAATGCAAGCAGAGCAACCTCACAGTGCAGTATTTATGTAAAAAAAAATATAAATAAACATATGTTCAGATGAAAAAAACTTCCATAGAAAAATCACATTTGTGCCACTTCTCAGCTCAGAAGACAGCAGTGTTTGACGTCAGTGCAGCAAGCTCTTACCTACATATTTAATTCAATATAATGTCATCAGGGGCTGCTTGCACTGACAGAAACACATGTATAAAAAACCTTACAAGAACATTCCTTTAAATTGAGGGTGGGACAAACTCATATAACATATACAGTAGAGCATTGTAATACAGAATGTATCCCAGTTACAAGTATAATGCCGCGTACACACGGTCGTTTTTTGCGATGAAAAAAAACGACGTTTTTTGTGAAGTAAAAAACGACGTTTTTGAAACGTCACTTTCAAAGACGATGTTGCATACACACCATCGTTTTTTTCACAAAAAACGAGGTTACGTTCACCACACTTTTCCATTGAAGCTCGCTTCATAACTAGCTTCTGGGCATGCGCGGGTTGAAAAACGTCGTTTTAAACAACGTTTTTGCTACACACGGTGACTTTTTGTGAAACAAAAAACGACGTTTTGAAAAACGACACAAAAAATTCAAGCATGTTGGAATTTTTTTTGGTCGTTTTTTTTTAAGACAAAAAATAACGTTTTGCCCACACACGATCAATTTAAATGACGTTTTAAAAAACAACGTTTTTTTTCATCGCAAAAAACGACCGTGTGTACGCGGCATAACTGGTGTTAGCTTCAGGAAGTATATCTACCTTTATGAATGAGCATTTTTCCTATAATGTAAATACTGTCTGAGTAAGTAAATGATGTAAAGACTCTGCCATTACTACTATGGTATTTTTCTTTTTGCAAAAAAAACAAAACAACAGCAACCATGTAAATATGGAATAAATAAAATGTTTATATACTAGATGATGCTATACATTAATTCCAGTAGCGTGAAACATAATAATGGCTGCAAATATTCCAACATATAAATGCTGGTATTATGAAGGAAATATAAATTGATTAACCTTTTATCATCACATTATAAGTACAAAAGAGGTTCATGAATTTATTAACCAATCTTTTGAAACAAGTTGCTAGAACAACGCCCATATGACACACAGAGGTTGATTTACTGAAACTGGACGGTGCAAAACCTGGTGCAGCTGTGCATGATAGCCAACCAGCTTCTAACTTTAGCTTGTTAAATTAAGCTTTGACAAAAGGAAAAACCCTGAAAGCTGATTGGTTTCTATGCAGAGCTGCACCAGATGTTGCACTCTCCAGTTTTAGTAAATCAACCCCATAGTAATCTTAATGTACAACTTTTGTAATGTGCATGAATATAATCTGTCAAAGGTCATAGCATGATTTACAATGTATAATTATGACAGTCAATATTGTAGCAAGTTGATATTGAAAGATAACATTATGTACATAATTTATACATTATAAATACATTTAACTACTCTATGTATATGGTTTTGCTTAGATATATGTTTTTGTAAATACTGCAATATGAAGTTGCTCTCATTATTTTATATTTATTTTATGATATATTATGAGATATTATGAGATATTGTTATGAATTGAGTTCCCATGTAAAGAGGAATTGGGCTATCCTTACCCTCAATTAAAGGATTTGGCTTCTTGCAGTAGAAGGGAAAAGTCCAGCAGCTGCTCAGATTCTGGTTTCTGTATTCCCCTACTTAAAGGAGTTGTAAAGGAAAATGTTTTTTCACCTTAATGCAATCTATGCATTAAGGTGAAAAAACATCTGATACTGCCGAGCCCCCCTTATACTTACCTGACCACTCGAAAGTCCCGCCCGCGGTCCCGTGATCCTCTTCGCCGCTCAGCCCTGGCCACTGGTTGGCTAGAGCAGATGGATTGAGAGCAGTGCAGCCATTGGCTGGCACTGCTGTCAATCACATCCAGTGACGCGGCGCGCCGAGGGGCAGGGCCGAGTAATACAGTGAGCGGCTATGGCCGCTCGCTGAATCACGGGAGCGCGCCCGCAATTAGTGACCACCATGCAAGCTCTTGCATGACTGTGGTAACTAATTGCGGGGAGGACCAGAGACAGCCGCCGAGGGACCCCAGAAGACATGAATCGGGGCCACTCTGTGCAAAACTAACTGCACAAACTAACTGCACAGTGGAGGTAAGTATGACATGTTTGTTATTTTAAAAAAAATATGTTTTTCCTTTAGTAATTATAGATACATTGGGCCGGATTCAGAAAGACCGGAGTAACTTTGTGCAGGCGTAGCGTATCTTGTTTACGCTACGCCACCGAAACTTAGAGAGGCAAGTGCTGTATTCACAAAGCACTTGCGTCCTAAGTTACAGGGGCGTAGGGTAAATGTGCCGGCGAAAGTGCGCGTAATTCAAGGCAGGTAGGGGGAGTGTTGTATTAAAATTATCCGTGACCCCACGTAATGGACGCGCCTAACGAACTGCGCATGCGCCGGCCGTGGACATATCCCACTGTGCATGCTCAAAATTATGCCGCAAATACTCATTGGTTTTGACGTGAACGTAACTTACGTAAAGCCCTATTTGCGAACGACTTACCCAAACAACGTAAACAACAGAAAATTCAACGCTGTCCCGACGTCCATACTTAACATTGGCTAGGCCTCCTATAGCAGGGGTAACTTTACACCGGAAAAAGCCTTACGCAAATGACGTAAAAAAATGTGCCGGGCGCACGTACGTTTCTGATTCGGCGTATCTAGCTCATTACTATATTCAAAGTGTAAATCGACGGAAGCGCCACCTAGCGGCCAGCGTAAATATGCAACTTAGATACGACGGCGTAAGAGACTTACGCCGCTCGTATCTTAGCAAAATTCCGGCATATCTTGCTTTCTGAATACAGAAAAAAGATATGCATTCTAGAACCTACGCGGCGTATCAACAGATACGCCAACGTAAGTTCTTTCTGAATCCGGCCCTGTATGTATTATTTTGTCTGTTCCTATAGTTAGCTAGTCTATCAAAGCTCTGATAATATTAATGTTGAAGATATATTAACAATATTAGCTATAAAAATAAACACAATGCTCAAAGAAGCAAAGGTCTGTATTTACAAAGAAAGTAGAACACTAAAATAAAATGTAAGAATAGTAATACAGAACATATAAAATAAAAGAGTGTTACATAAGTCCTTCCCTAGTGTTCTGTATGTTAGACAGGCTCCAGGAGAAAAAGGGGTCCTTCATCCTTGGCCCTTACATTTTAAAGCACTCACAGACACAACCCACAAAAACACCCTCTGCCCACGTGTGTAGTCCTTTGTCCTGTGAGGAGCAAAAAGGGTAGTTAACTTAGAGGATGAGTGTTGTTGTCCTCCATAACCACCAGCAAATGTTATTGCTGTATTGCCGTTGAGCCCTTGACCCAGGTCAGCATCACAGCCCACATCTGATCCCTTTGATGTTCTGGTTAAAAGTGAGGCAATTAGGCACCATGGTCTTCACATCACCAGGAGGTCTGAGCTCATGCTCTCTTATTCCGATACCCCACCATGAGGGGGTATGTCTGAATCCTCTCCCAGATGAAGACCTGATATGCATCTTTTTGCTATACACATCTTGCTGGGTAATCTTTCTCTGCTGGCATTCCAGGCTACCCCAGCCATATCCAGATGGCTTCAGTAAAACCAGATCTCAACAGTCCAGATTATGAATGATATTAAAAACATGTTGCCTTCCAACACCATGACACTGTTTTTTTTAAAGTGATCATACTTTGGTGAATTTTCATTTACACTTACCTTGGTGAAGCGATTAACAGGAATATTTTTCACTTGATGAGTACTAGGGATGAGCCCAATGTTCGAGTCAAACATAAGTTCGGCTCGAACATCGGGTGTTCGCTGAATAGCGAACAATTTGCGGTGTTCGCGGCAAATTCAAAAGCCGCGGAACACCCTTTATAAATCTATGGGAGAAATCAAAAGTGCTAATTTTAAAGGTTAATATGCAAGTTATTGTCATAAAAAAAGTGTTTGGGGCCTGGGTCCTGCCCCAGGGGACATGTATCAATGCAAATTTTTTTTTTTTTAATTGACTTTTTTCAGGAGCAGTGATTTTAATAATGTGGATGTAAAGTGGTTGTAAACCCATTTTTTTTATGTCACAATGTACAGTATAAGATTTCCTATCATCTGTGTCCAGTCTTGCCACACAGAGTTAATCCAGCTCTGAGGAATCCTCATTTATTGTTCAGTGACATAAAACGGACTTACAGAGAAAAACCTTAGTCCGTTCCGCCCCCTTGCTGCGAGTGACAGGTTATTTACATATCTCATGCACTAGCCTGGAGACAAATATTATTTTTTAATTCCCACCCCCACTCATTTTCTGAAGTCATGTGGTTACTTTTCTGGATTTTGACTGGATGTTAGTGATCATAGCAGAATTTAGTGTAAGGAATACACAGGAAAAAATGCATGTTGACAAGGGGAGTGTAGAGGAGGGCTGGGAGTCTACTGATATCACGACTCCAGCCACAGAGCTCCAGACAACAGATCCACCCACAGAATCTGCAGTTTTTCAGTTCTTATAACAGAGAGAGGGGAAACATTTGAAAGGTAAGGATACATGCAGGAGGCATGTATATCCTTATAGATCAGCACTATGGCAGTAGTTTAGAAAGAATGAGAGTGGGTTTACATCCAGTTTGTAAGTGAAACAATAAAAGTGAAATATTCCTTTAAATGTCATACCTGGGTGTCTATAGTATGCCTGTAAAGTAGCGCATGTTTCCCGTGTTTATAACAGTCTCTGCACAAAATGACATTTATAAAAGATTTGCAGCTATAATGAATTGTCGGGTCCTGGAAATACAGATAAAAGTCATTGAAAAAAACGGCATGGGTTCCCCCCCAGTCCATTACCAGGCCTCTTTAGTCTGGTATTAATATTAACGGGAACCCCAAACCAAAATTTAAAAAAAAATGTGTGGGGGTCGCCCCAAATTCCTTACCAGGCCATTCAGACCTAGTATGGATATTAAGGGGAACCCTGTGCCAAAATAAAAAAAAACGGCGTTGCATCAGAGGGGGGTGGTGTCACTGGCGCACGTAACGGGTGGCCCCGCTCTCAGCTATATAAGAGCTGTCATGGTGGGAGAGCGTCACTCCGTGGGTGCCTCCCGTGGAGGCAGGATCGAGTCAGTATTTTTTTCTTCTCTGTATCGCTCGAGAATGGATATGTAATGGTTATGGTATACAATGTACCCCTTTATCAATTCACATAGGGGGGGTGGGGGATAACCGTTTAAAATAGGACTTTTACCACAATTATTCGGATTCGAGATCACACAGAGGACAAAGAAGTTAAAACATGTCAAGCAGGAGGACAATTTTCAATATCAAGGCAATGCCGAATTTACTAGAGAAAAACAGAAAACAGAAAATCTCAGTATTCATATGGGCTTATCACCTAGAGTTTAAATGTAAATCGTGCACTCTTGTAGCAACTAAATGATTTGTCCACAGTGTTAGGACAACAAAATGGTCTCCAATATAGTTTAATACATTAACTCAGCTTATAATCATTGTTAAATACCATTATGTCTCAGATGAAAATAATGCATATAGCAAAGCAAGCAGATGAACCCAAGGAAGGCCCCACTGAATACTGTTGCATTCCATCATATATGAAGCCTGAATATACAGTATTTTCAAAAAGAGTTGGGCCAAACACCCCCCTGTTTGGTTCGCAACCAGGACTCCAAAACAGAGAAAAAGTTTTAACCTGAACCCTATTAAAGTCTATAGGACCCAAAAGTGCCCATGTTTAAGGCATATATGCAAGTTATTGGTCATAAAAAAATATACGGCGTCCGGGTACAAAAGACAGTTTTTCCAGGAGAAGTGATTTTAATGATGCTATAAGAGAAACAATAACAACAAAACATTCCTTTAAATATAGTGCCTGGGGGTCCCCTTAGTTTGCCTGTAAAGTGGCACATCTGTACCATGGATAAACAGACATTTCTAAAGAAAATACATGAATAAAATTACATTTGAATTGCTGGCAATACAACACTATTGCCAGCAATAGAAAAATGTTAACAATATGACGTGGGGGTTCCCACTCCATACCAGGTCCTTATCCGAGCATGCAGGCCAGGAAAAAGAGGGGAAGGTGAGCGCCCCCCCCAACTGAACCATACCAGGCCTCATGCCCTCAACATGGGGGCTGCCTTGGGGTGGGGGAACATGTTGATGGGGACAAGAGCCTTTCTGACAATTCCTTTATTAAAAGAAAAAACAGTGTTCCCCGATGTAGAGCCATCGTCAATCACGCCGTTGCCATTGCTGGGCCTGAAAAATAAAACCCTCCGCCGTCAACTAAGGCAAATCGCTGATTGCCTGGCTTGCTGTTTGGCAGTTCTTATATTGGTAGACTGGCTTGCTGTTTGGCAGTAGGTAAGGGTGGAGTCATCTGGTGATGAGTGGAAATGTTCAATATACTGTGGTGCTGCTGGACCGATTTCAAAAAGTAGTTTCGGTACTACTTTTTGCAATTTCAGCCCACAATTTACATTGACATCTGTGCAGAATTGCACAGATGTCTTTGTAATTGCCAACGAAATTGGGACTGACATGTGGGAGTGAAATTGTGCAAGTTTAGCTGAACTCGCACAACTTCACTCCTGCAGCCCAGTGTGAACCTGGGTTTAGACAGATTTGTATTTGATTTACACTTTTGTGTACATAGAAAAAGTCATAGATCCTTTTGTTCAGCTCGTGATAAATAGAGGCAAACACAAAAGTGTTGCGTGTATAGTTTTGCTCAGTGTAATTTTGGTATACAAAAACATATGCAATTAACACATAAACTGAAATAAAGATGAACAATTAAGACAATGGTTTCAGTTTTACTTGGACATGAAAAAATTAAACTGCACAAACAGTTGTCATATTATTTCTTGTTTTTAGATTTCATCCCTGCTAAAATGTTTTTAGTTTTTTTCATTTTGCAGTTATGGTAAAATTCCATTTACTTGAGTAATGTTCATCTTATTCACTGAGCTGTCACAATATGACTGACTGTTACATATTAATCTCATACGTTTTAATTGCTATAGACAGATGAAAGCCAAGCATGTTAGATAAGGGGTTATTCAAAGACTAATCTGTTTCCTTTGGCTGCTTCTTACATTGCCTGGATAGTCTAAATTTGTTCTAAATGAAGTTGACTTTGTAGAACTGAGCCAATCACAGAGGACATCTTTCAGGCAAAATGGTAGCATCTGATAAAATGCCTCTGGCTGGAAAATTTCAATGTCACTGCAAATTTACTATAATGATTTACAAACAAGTTATGGGTAAGCAACATCGACATATGAACAAGGAAATAACCAAACTGAATGAACCAGAAATATTAGCCTAGTTTTCCGATATTCATCTGATTTAATAATTTTTTGGTGACTTGGAGTCTTAGTGCTTAAAACACATACAGCTGTTTTGCTTTTTATCTAGAATATAGTTGTGTTATTTGTCATAATTTAAGATGCTATATAAATTGATACTACGTATTTTGTGCTTGGATTTCTAGATGAGTTGGCTGCTCACTAAATCATGTGAACCTGTGTTCACTTTAAAAAATCAATGATATGTGAGGGATTTTTTTTTTAAAAATCTGTATTTTTGCTAGCATGTGATTAGTTAATTGAAATGAAAGCAGCCTCATTGTATCTACTTAGCGCAGTGAAAATTCAGCCTCTATTTCCTCAATAATCCACCCGACTATGTCTGAGTAGGAAACATGTATTTGGTGAGTTTAAAGTTTAAAGTGACCCTTGTTTTACGAATACACATTGCTCAATTCAGCCATCAGGAGTGAAAGAAGGCCTGTAGTCCTGTGTAAGCTATGGGCCACTTGAGTGATTTTATACAGGGCTAGGGACTCTCCATGTGAGAGCAATGATTGGCCCGGCACCATCACTTGGAGCAAATTACATCCTCTGTAATAGTAAAAAGTATCACATACCGTATTTTTCGCTCTATAAGACGCACCTAACCATAAGACGCACCTAGGTTTTAGAGGAGAAAAACAAGAAAAAAAATATTCTGAACTAAAATGGTCCACTAAACTATTTACCAGTGCCCGTGAAATGTAGCCCGACATGTGCCAAAGAAATCCCTCCAGCATAAATCCTCACTCTCAGATAAAAATCCTCCCCCATCTCATAGTGCCATCTTCTTTCCCCTACCAGTACAAACCCCCCTCCTCCAGCTGCTTCTCCTGTTCTGTAAAAGAAGCAGCCCGCTCTGCTGGGACTTGTAGTGCCTCTGTGGGGGGCTGAGATATGGCAACCTGCTCTGCTAGGACTTGTAGTGCCTCTGTGGGGAAACTGAGGAATCCTACAAGTCCCAGCAGAGCAGGTTGCCATATCTCAGCCCCCCACAGAGGCACTACAAGTCCCAGTAGAGCGGCTGCCACCTGTTCTCCAACACACAGCACAGCCTTCCATCCACTCACCCTCCTTGGCTGCCATAAATTCCTCCCCACTCTCTCTCTCGCATTGTAATAAGTCTGGAGTCTTGCAGTGCTGCATAGGATTTGGGGTTCTGAGGGGGTGTATTCGGCGCAAAGGCTTTGTCACTGACTGGTCAGGACTGGACACCTCCGTGGCTGCAGCCGAAGCAATAAGCTGGGCACCGGCAGATGCGGCAACTGTGCAGGGTGTGACAGGGGGAGGCCGCGGGAACCGGGACTTTGAAGTTCAGGTCGGGGGTTATCGTGCGGGGGGCGGCTTTTTTGTGGCTTAGCATTGAAGGCAGCGGCGGCGGGGGGCGGGGCCACAGATGTTCATTTCGGACCATAAGACGCATAGACATTTTCCTCTATATTTTTGAGGGAAAAAAGTGCGTCTAATGGTCCGAAAAATACGGTATTTCCTTTGGTTCCTGAAACTGAAAAATGAGACAGGGAGGTCATAGGAAAGGAAGGAGTAAGCTGCTGGGAATGGGCAAAGCATAGATTTGTTTAAAACCCACCTCCAAGCAAAAACGAAAGACATCATGAAAAGGTAAGTATAAAAAAAGCAGCACTGGACCTTAGGTTGGGGAAGGGAGTTACTGGAGAAGCCAAAGCTGAAAATGTAAGTTTTTATTATTATGGCATTGTTTTTCACATCTCACTGTTTATTTAATAATGCAAATTTAACAAAAACTTGAAAAATTCAGCAACAAATTGCAATTTACTTTTCACTGAACTAATGTCATTCTAATGATGTTGGATTATTGTTCACCAGCAGAGTAAGATACAGATATCATGTTTCAGCATGGTAATTTCAGAATCTTTTTCTCAATTACTACACAGTTAGACATGGCCATTCACTTGAGACAATTACCAATCAATAGCCTGCTTTTTATTATAGCTTAAACATTATTGATTTTCCAAACAGTTGTAAAAAAAAAACATTATTAAATATGTTTTCTTTAAAGCTATCAATTTAATAGTATTAGATACAGTACAGTACAAAGATTATATTAAACAATTATTATTTTAAAAATCAATATAATATATCAGATATAGTGCAAAGGCTTTGAATAAAAAAGTAAAAATAATCACCTTTCAAAACAAGCATTTTTTTTTTTATTTTAACATATATTTACAGTGCATCTATGTATTAATGTCTATGTTCAATGTACACTTGTAATTAAAGCGTAACTTCACTTTTGTTGAAAATAAAAAACATTCCCCCCTGGGTGATCTATGTAAATTTCAAGGAATGGATTAACACACAATTTTGCAGATTACTACCTTTTGTTATTCTGAAGAAACCCATGTGTGTTCCTCTGTGTCCATGTGGGAAAGTGAATCTAATGGGAGTGGTTACATATTTATCAATCAGCTGCTGCACCTGCAATCAAATGAGGAACATTTTTGTAGCAGGAGATGACTTGTATCTTCGTGCAGACTTCAGGGAAAATCAGGGAGCCAATCACACAAGCAGGAAACAATGTTGTTCTGTACACATTCTGGATGATGGTCTGAATGTAAGTGATAGCTACTGATTATCAATGGTTGCTATGGCAGGCCATAGATGGGTTGAAGGTCAGTGTTGATGGAGGAATCCCTCCTGCAGAGCTATTGTGTTGTCCTGGTGGGGGGTGGAACTGTCCCTGCCGGGGAAGCACAGTGATTATTGCTAGCAGCTATAGACACTGGCAATAATTGCATATACAAATCCAACATCCTGGTTGTACCCAAATCGATCAATGGATTGACTTGGGGACAATCAGCCTGCCCATAGATGGTTTGATTCTCAACCGGTCCCTACTAAACCATCCAAAATTCTAACCATCTATGGCTGGTTTATGGAAGCAGTGGGTGCTTGTTTGGGAAGCTGTCATTTAGCCATAGGTAGAATCAAGATTAGACGCGCTCTTAAGGGGGCGTATTCAGCGCAGTATAAATCCTATATCATCATCATCAAGATTGGTTGCATGCACAAGGTTGTCAGTTTTTTTGTTCAAAATATTTTATTTTCAGAAAATAAATATTACAGTTCAGTACATTACGGTACATCTCGTTATGAATAAAATCTGGTAGATGACCACTTAGAATAAATACTACTATTTTGTAGATAAATAAAGACATATCATTAAAGTGATAGATGCGGTTTTAGAATGTTAAATAATTAATATGAAGAATTTAAATAAGTTTCTCCAGTATAGGCCAACTGATAAATGGAGACATTTCTCTCCTCCTGGTGCCCCTTATCAGGAACTAACTGCACCAGGGAAGGAAACCTCTCACCATACTTGCAGTTTTAATTAAAGAGCCCCGGAATTGCCAGGCTAAAAGAGATCAGCCTTATTATTTATGAAAGAGGATATTTTATCTATCATTTCTATGCATAACCAGAAAGTAAACAAAAAGGGGAGTAAGGTCTCCCTCAGAATATCACCAGAAATCCCTATAGGAGGGAAAAAATAAAAAGAAGAGGGGAAAAGTATGAGAGAAAAAAGGAAAGAAGGGATAGGAAGGGGGGGGGGGGGTAAGAAACATGCCTATTTGCCTAACTTATGCCGCGTACACACGATCATTTTTTGTGATGAAAAAAAAAAACGACGTTTTCTGTGAAGTAAAAAACGACGTTTTTGAAACGTCACTTTTCAAAGACGATTTTGCATACACACCATCGTTTTTTTCACAAAAAACGAGGTTACGTTCACCACTCTTTTCCATTGAAGCTCGCTTCATAACTAGCTTCTGGGCATGCCCGGGTTGAAAAACGTCGTTTTAAACAACGTTTTTGCTACACACGGTGACTTTTTGTGAAACAAAAAACGACGTTTTGAAAAACGACACAAAAAATTCAAGCATGTTGGAATTTTTTTTTTGGTCGTTTTTTTTAAGACAAAAACAACGTTTTGCCCACACACGATCAATTTAAATGATGTTTTAAAAAACAACGTTTTTTTTCATCGCAAAAAACGACCGTGTGTACGCGGCATTAGAGTTCTGTAGGAACACCCTGGGTAAGAGAGATTCCTACATATCTAGCCCAAGGTTCGCAAAGGTTTTTGAATTGCAGAACAGTATCAGTTGGAATACTAGCTAGATTTTCTTGAGTTATTATCCAAGATATATATTTTTTGGCTTCCAAGAAAGAAGGTTTAGGTTTCTTCCACACTTTGGCAATTGTAAGCTTGGCTCCTGTGAGGATAAAATGGATTTGTTTTTGTGTAGTCTTTGGTATTTGAGGTATGTGCGCATTTAGGAGAGCTATTGAAAGAGACCTAGAAACCTGGCAACCAGTGACCTTGGAAATCATAGAGGAGATTTTTCCCCAAAAGGGGCAGATTCTAGGACATTCCCACCACATATGGGTCATTGACCCTAAAATTTGGCATCCCCTGAAACTGGTCAGATCAGCTGTAGGGTATATAGATGCAAGTTTGGAGGGGGTTAAATACCACCTGGTTATAACCTTGATATTAGCCTCCATCAGTGAGACATTTAGAATACCCTTGAAGGACTTTGAGAAGGCTCTATGCCAGGTGTCTAGGTCCCATCTATTTTGAAGCTCATTTTCCCATGCCTCCATACAGTATATGAGGATTTCACTGTAGGGTGAGTGAGGCAGGAATATATTACGGATATGCCTCCCCTTTGCCCCCGGCCTGCTCATATTTTGTGAATTGAGGGGGGGGGGTGTTTTTTCCTTCCAGACTTGTTTTAAAAATTGAGAGATTTGATCAAAACTAAAGGCCAGATCCACATACCTGATCCGCACGCGCGGCGTGTCCCATTTAAGTCACAGCGGCGTATCCTTACCCTCAAAGAAATGCCGCTGTAACTTACGGCGGCGTAGCATAAATGGGCCGGCGTGCGCGGGTGTAATTCAAATTTACTAGTGGGGGGTGTGTTTTATTATAATTATGAATAACCCGACTCAAACAACGCTTTTTTTTAACTGCGCATGCGCTGGCCGTGGACGTATCAAAGTGCGCATGCATGAAATCACATCGCAAATAGTCGATGAAAATGACGTGAACATAACTTACGCCCAGGCCCATTCTGGATCGGCATATGCAAACGATGTAAACAACGTCCAATACGACGCTGGCCCGACGTCCATACTTAACATTGGCTGCGCCTCAGTATAGCAAGGGTAGCTTTACGCCGGAGATACGCTCACGCAAACGACGTAAATGGAATGCGCCGGCCGCTCGTACGTTCGTGAATTAGCGTAACTCACTCATTTGCATATTCAACGCGGAAATCCGACAGGAGCGCCTCTAGCGTCCAGCGTAACACTACAACTAAGATACGACGGTGTAATATATAGTTGCGCCAGTCGTCTTAATTTCGGCGTATCATGTTTTGTGGATACAAAACAATGATACGCCAGCGGGAAATTAGAATTATGCCGGCGTAATTCTTTGTGGATCTGGCCCTAAGTCTTTTGGAATCAGGGAGTTCCAAAGTTTTAACACACTGGTTTAGAGACAAAGGTCTACCAGAGTAGAAAAACTGTCCTATACGGTATAGTCCCTTGTCCACCCACCACTTAAATGCTTCATATATTACATCATCCATTAACCCCCCCCCCCCCCACAAAAAAAAAACACCCCTAAAGCAATACAAAACAAATTCTCTTCACTACTCTCCCTTCTTTATTTGATACTTAATATTTTTAAATTTCTCCTCCCACCCCCAACCCCCCTCCACTATCCCCCATCTCTAAAATCCTATTTAGCAAGGTCGCTCAATGCTTGCTCGAAAGGTCCGAAACCTCTTTCCAAATACTCCAAAATCCCAAATATCTGGGGGGGGGGGGGTATAGTTTCCTTGGGGGGTTCTATGTAGTCTCCTTTATTAAAGTTTGCCTTAGAGTTGTGTTCTCCATTCCTCCCTTCTATCGGGGGATATTTGGAGATCCATTCTACATGTTATGCAATTAACTTGTTGTAATGCAAAAACAGGCAATATATTGCACTATAATGTTTAGTTGATATATATTAGGGCTGAAGATTTTCTAGGTGATCCCCAGGTGAGTTGGATGAGGGGGTTGTGTAAGGGGGAGGTGGTGGCCAGTTGGGGTTAGAGGTGCCATTTTTGGGTGTGGTAGGAGAAAGAGGGTTGTGCTGATGTGTGTGGTGGGTGAGTAGTATGGTTCTTCTGATTTGAGGGTAGAGTAGGTTCTTTGAATAAGTAGTGTACGTGTTGATTTTAGTACTCTGAAGTTTTTTTCAAATGGATTTTTTTGATGGGAATAGGGAGCGACCTGAAGTAATATAAAATTCTAGGGAGTAATGTCATTTTGATCAAGTTGAGTCTACCCAGCCAGGATAACTCCTATTTGGACAAGGATAAACAGTCACTTTCTAATTTCTTGAACAGTGGGGGATACATTTGTGTATAATGAGTTTCAATACAGGCTATTAATGTATTACCTAAATATTTGATTGAGGTGTCATTCCATTCAAATTTAAATGATTGCTTTAATAAGGAAACCTCAGAGAGAGGGAGTAAGATGTTAAGGGCTTGTGATTTTTTGTAATTAACTTTAGGGCCAAAATCTTAGAAAAGGTGTGTAGGACTTGACAGATATTGCAAAGGGAGATCAATGTAGAGGTTACAAATAGGAGTATATCATCAGCAAAAAGTCTGCATTTGTGAGTTTGGACTCCACAAGTTACCCCTTTAATGTTTGGGTTTTGTCTGATAGCTATTGCCAGAGTTTCTACATCTACTGCAAAAATAGTGAAAGGTGAAAGTGGACACTTGCCTAGTGGGCCTAAGTTGTTATGTTATTGGTTTAGAATAGTAGCTTTGTATACAAATGAGTGCCTTGGGCTGAGCGTAGAGGGAATGTAGAAGACCTGTAAATCTTTCTCCGGAACCCAAACATTCTATTAGGCCGACGGACCGTTTCAGCAGACAAATTCGATCGTGTGTACGGGCGGACAGACGGGTTTTTCCAGCAGACAAATTTTAAAGCATGCTTTAAAATCAGTCTGCTAGGAACCTGTCCATTCGACATGTCTGTTGGTTAGTACACTAACCAGCAGACATATCTGTCCGCACATTGAGTCGAATGGATTCGATGCATGCGCGGAAATGTTTTACTTCCTGGTGACGGTGACGTGGCGGAGTCAACGTCACCGCCACTTCACCGCACTGTCTGCCGGCGGGGATTTTGGTTTGATCGTGTGTACACGATCAAACCAATCTATCCCAGCAGACAAATCCAATCAAAACGGTCTGTCAGACCGATTTGATCAGATTTATTTAATAGTGTGTACGTGGCCTTGTCCTTTTGTAAATCCAAAGACAAGAGGAGTCCCTGCTGTCTCGTTCCTCCTTCCCAATTTGACTGTAGTATTGAAACTCTTTTACTTGCTCTTCTTATTTGATCTGGGCCTAGTCTGAAGCCCACTTGGTCCTTATGAATGTAGGTATTGATAAAAGATGCCAAACGATTGGCTGTTATTTTTGTCATTATTTTCATATCATTATTTATTAGGGAAATAGGGCGATAGTTATTAACTTCCTCAGGGTTTTTGTCTGGTTTAGGGATAACCGTGATGTATGCTGCAATAAGGTGCATGTCCAAGGGGACTCCCTGTGTTTTAGTGTTAAAAAAAGTGGTCAAATAGGGTGCTAAGATGTTTACAAAGGCCTTATAATAGGGGATAGATAATCCATCAGGGCCCCGGAGCTGACCCTTTTTTTAGCCCTCTAACGACCTCCCTAACCTCCTCCACTGTAAAAGCAGATTCAAGTACATTTTTGTGTGTGGTGTTTAGAGTTGGTATGGGTAGGTCACCCATGTACCTAGCTAATGCGTTTTTGTCAGGCTGAGAAGCAGAATTATACAGGTCACAGTAGAAATGATGGAATGCCTTTAGGATTTTAAACTGGATTGGCTGTAGGGGGGTTGACCCAATATCCTGATTTTAGGCATAGTCTGAGTTCTGATTCTGGGAGAGAGATTTGCAGCGAGTAAAGATCCCACTTTGTTTGCGTGTGTATATAATTTATTACCACTCCATCAAATTGCCTTTTCTGCTTGTGTAGTGAGAGCAAGTTTAAGATCCAGTCTGGCTCTATCTATTAGGGCTATGGGAACATTGGTGGGATCCCTTTTATGACTAGCTCGTAGGGCTGCATATTCAGTTTCCAAGCGCTCTATGTCAGCCCTGCTATCCCGTTTGGTTTGGGTAGAAATTTGGATAATTTTACCTCAAATGTAAGCCTTATGGGCAGCCCAATGCACTTTGATTGAGATATCACCTGTGTCATTGAGAGAAAAATATTCCTTAAGTGCCTTAATTATTGTTTCAATTGAAGCCGGACTTGACAGAATGGACGCATTGAGTTTCCATTGACCCTGTTTCCTACCTAGAATGTTAGAACAGATAGATATCATTACTATTGAGTGATCGGAGAGGGCGGTGTCTTTGATGTGCACACTAACTGTAAAAGACAGTAAGAGTATAGGAGTAAGAATATGGTCTATTCTAGCATAAGTGTTGTGAGGATGTGAGTAATGTGTGAAGTTCCTTTTAGAAGGATTAAATCCCCTCCAAGTATCAGTAAGATTATGGGTTGAAATGATTCTGGTAATTTTGTGGCTTTCTTTGGTTGGACGAGTCATTTGATCTTTGGGGGGTTTGGATTTGTCAAGAGCCTGATCAAATGCTGCGTTTGAATCTCCCCCAAAAATTACTGTGCCTACTAACATAAGGGCTTAGAGTGTTCATCATGGTCCTAAAAAAAGCAGCTTGACCTCTGTCAGGGGCATAATAAGAAATTAGGGCATATAGGTGTCCTTCTATTGTGCCTTGTATTAATAAAATTCTCCCTATGGGATCGATATATTCAAAGGAAATAATAGGTACCCCCTTGGTTTTATTTTCTGCATAACTAGGTGAAATTGGGGGAAATGGGTATAAGTATTTGGGACTATATCGTATAGGAAAGTGTGTCTCTTGGAATAAAAGGACAGCTAATTTAAGTGATTTGTAATAGTCCAAAATATTTCTTTGTTTGATTGGGGAATTTAAACCTTTGACATTGTGGGAGACTATTTTAAGATGGGTTTGTGAGCTGGCAATGAGGGCGGTATACCTGCTTTCAATGTCCCCACTCACCCCTAGTAGTCTTCTAATCGGAGGCATTTCAGGAATTTTTCCCAACCAGTAGTAGGTGAATAAGATTACCATCTGCAAATCAGGGACATGAAGTTCTGTGAAATACGAGAAGGTTAGGCATTTAGGGAAGAATAAAATAAAATAACAGAGTAAAGAGAGAGGAAAAAGGATGAAAGATAAGGAAACATCTCCTAACATTTAGAACCGGGGTTCAGGAGGAGAGACACCCCCTGAAACCTCCAAACTAGAAAAGAAAGTAGTCTAAACCGTGGTGATCAGACAACCTAGCCCATGGGTTTCAAAGAGGTAGGTGGAGGCACATGTGGACCACCCCTGCACAGAGCGCCCATTTAATTAAAAAAATGCTAAATTTAGCACAGCAAAACATTTGAGCAATAATAAATAAATACATTTTAGGTAAGTCCATGTAGATCTGAAAAACTGTAAGGCAGGCATGGATTAAAAAAAATATATATATATATATATATATATATATATATATATATATATATATATATATATATATATATATATATATATATATATATATATACATATATTAATAATAAGTAAATACATTTTAGGTAAGTCCATGAAAGTCTGAAAAACTGTAAGGCAGGCATGAATAAGAAAATAAAAATAAAACCCGGGCAAGGAGGATCCCTTAATAGTGTTCACAGACAGGTCTGTGGCCAGACTCTAGGTCTGAGATAGGAAAATGGTGGTGTAGAAAGAGAATGAAGTCAGGTGGGAACGCTGTCTTTGATTTTCTTAATCTTTCCTTTGTTCCAAAGGGGAGATTAAGGGCTCGTTAGAGTGGGTCTTTTGGTTGAACCGGGGCGGTTGAGGAGGTATCCATTTCAGCCTCTTGTGAGATGAGTTTGAGTTGTAGTAATATGCGTTTTCCCTCCTGAAGATTAGCAAAGGAGTATGATTTTCCATTGACAGAAAACTTGACTGCAAAAGGGAAAGTCCATCTATATTTGATTTCTTTCTGCGTCAAGACAAGTAATAATGGTTTTAGTGCTCTTCTATGTTGAATTGTGGAGGGAGAGAGATCCACAAATAACTGGATAGGGTGTTCCTGACACAAAACTTGGGAGGCAGATCTGGCTTGTTTCATGACCTCTTCCTTTACAGAATATTAATGTGGTTTGGCAATAATGTCTCTGGGTTTTCCATCTTTTCTGGGGGGTCTAAGGGCTCTGTGGGCCCTGTCTAGTTCAAGGCGGTGTTGGGGAACATTAGGTAGCATTATTTTGATTAGTTCCTGCACTGCTGAGGAGACATCTAGAACAGTTTCAGGTAACCCTCTGATTCTAATATAGTACCTGCGGGACCTGTTCTCCAGTTCATCAATTCTGAAGATGGCATAATCAAGTTGCTTCTGGACTGTGCATAAATGTTTGAAATGTTGATTAGAAACAGACAATGTTTCTTCCAGTTCATGTTCTATTGTGTCTATCCTTGCTCCTAAATTTTGGAAATCAGTTTTCAGGTCCCCAGTTATTATTGCCGCTGTTTGAGCCATTCCCCTATCCAGAAGTTCTGAAAATTTCTGGAATACATCCTCCATTTGAAAAGCCTGGTCTCTGAACCGTGTTTCTGACAGAAATAAGGTATTCTGAGCTGAAGAATTGTTTCCTATGGATGTGTAGGGAGAGCCAGATACTGAGAAGCTGATAAGAGGTTCTGTGGAGATTTGTGAGGGGAAAGTATTTGTCAGGGTCCTTCCTGGGTTTCTGAGGTGAAATTTTAAGCCTCTGAGGTGATTACATGTCTATTTTCTGTGAGGCAGAGTTCACTGGAGGCTATATGCCGTGCTGTGATGGCCATCTTGGATTTTTTTTCCGTGACAATGGATTGAAATTGTGGCTTTAAAGTCTTTTAAAATGAGAAAAACAGCTTAGAGGGGTGT
The DNA here is from genome assembly GCA_029574335.1 of Rana kukunoris. Taxonomy (NCBI): domain Eukaryota; kingdom Metazoa; phylum Chordata; class Amphibia; order Anura; family Ranidae; genus Rana; species Rana kukunoris. Next base: position 441,076,386 of record CM056050.1, read on the forward strand.
TCCCGGGTTGATTATCTACCTGCTCTTCAATTTTGGGGTTAAACCATTTGCCGTGACAGCTTATGTGGGCGCCGCTGTACACAGCTGGCGCAGAGCTCTCGGCTCAGGCAGCTATCCTCAGAGCCCCACACATGCACTCTGGTTGTCAATTTTTTATGAGCAGACAAGCAGCAGGCATTATGATTGGCAAGGGATTTACAACAAGGGACTTTTTTTTTAATAAATGTCAAATGTTTGGGTGTCTATTTCTAGATTATGTTTTGTGTGACTTAGTAGGAGTACTATGTAACCCTTACTTATTCATGTAGGGGGAGGCAGGTATCTGGGGGTCCCCTTAATTTCAAAGGAGGCTTTCAGATTCTGATAGTTCCCCTCACCCACAGCCCCCCACAACCACTGGCGAGGGCTGTGGAGAAGATACACTTGTTCTCATCAACATGGCAACCCCCCTTTTGTTGAAAGGCATGTGGTCTGACATGTCACCTTTCTTGGGTAGCCAGGCTGCATGTTTGTATTTTTTTGCATTAGGTACCCCCTTAAACTCCATATTTTGGGGGGAAATATTTACTAAATAAAAAAACAATACACATGACATATCATGGATTGGATATTCAGATTATTGGGTGGGGCTAGGGAGGGCCTATCTTTCATAGTATATGTTGGTACCAATGACAAAATAAGAAGTAGAGCGTCCTAAAAAATTATTTCAGGGACTTAGAGACTAGATTGAAGAGAAGGACCTCCAAGGTGGTTTTCTCAGAAATACTACCTGTGTCTCGAGCCACACCAGAAAGGCAACAGGAGCCTAGGGAACGTGGCTGAGGAATTGGTGCAGAAATTAGGGTTTTGGGTTCCTGGAGAACTGGGCTTACATGAGGAGGAATTGGATTTTGTGGACAGAAAACAGAAACTTGGTTTGACAGTTTACACGACTGGCTTGCAACTATGAAGGGGTATTCCTTGTATCGGAGGGACAGGGAGGGAAGAAAAGGGGGAGAGGTGTGTCTATATATCAAGAATAATTCACAAGTGGAAGAGAGGAATGACATCATAAATGGGGCAAGAGGGAGGTGGAATCCATGGGGATGGACCTTAAAAGGAAAGAAGTAAGTGGTAAATTAATAGTGGAGGTATGTTACAGGCCCCCTAGCCTGAAGGATGAGGAGCTGGATCTCCTATCACAATTAGAAATGGCGGTGAGGCAGGGCAATGTCATCATAATGGGGGACTTCAACTATCCGGCTTTTAACTGGGCACAAGGGACAGCTCACTCATTAAATGCCTATCCTTTCTTAAATTTCTTACAGGACAACTTCATGTCACAATTGGTAGGTTCCCTGACTAGAAAGAATGCATTTCTAGATATGTTAATTACAAATAATTCAGATCTGATCACAGATGTGGAAACATGGGACAAATTTGGATCTAGTGATGATAGGATGTCTACATTCAGCATAAATTATAGGAAGTGATGTACAAGGGTAGTAATAAAGAACACTAAATTTGAAACAAGCCAACTTTTTTAAACTGTGTTCAATACTACAAGAGATTAATTGGGACCAATTCTAGAAACATTGGAAACATGGGAGTGCATCCCAATGGGCAGAAAATATAGAAGAGCGAAGGTCAAACCTGGGTAGTTAAACGTAACGTAAAAAAAGTATATAAAAGAGAAAAAAAATGGCCTTTAAAAAAATAGGTCATTGTCAGCATTCCAGCACTACAAAGTGTAAATCTAATAAAATCTCCAGGACACTAGGACATGTTCCTTCATATACAGTAAATCCCACTGCCACATTACCTCTCTCACACATCCCTCTGCTTCTGCTTCTAACCTTTGGAGATATATCTCCAAACCCTCCATTATTTAACTGTACTCAATGCAGACTCACCTTCCTTTGTGCCCTTTGGAATGCCTGTTCTCTTTGTAACAAACTCACCTCTGTCCATGACCTCTTTATCCCTAACTCATTTAATCTAATCGCAACTACTTAAACCTGACCTTGTAAATTCGACACTGCATCTTCTGCTGCCCTATCCCATGGTGGTCTTCTCTAGACTCACTCCCCCCAGAACCAGTGGACACAAGGGTGGGGTAGTGGGAATCCTTCTATCCCCACATAGCACCTTTCAGGTACTTCACCCATTTCCCTCTCTCCTTATTTGAGGCACACTGCATTTGTCTTTTCGCTTCAGTTTCTCTAAAGATAGCTGTGATCTGCCGGCCCCCTGGACCAGTATCAACCTTCCTTGAAGACTTCTCTGCCTGACTACCCTACTTTCTCTCTTCAGAAATCCCCACAAGCATTCTTGGTGACTTTAACATCCATGTTAATACTAACATTCCTGCTACTGTACTTCCAAACTTCTCAGTCTAACCTCCTCTTTTGACCTGAAGCAATGGATACATACTTCTACTCACTCTGAAGGTAATACTCTACAACTATATTTTCCCTCTCTCTGATCACTACCTTATTAGTTTCACTCTCTTCCTCTCCTCCACCTCCTCTCCCTCTAACCGCCTAACAGTTACCCATAGAAATATTAGCCATCTCAACCCTATGTTTCTCTACTCTGCTACTGATCACCTCTATGACAAAATCTCACCCTGTCTACAACGCTTAACTTTTATCCTCTCTGGACACACTAGCCCCCTTCACTACACACCAAATCAGGCCCCGACCCCTACAAGCTTTGCAAACAGATGACCCCAGAAGTCTGAAAAAACTGCGCTCTTGAGCGCCTGTCACGTAAGACTAAGTCTCAGAAATATAAATCTGCCCTCAAAAATACAATTCCTGCCTCCTCACAGCCAAGCAGACCTTTTTTATCACTCTGATTAACAACTTATCATCCTGTCCCCATCAACTCTTCTATACCTTCAACTCTCTACTTCATCTTCCACTGCCTCCACCCACTAACTCACTCACTGCCAAGGAGATCGCTAATCACTTCAAACATAAGATTGACACAATTTGTGGGTAGATCTCCACTGTACAGATACCTACTCCACTTAACACTCTTTGTCCACAGGTACAATCATTATTTCCCTCATTCAACCCACCATTCTAGGTCAAAACTTCTTACCAATGTCCATGTAAAAAGGCTATTCTCAGGGAGGTGGTCACTCAGTCGGTTGTAAACAAGACTTTCAAGGAGTTTGGATAAAAAGGGGAGCAAGTAGATGGGGGTAGGTTGTTAAGATTGTAGAAGAAAATACTACTGGCGCAAAAACACAAATATGTGTCAAATTATTTAGTTTGCTGCAATCAGATGCATGGCACCCTAGAGTGAAATACTTGTATTATGACCAGTTGTGGTCATACCCTACTCCTTGTGAGAGATCCTTAAGGCTAGTGCTCCCAATACCCACTTCTCAATCAATATGGAATGCCAAACAGATCAATACAAATAATATATCCCAAAAAAACGTTTTGGTTTAAATGTGCAATATTCACAATGAAATATCAAGTATTGACTCAACAAAGTGCAGATGCAAAAAAAATATGTGCAATGTTATCAACTTTCGCCAGTAATTAAACAGCAAAGTGCAAGTGCAAATATTAAAAGTATAAAACAAACACCAGTATAAGTGCATGTGCTATCTTCCAACTTATTCCAACGAATCCATAAAGTGCAATGTGCAAAAAAAATAAAAAAATTTGTATGCAATGACAAAATATATGGAATGTCCTTTCAATGCTGTTTCTATTTTGTGGTTCAGTGTTTCTACTTAAAGTGCTTGCCACCACCACCTAGTAAAAATGGCCACTCACCAGATGGATGTTAGTGTGTGCCTTTGGTTCATTACAGGATAACCACTCCATTGCAATAGATTCTCCAGCAGTCTTTCCCAACAGTATGGTAGAATGTTTGGCTTTAATATTTCTTATACAAAATGAATAGCCACCATGGTATAATATGTTACCACTATTTATTAAAAAATTTAAAACAACTGATTTTGAACTCACATTTCATGGTGCCATTATGCCGGCACCAAGCTGATCCAGCCGTGTATGCAGGGAGGATGACGTCTAGTGACAAAACGCGTAAGTCGGATCTGCGCAAGTTACGTCATCACGCCAGAAGTTCCCAAGAGCAGTGGCTGGAATTCAAGGTGAAGCGCACGCCGCAATACCTATGCTCTGGACCGCAGAGACTGCTTAGATGTTGACTTTTCACCTGCTGTTGCGGTTTGCCTTATACCGCTGGGTGTTTTATAATTTTTTACCTTGTTTTAGTAACTGTTAATAAACATCTACCGTTTTTATGGATTACACTATGGGAGTCTTTTTTTCTCTGCCCATGTAAAGGAACCTCTATCGCTCTGAATATGAATACGAGCACCTGTGTGACCACTCCAGCTTGGATACAAGGACCCCCGTGTGGATAAGCCGGAATTATACTTGATGTGCCGATACCCCTTTAGTGGGTTTAGGAACTGGTAAGCAGGGACACAAGAGGGGTTCACAGAAGTCACCATTTGCCAGCTGAGAGCACTTTTTGTCACCTGGAACCACTCTGAAAAACTTAGTTTGACTTGTGTTTATTTACTTAATCACATTCTGAACTATATGCCTCACAGCTGCAAGGCTTAATAATTCTATGTGTGTTGGTTTGCCGACACACATCACTACTGCACCGAACACTTTATTTTATATTTATCTATTTACATTTATTTATTATTATTTATACTATGATAATTGATGCACTTGATGTTGATGGATTAATTTTATATATTGATACACTTTAGGTATCTCATTTTTACCTGCATATTTTTATGGGATTGGCTTATGTGACTAGCCTATTTATCTTATTCTCCTTAGGGGGTCTTTAAGGGGCTGCAACCTCTGATTGGCCTACCTAAGCGCGGATTCACCAATTTCTTTTACATAACTATTAGACAAGTACACACTGAAATATTTTATTTTAGTCCGAATTTTTTTTTTAATTTAGTTACTCATGAAATTTGTTTTTATTTATTTTGGTTCGTTAAAAAATGCATTCAGGGGCGCATGCACGGGCTGCTCTGAGATGGCTGCCTGAGCTAGGAGCTCCGCACTGCTTCGGCCATCCGACACACACAGCGGGGGAGTCAGGGGCCCGGGGGCTTGGGTGACTGCACCATCGGGCAGCGGAACAGTCGGGGCACACGTCCATGTCGGCTGAACCGACGAGGAGGAACCTGGGACCTCAGCTGGCAGCGGCAAGTGCGGCGGACTATCGCAAAATGGCGGGCGTCTCTCAGGTACAACACGCAGTCATGGCGGTCCTTGCTGACAACAGGCCATCATATGCATCTGTGGCCCGCTCACACGCTCCTGGGACCCCTGTATGCCCGATAGCAAACATGGCTCACTCCCCAGCCTCCACTGAGTCACTATTGGAGCAGACTATGGAGGAGCTGCTGAACTCTCCATTAGGGCCTATCTCCCCACAGGCAGAAGACGAGCCTGTCATGGCGGCAGTTACCTCAAACCCATTAACATCAACACCAGACCTCTTTTCTCAGCTGTCCTTATTACTGGACAGAGGATTAGCACAGACTGCTGCCAACATTGCTGGAGACCTAAGGGGCGATTTCCAGATGTTAGGCTCCAGGATGGAGGCCATAGAGAGCAATCTAGATAAGACGATTGCCAAGACCAGGTAAAATTCAGATCACATACAGGTCTTACAGGACCAATTGGATACAGCCTTATCGTGGATCGATGACCTTGAAATTAGATCCAGGAGGGAGAACTTTAGGATCATTGAAGCCCCTTCTTGCGGTCCTGTAGCAACGTGATATTAAATATAAATGGGCCTTTCCCTTCGCCTTGAAGTTTGAGTACAAAGGTAGAGCGCATGCCTTTCACAACTTCCAAGAGGGAGAGCGACTGCTCCTGGACCTGTGTCTCATCTCTCAAGAAGCTGCGATGGACCTCTCCCACTCCAGTACGGGATCCGCTAAGCGCCCTTCTCCTGCGAGCCCTCTGACGAACACCTGGGACAAACCCAAATTCAAAAAGACCAGGGACACCAGGCCACCATGACACCAGAGACCAGCTTCCTGGCACCATTTAAGGAGGATCTCCTCTTTGAACTTCCCCCGGGTTCTGGAGGGGGGCTTAAATTTTTTTTTCTTCTTCTTTATTTCTTTTTCCTAGGGTGTTGAAAAATGTTTTTTTTTTTTTGTTGTTGTTCTACTCTATTCTTACAGTGATGGTCTCGGATTGTTTCAGTATGGACCTCTCACTTTGCTATACTATGATAGATAGGTCCTCAGTGTTCATAACATATTATTTGTTCCCTCTGCAAAATGCTTAACTGTAGAGCTTGTTGTTGTTGCCCTGGCCACGGGTGGTGCGTTTCTGGGGGGCTCGGGCTCCCTCCGCATGTTTTGCGTGGGGGGGGGCGGGCCCTCCGGGGATGGGCGCCCGGGGTCTCTTGCTTCCCTAATTATTGATGATGTTTTTAGTTCTGTTTTTATTTACTTGGTGCGTCGGGGTTGGAGCGGTGTTGCTGCGCCTCCTCCTACCCCACGGATTTGGCAATGCCTTCTCCCTGGGCTAGGTGCTCGTCCTGTTTACAGGGTACGGGTATTCAAAACAGGGTTCTAGGTGACGGGTATATTAGTACTCGCCACTCGCCTGAGTCCCTACCGGACTTGGGACTCCCCATCCCTCTCCCCCTTCTCTCCCTTCTTTTCTATTCTGCTCTGACTCTCTTCTCTCTTGCAGACAGTCGCTGGTCAGCAGAGGAGCACCCTTATCTAGGGAGGTTGCTGTTTTCCCTCCGGATAGGCCCCTATGTCTGGCACGGACACTACGTTCAGGTAGGTGACGATGATTTGGCGATCTACCCCATCCTCCTGCTCCATGGCTGACTCTCAACCCTTGGCTAGCCCGTTAAGGATAGCTACCCACAACGCGCAGGGTCTTAACTCCCCCTCTAAAAGACGGAAGGTCCTACACTTCATGAAATCATTTTACAGAAAACTAATTTCCTAATCCGATACAAACCTAAATTTCTACACGCTCAGTTCCCTCAATTCTTCTTAGCTAGCACGGAAGAAAAAACTAAGGGATTCTTATTTCCAAAAACTGCAGATTTTTACTGAAATCTGAAAATGGGGACCCCATGGGTAGGTTTCGTCTCGTAAAGGACATGATTGACGGTCACCTGTACTCTTTGGTGTCCTACTACACCCCCAATGTAGGTCAATTGCGATTCTTCATTAATCTTTTCAAAACTTTAGAATCGCTGCTTGAGGGCTCGGTTATTTTAGGAGGGGACTCAAATGTCGCCTTTGACCAGGGCTTAGATGAATCAAAATCTCTAGCAATCGCTATTCGATCCAACCCAGACATAGCGGGGGTCCGCTGTGGGTCTAAAGTCTACAAGTGCGGTTTATTCGCGGACGATCTGATTCTTTTTGTCACGTCCCCCGTTACATCCTTGCCGGTTATTTGTAAGACTTTGGACGATTTTGCGGAACTATCAGGTTTACGGGTTAATTATGCTAAGTCCCAGGCCCTCAATGTCTCACTAGTTGCCCAACTTAAGGACTCTTTTCAGTTCTCATGGAGTGAGTCTTCCATCTGGTATTTGGGAATTAACCTGACCCCAAAATATGAATGTCTATATCAAGCGAACTATCCCTCCGCGTACAAAAAATTATTAGTAGATCTCAAACAGTGGCACCTACAGCAACTCTCTTGGCTAGGGAGGATAAACTCGGTGAAAATGACCCTGCTCCCCAGGCTTCTCTATCTTTTTCGCTCACTCCCAATCACTATTAGAAAAGACCACCTAGCCTCCTTCCAGAGTAAAGTAATCGGATTCATATGGGGTAACTCGGGCTTAGCTTTGCGAAGCAAACCCTTTTTAGACTTAGGAACAGAGGGGGGTTAGGTTTACCCAACCTGTTCTGTTATTATCAGGCGGCCAGACTCTCACAGCTTTCTACAGTTTATTCTAAAACAGCCAAACCTGATTGGATGGATATGGAAAGACAGTTAGTCCCCACATTCACTCTTGACTTCCTCTTGTGGTGCGCTCCTAAGGCCAGACCTCCAATACTCTGCCCATCCTTATCGCACTCCTTTGCAATTTGGGATAAACTCAGGTATAATCCGTCTTTGGTCTCCCCTTGTAAACCCTTAGGCCCGTCGAGGTTCTCTGCCGGCCGTCAGATTCGGCGACCCGCCCGTCGGGAAAGGCAACCAGCCATTCATCCCGACGGGCCGTCGAGCAAATAGATAACCTGCTCTCTATTTGCTCGACGGGTTTCCCGACGGGCGGGGCTCGCCGAGAGCGTACACACAGCCGAGGTTCTCGGCAGAATGCGGCTCCCAGCGAGGTTCTCGCTGGTTTCTGCCGAGAACCTCGGCCGTGTGTACGGGGCTTTAGCGCACATTTACAATAACCCAAAATTTCCGCCAGGGATGGACATTAGAGCGTTCAAGTGGTGGTTAGACAAAGGGATGTATCGGATTGGGCACTACTTCTCCCTTGTAGGCCCCATCTCCCTCCCTCATTGTGTTAAGCATCTAAAAATGCCTGACTCAGAAAGATTCCGATTTTGCCAACTGTCACGTTTTCTCCATTCTATATGGTCCACGAAACCTGATCCCCCCCAATTCACAATATACGAACAGTGGTGTGGAAGCCTTCTAGAGCAGAGGGGAGGGATCTCCAAAATGTATTCGTCACTCGCCATGCACACCCATAAAACGCCATATATGATGGCATGGGAGGCTGACTTGCAGATGACTTAGGACTTGGAAACCTGACACAAGGCATTTGCAACATCATTCAAGGGTGTCCTTAACATTTCACTTATTGAAGCTAATATAAAGGTTTTTACTAGGTGGTACCTAATACCTCTCCGGCTCTCTGCTATGTACCCCACGACTTCCCCTCTGTGCTTTAGAGGGTGCCAGATGAGGGGTTCCATGCTTCACATATGGTGGGAGTGCCCAAAAATCAGGGGTTTTTGGGACAAAATATTCAAAATAGCATCCAAAGTCACAGGTATAGCGCTTCCCAGATCTCCTTTGATGGCCCTTTTCAACCAGCTACTCACCAAGGCCCCGAAATCCACTCGTAGATTGATATTCCTCATCTTCCTTGGGGCTAAAATCACACTGGCTAGGGCGTGGAAGCATCCCACGGTCTCCATTTTATTAGCCAAACGGAAAATATTGTGGATTATGTCCCAAGAGAAGATGGTGAGCTCCATCTTTGATAACTTTGCTCAATTTAGGGAGATCTGGGAACCATGGGCTAAATACGTGGGAATAGGGGACTCTATCTATATGTCGTGCACTTCAGATAAGGTTTAGACCTAGACTGTCTGCAGCCGTCTTCTCTCTCTTTTTCCTGTCTTTCTTCTTTCCTTCGTTTCTTACCCACCCTCCCTCCCCCCACTTTCCCACTATTCCCCGTATTGTTTGGGAATAGCACCTGGGCACTGTTTTTTTTCTTTCATGTTATATTTAATTTTATTTCATAAACCTTGCAGTGCCGAAGATTGAGCTTTCTCTGTATTATTACCATCTGATAGCTTAGAAGGTATGAGATGTCACACTATGACTACTGAACTGGCTGATCTCTTTTGCACGGAGCCCCCTGACAGACACTAATCTATGAGATCTGCAAATCCTCCCGACACAGCTATTTCCCATAAGGGGGGTGTGGGGGTTGAGGAACGGGTCTCGCCCTCAGGGGCTCACGGTAACCTAAATCTACGGGGTGATACTGACAGGGAGTTATTGTAGATGGTTGTATGTCAGCTGTATCACTACAAAACGCTGGAATGCCATGTACTGTGCCATTGTAATACCATACTTTTGCCTGTTTATGTCTTGTTCTGTCATGACATACTTTGAAAACCAATAAAAACCTTAAACATAAAAAATGCATTCATCTGAAAATCCGAATTAATTAAGGTCAAATCTGTGTTTGAAGGCTTATGGTGTCTGGGACAGCTAAACTCTGTAGCAGCTAAACTCCGCGACGCCGCAATCGTACATTTCCGGTCGAATGATACGACTACAAGCAATAGAAGAATTCTAATGTTGTATGACACTAGTAACAATTATATTTATAAATTATTATTACTATTCAAACAACATTAGAATTCTTCTATAGCCTATGGGCCAAGCATTTGACCAGAAATGTACGATTGTGGCGTCGTACAGTTTAGCTGCTTGTCGAATCTTATTAGAACTTTTGACAGACCCCATAAGCCTTAAATGACAGATTCAAAGTTTGTATGTTTTTTACTGCTTCATCGAATCTTCGTCATTCATGTCGAATGGTCTACCCCAGGGGTCTCCAAACTATGGCCCTCCAGTTGTTTTTCAGGAACTACAATTTCCATCATGCCTAGTCATGTCTATGAATGTCAGAGTTTTACAATTCCTCATGGGGTGTGCAGTTCTGCTACAGCAGGAGGGCCATCGTTTGGAGATCTCTGGTCTACCCCAACACTGTCTTTATAATGTCAAATCTTTTCTCTCTATAATGTCAAATCTTTCCTGTCTATGAGGAATAATCTATAATCTAATAATCTATGTAGAGTTAAGGTTAGGCATGTTCGACCACAGGTTTGATAGACACAGATTGCTATTGTCAGCATCATATCAAATCTCCTATCTATATTAAACTGTTGTAACAATAAAAATAAAGCATTTTTTTATGTCCGGTCACAGATTCTGCGCATTCATTTACATTTGTTAAAACGATAACGAAAATGGAACAAAAATGCATTTGGACGAAAACGAATGCATGTGTCTAGTAAGTATGTAAAAATATCCATAACTGGAATTCTTTAACTTTACCATATCAACCTGCACTAATTAATTATGTCATTTCATAGTATGTACATAGTTACTTGATATACAGTGCCTTGAAAAAGTATTCACACGCCTTGAAATTTTGCACATTTTGTCATGTTACAACCAAAAGGTAATGTATTTTATTGGGATTGTATGTGATAGACCGAAACAAAGTGGCACATAATTGTGAAATCCAAGGAAAATTATAAATGGTTTTTACAAAAAAATTTTTTTTAAATATATGAAAATTGTGGCGTGCATTTGTGTTCTTCCCCACTAAGTCAATACTTTGTAGAACCACCTTTTGGTGCAATTACAGCTGCAAGTTTTTTGGGGTATATCTCTACTAGCTTTGCACATCTAGAGAGTGACATTTGTGCCCATTCTTCTTTGCAAGGTAGTTTAAGCTCTGTCAGATTGGATGGAGAGCGTATGTGAACAGCAATTATTTAAGTTTTGCCACGGATTCTTAATTGGACTTTGACTGGGCCATTCTAACACTTGAATATGCTTTGATCTAAACCATTCAATTGTAGCTCTGGCTGTATGTTTAGTGTCATTGTCCTGTTGGAAGGTGAACCTCCGCTCCAGTTTCAAGTCTTTCGCAGACTCTAAGGCCGCGTACACACGGAGGGACATGTCCGCTGAAACGGTCCGTCGGACCAGTTTGAGCAGACAAATTCGATTATGTGTACGCCGCCTAACAGGTTTTCTTCTAAGATTGCCCTATATTTGGCTCCATTCATTTTCCCATTAACACTGACCAGCTTCCCTTTCCCTGCTGAAGAAAAGCATTCCCACAACATGATGCTCATCCACCATGTTTCACGGTGGGGATGATGTTCAGGGTGATGTGTAGTGTTAGTTTTCTACCACACATAGCGTTTTGCTTTTAGGCCAAAAAGTTAAATTTTGGTGTCATCTGACTTCTCGCAAACTACAAACAGGACTTCTTATGACTTTCAACACTGTATTTTGTTTTGCCACTCTTCCATAAAGGCCAGATTTGTGGAGTGCTTGACTAATTGATGCTCTGTGGACACATTTTCCCACCTGGGCTGTGTATCTCTGCAGCTCTTCCAGAGTTACCATGGGCCTCTTGGCTGCTTCTTTGGTAAAAGGCTCTGATTGCATGGCCTGTCAATTTTGGTGGGAGGCCATGGCTTGGTAGGTTTGCAGTTGTGCCATAAGGTTTTAATTTTTGGGTAATGGATTGAACAATGCTCCATGAGATGTTCAAAGCTTGGGATCTTTTTTATAGCCTAACCCTGTTTTAAACTTCTCCACAACTTTATCTCTGACCTGTCTGGTATATTCATTGGCTTTCATGATGCAGTTTGTTCACTATGGTTCTCTAACAAACCTCCAGGGGCTTCACAGAACAGCTGTATTTATATTAAGATTAAATTACACAATTGTGCACCACTCTTTGTTGGTCTATCACATAAAATCCTAATAAAATACATTTACATTTTTGGTTGTGACATGACAAAATGTGGAAAATTTCAAGGGGTATGAATACTTTTTCACAGCACTGTATGCATTGTTACATTGGTTCAAGTTGGGCCAATATAATGTAAAAAATACCCATATCCGGAATTCATCTTTAATAGCTGATATAGCTTGGCAAGTTGATATTTTATGCAACTGATAAGAAAACATTTATATTAAAAATGCATCTTTGACCTTCTGTTTTAGAAGTTACAATATTAAAATGTATTCCCAATTTAGAATTAAATATCATTTGTAGAATATATTTTTGCAATACTGTTTCCTGTTTTATTTGACCAAAACACAGCTAAACCAAAACATTTAAGGAAGTCAACGACAAACAAGTCATATAATAGAGCCCCTGAAGCATTTTGTTTTTACTACAACAGAGAATTATGGTAATGAAGAACACAAATTCCCTGACATAACTAACTTACTTAGCTGGAGATCTGCACAGAATACATAATAATTACATTTTTCTGACTTTAAATAATTCTGATAAATATGTGAGTTACATACTGCCTTTCTAGCATGTGTGTTATATAAAGTAAAGTGAATTGTCTACCAATAATAGAGCAAAATATACTTAGCTTAGGACCAACTAGCCAAAGTTGGGCAATACTAGAACAATGGGCCAGATTCAGAAAGATTGGCGTATATTTGTGCGGGCGTAGCGTATCTTCTTTACGCTACGCCGCCGCAACTCAGAGAGGCAAGTGCTGTATTCACAAAGTGCTTGCTCCCTAAGTTACGGCGGCGTAGCGTAAATGGGCCGGCGTAAGCCCGCCTAATTCAAAGTAGGAAGGTGGGCATCATGTATTTAAATTAAGCATGACCCCATGCTTATTAATGGCCGCTCGAACTGGGAATGCATGCGCATGCTCAGAATCATGTCGAAAAAACTCCCTAAGTGACGTCGGCGCGCAATGCTTATGACGTGTGAACGTATCCTACGCCCAGCCCTATTCCCGTACTAAGTAAACGGCGTAAACGACGTAAAATTCGACGACGTCGATCCCTGGTCCATACCTTTGCATTAACTGCACCTCATATAGCAGGGGTAACTTTACGCCGGACGTAAGCCTTACGCAAAGCGCGTATATGAAGCAGCCGGGCGTATCTACGTTCATGAATCGGCGTATCTTACTCATTTGCATATTTGTAATGGTAACGTCTAATGTGTCCAGCGTAACTATGTGCCCATGATACGCCAGCGTAGGCAAGTTACACCGGACGACTGAAGCCATGTTTTTTGGCGTATCTTGCTTTCTGAATCAGCGTAAAGATGCGACGGCGCACATTTGTACTTACGACAGTGTATCTTTTGATACGCCGGCGTAAAGCCTTTCTGAATCTGGCCCAATGCATTTAATACAGTAAATGCCTTGCAATTCCTTTCTGAAGTGTTATGCCGCGTACATACGATCGGTTAAACCGATAAGAACAGTCTGATAGACCGTTTTCATTGGTCCAAACCGATCGTGTGTGTGGGCGCCATTGGTTATTTAGTCATCGGTTAAAAAAAAGCCAACTTGTTTTAAATTTAACCGATGGATACCTAACCAATAGCAAAAAAATTATCGTTTGTAGGCACGACCATCGGTTAAAAATCCACACATGCTCAGAATCAAGTCGACGCATTCTTGGAAGCATTGAACTTCATTTTTTTTCAGCACGTTGTTGTGTTTTACGTCACCGCGTTCTGACACGATCGTTTTTTAACTGATGGTGTGTAGACGAGACGGCCCATCAGTCAGCTTCATCGGTTAACCATCAGACTGTTCTCATCGGATGGACCGATCGTGTGTACACAGCATAAATGTATTTAATTGAATGATCTGCTGTTCTGGTGTAAATATTAATGTTCATGGATAAAACATTTAAACAGCATTATTATTATTATTAGTAGTAGTAGTAGTAGTAGTAGTAGAATCGTAGTATCTGACAGGCCACTCATTTTTCAGCACAGATGGATTGTGACCATTTAGTTGTCTTGAACATCAAAATTATGTGATGGAAAAAATAAATACTCATAAAAAAGCAAATTCAATAAACTTGTGATAAATAATATATTACTTTGTGTGGAAATTTACTTTTCAATTTCACTTTTGGTACTTACATTCTCATTGGATTTGAGTTGCTGAATGTTGCAAAAAATTATATTATAAAGACAGAGTGAAATACATATAAATATTTAAAGCAACTGCAAAGCCACATTATAAACACCTTAAAGAGTACCTCAAAGCAATAAAAGTGCTCAAGAACACAATCATTTATTAGATAAAAGCCTTAGGGAAAATAAAGGCTAAATGAAGAAAAAGATAAACAGATTTTTATAGCTATTTAAAAACAATACTGTTGTCTTATTTTTAGAACTGCAGCATCTTTAATAACTGTTTGAAAATATATTCTAAACACGGAACTGTGCTTGCTTTGCATTATTAATACATACTGTACAGTAAATGTGTTGTTCTTGTTCAGTCACAAAATATTTTTTAAGCAGGCCATACAAAGGGAGGAATTTCCCCACAATAATAGGGGGAGGGATGTGGGCTGCCTGATCTTGCAAAACTTAGACAAGAGACAAGACTTGCCATAATTATTGGCATAATTGTTCACCATTGCTAATAACACGAGTGTATTTAATTGTATGCGTGTGCATGAAGAAAATACCCTGCTGGCCTACAGAACTACAATTTGACATCAGTACGTGTTCCCTCTCATTATCTCCATAACCTGTTCTTGCTTACATTGTAAGCAATCCCTTCTCTCCCAAACTACCTGCTTGTTTTTTTCACCCATCTCAGTGCTTGCTTGGTTCACCCAATTCCCCTCCTCTCAGTTCCTCCTTATGACTCAGCATTGCCCAGCTCCTGGAAACCACCTTGAAGCTCAACACACAATTAATGGGGTTGGAATGTTTATGTTTAGCAAACAGGGGAAGAGGCATGTGGTGGAGGGAAAAATATACAGGGGGATATCTCCTAATGCAGGTTTAGGAGATATCCAGGCTAGCTACAGGTAAGCCTTATTACAGGATTACCTGTAGCAAAAAGTGGTTTGTAAGGGTTTTCAACCACTTTAATGAGATAATCTAATTATGTTATTGTTAGAAGAAGAAGCAAGTGGGGGGGGGGATTTGTGAGCTTGTACGGTAGTAAAAAAAAAGAAATAGATACATATACAATATGTATGGTAAATATTGATGAGCCCGATGTTCAGGTCGAATAAAAGTTAAAATTTTCCTTTAATCTTCGTACCTGGGTGGTGTCTATAGCATGCCTGTAAAGTGGCACATTTTCCCCGTATTTAAAACAGTCCCTGCACACAATTAAATTTCTAAAGGAAAAAAAGTCATTTAAAATTACTCGCGGCTATGATGAATTGTCGGCAATACAAATAAAGGTCATTGAAAAAAACGGAATGGGTTCCCTCCCAGTCCATTACCAGGTCCTTTGGGTCTGGTATGAATATTACCACGTGACTGGACCCGGAAGATTCGGGCTGCACGTTCTGAAGCCGGGCGGCTTATGTTTTAT
The DNA here is from genome assembly GCA_029574335.1 of Rana kukunoris. Taxonomy (NCBI): domain Eukaryota; kingdom Metazoa; phylum Chordata; class Amphibia; order Anura; family Ranidae; genus Rana; species Rana kukunoris. Next base: position 441,092,242 of record CM056050.1, read on the forward strand.
GTGCTTCTTTTATTTTCATGGATGTAAGTGTACATATTTTTATTTTATTAAACGGTTTGTAAGGTCTTATGCAATGCGAGTCTTCCTTTCTTTCTGCATAATCCTTTTTGCTGGGCATTACTGAGGAACCATCCACTGGTTTAAGATCTGCTCGAGGTAGCTGACTGGTCTGAGGATCCTGAGTTTTTGCTGGTTTGATCTCCTTGAGATCTTTCTTTCCGGTAAGGGTCAGTGTTTGATCATGGTGGAGGGACTTTGTCATCACTGTCGCTGGACCTTTAGATCTACTTCACATTGTGGTCAATATTGTCACCTAGCCATCTGTGTTGGACTTTATTCTCCTCTGATCTCCTACTGTACATTTATTGGAGGCATTCACATATATGTTATCACACGTATAACTGATGTTGTAATCACTTTGTGCAGTTCAGTAAGCACAGTGCACTTTAAATTTGTAGAGCGATCCTTTCATTTTTTATTATGAATATTAAGGGGTACCCTGAACCAAAATAAAAAAATTAAAATGCATGGTGGTCCCCCCAAATTCCATACAGGTCTGGTGTGGATATTAGGTGGAACCATGCACCATTTTTTTAAATGGCGTAGGGGTCCCCTCAAAATCCATACCAAACCCTTCAGGTCTGGTATGGATTTTAAGGGGAACCCCATGCCAAAATAAAATAAATGGCATGGGGTTCCCCCCAAAAATCCACACCAGACCCTTATCTTGAGCATGCAACCTGGCAGGCCGCATGAATAGAGGGGGACGAGAGAGCGCCCCCTCCTGAACTGTACCAGGCCACATGCCCTCAACATGGGGAGGATGGGGAGGTCTAAGACCCCCAAAGCACCTTGTTCCCATGTTGATGGGGGCAAGGGCCTTATCCCCAAAACCCTTGCCCAGTGGTTGTGGGGGTCTGCGAATTGGTAACGGGGTACATTGTACCCCTACCATTTCACAAAAAAAAACATGTCAAAATTGGTAAAAATCACAAGACATAGCTTGGGACTTTATAAAAAAAGAAAAAAAATTCCAGTGATGTAATCCCTTCTCGACCCAGGATACAGAAAAAAAGCCACCACAATCCGATTCTACCTCCATCAGAGGCGCCTGCTGAATGACGCTACACCTGCCATGACAGCTCTTAAATAGCTGAGGGTGGTGCACCCGTCACATGTGTGGGTGACCCCGCCCCTCTGACGCAACTGGGGTTTTGCATTGATACATGTCCCATAGACTTTAATGGTGTTTGCATGTTCAAACAAATTTTTTGCCTGTTTGCATGTTCTGCAGTGAACCAAACTGGGGGGTGTTCAGCTCATCCCTAATGGTAACGTTTTTCTACATTCATCCCTCTGACTTTGGGGATGTAAGCCTATACATCATAGAAGATAATATAACATCATTCATTTAATTAGGGTGCATCAAGAGAGCTTTGTAGTTCAAAGCTGTAGAGTACAGAGCAGATGATTTTGCTATAAATGCCAGTTGTGTAGGAATTTATCTTGGGATAGTTGAGCTTGGTAAAGGAGTATTCATGTTGAGCGTGTTCATTCAGGATGTGTATTATGCTGTTTTTGTCCGGTGGTGTTGGTGATTTCCAGTTACATGCAATTGACAGTCTCGCAGTCTATGCCAATGCCCAGTAGAGCCACTTGAGGATATGTAGGTATGTCCATTTTGAGGGTTGCAGATATTATTTGAAACAGATGAGCCCAAAATGGCATTGCCAACAGATATTAAAGAGAGATCCTAAAGTTCCACATTGACTCCAGCACAGAGAGGATTGGTTGGGGTAGATTTTGGTAAATTATTGTGAAGATTCCCAATGGGTAATGCAACATGAATATTTCAGTGGGTATGTTTGTGCTTGTTGCCATTTTTTAGGTGTAAAAGAAAAGTTAATATATTGTTCCCAGGTTAACAGTGGTTTTGTTTTGTCCTGTTTAGGTGGGGTAGACAGCAATAGGTATATGGTTAAGAGTCCTTTGTGTAGGTTTGGAGGGGATCCGAAAATGTTCAGGATGGAGTCTATAAGGAGTGAGCTGCCAATGTTGATGTTTCTCAAGAGATGACGGATCTGTAGGTATTTGAAGAATGATTAAGGTGGAATTGGTAAGGATAAGAACAGTTCTTGAAAGGATCGTAGGCTGTTTTGAAAGTAAAGTTGTCTGACCATGAGCATCCCAGCTTGTTCCCGGGAACGGAGAGATAAGTCTGGTATGAGGTATTCCAGGGAGGATATAGGAATTTTTTGCATGGTTAACCACCGAAATTGTCCCACTATGGGGGCCCAGACCCTGTATGCCGAATTGACGGTGTCTAAGAAGTGTTTCTGAGGTTGAGGGTAAAGGGTCATGGATCTTAGAGATGCTATAGGGTCACTTTCCAAGGCAGCTTTTTCAATTTGAGTTACCTCTGAGGGAATAATATTTTAAAAAATGATGAGCGCAGTCTCAAAACCACCTACTGCACATAAGTGATATATGCTAAGCAAGAAATATATGTACCTAGTGACATCAGTGTCTCCAGATACTGTCAGATGATTAGTAGGACTCCTACGTCCTAACACGTGTCATCAAGTCACGTCACAATCCTCTGATGAAGTCACGTGACGTGACGACACGCATTAGGAAGTACACACGTACTGACACAGGAGTCTGTCTGTCCGTGTATGCCGTTTTTATCCCTGTTTGGCGTTTGGACTTATCACTGTTTTGTTTTGGCTATTTTCACTGTTTACACATAGCAATACCTGTTGTTTGGAGCAGTTTTTTGGCACTTATTTTGCATTTGCACTTTATTATTGTGGATAACACATAACTAGGTACATATATTTCTTGCTTAGCGTATATTACTTATGCACAGTAGGTGGTTTTGAGACTGCGCTCATCATTTTTTTATATATTATTTCTGATTTAGTGATTTGTACACTTGTAGATTTGAGCAGCAATTTCACACACTTTTTATACCACTTTTTTCCCCTATTGTAGTTTTTCTTTAAATTTATTGGGCTAGCACAGAATATTTTTTTTTTTATTATTATTACCTCTGAGGGAAGTTATACAGGAGAAGATATTTTTCCAGCATATGGTGATACCTAGATGCCATATTTCATTTTCCATAAAAACCCTATCTTATATTACCACACCTCCCCACCCATGTGATACTTGAATATAATGTCATTTAATAAATGTTGTTAAATAATATGTCAATTTCATGATGGTATTGCTATTGCTACAACGTATGCAGTAATAAAAAAATAATAACAAAGTAAAAAATATACTTTTGTTGAAGACTGTGTACAATAAATGGCCAGATAGAGAAACCAAAATCACTTAAAAAAAGAAGGACAGGTCTTGATAAGTTAATGACTTTCTTTCATGTGCCTTTTCACTTCAGCATTTTGATTTCATTCATTGAAGTGTAAAGCGGAATGTTTCAGAACATACTTTGCTTTGTGTTTTTTTTCTGTGCTCTTACACTGTTTGAACTTTTGTATTTAAGATATTTTTAGTATGAAATGGACTCCAAGAAAAATCAAATTTACAGTATTACCATTTTACCCAAGAAATATGCAGTAACCAATATTGGCACTTTTTTGTACATGAATTGAAGTTCATCAGATTATTGTGCTCTCTCCAGCCAATATCTTGCTCATATCACTCCTGCTGTCGTCTGTATTTTCACTACCACTTGTTTCCAACCTTTGTCTTGTTTATTGACTATGCTTCTGCTTGATCCCTGCTATATCTTCTACTAGACCTCCGCTTGCTCACTTTCTGGTGGGGCGATCCCGAGGACCATGCCCTGGTGCTAACATGCAGCAAAACCTATCTCCGCCATCAGGAGCTCTGGGGAACACCAGTTAGTACTTAGAACCTTGGGTGAGCCCACATCATCTGTCAGGATGATCTGCTTGTTCACTTGTCCAGCTGGTTGATGGGAGCCTCTCCACTGCTATAGCTACTAGTCTAGTTTGAGCCGGACCCCCTGACCATGACAGCATGTTTTTTTCACATCGGGTATTTTACATTTTTGGTGGTCTACATAAAAATATTCACTGCTTGTCCTTTTTAAGGTTCACTTCTCTGACAACCAGCTACATTTGTTTTTGTTTTTTCACAGGGCATAATTCCTAATTGTTACTGGCTGCAATTTATTTACAAATTACCTTTATTTATAAATTTCTTTAAGTAAATTTGTTTTTTTTATGGGGTAATTTATAGGCAGAAGATTGTGGGAGACAAGGGAAGAGCATTGTCAACCATAAGACAAAGTTCCCAAACATGGACGTGTATATATGTATCACCAGCTGTTAAAACTTGTACGACATTTTAATGGTTGGGGTTACATCCAGGACCGGCCTTAGGTGTTCAGGCGCCCTGTGCAAGCTAATCCTGTGGCACCCCCCCATCTTCACCCCTCATCCCCTGGTCACCTAAACATACACAAAGAGGCTGTCCGGGGCCCCTCTATCCTCTGCCGGGAGCCTGGGGAGCGACAATGAGGAGGAAGAGGTGAGGCAAGAGTCAGCGGTGCCCCTAGGTGGTAGTGCGCCCTAGGTGGCCGCCTTCCTAATCCGCCTAGTGGTAGCGCCGGCCCGGCTCTGCTGCGACTCACATTCTGCGAGCTGTGATGGCCGCACAGCGCCCCTGTTGCCCATGGCGCCCTCTGCGGCCGCACAGCTCGCACACCCTAAAGGCCGACCCTGGTTACATCTACTTTGACGAATCATGCTTCAGTTCTTACAAATTGTAGTGCTGGGGTCCATTTTCTAATGCTCCCTGCTTAAGTGCACTGAGCGTCTCATTCAAAAAGCACAAATACCTGTCAACAACCAACTGGTTTCTAGTTCTTTTGATTCAAAACCTTAGGAAGTTTAAGTGTTAGCTGAATTACAGCACAATAGGCAGTTGCTGCTGACACTTCAATTAATTTATAAATATTTTTTAAGTTATCTATACACTGGTTAAGGTAATTAACCTATCCTATCCTATAATTATCTTCATTTCAATTTGCAAATCTTTATACTTTTACTAATAAGTACACAAAAATAGCCAGTGTGCTTTAGGGCCCTTTCACACAGGACAGAACCACTGAATGGACTCTGTTAGCTCAGCGGGGGATTGATCCGATCCTATCCGATTTGATCTGCTGGACAGATGGCAAACGTATCACCATAAAAATACAAGAGAGAGATGCGCCAAACTAAGTGCAGTATGTCGTTTTTAATCAGTAGTAAATTGGTACAATAAAGTAACTACTCACAAACATGGAGTAATATAGGCATTGGTGTGGCTATGAGGCCGGGGTCATCATAAGAGGATGACCCCGGCCTCATAGCCACACCAATGCCTATATTACTCCATGTTTGTGAGTAGTTACTTTATTGTACCAATTTACTACTGATTAAAAACGACATACTGCACTTAGTTTGGCGCATCTCTCTCTTGTATTTTTTTGGCTCTTCTAGAGGCTTGCTTCTGCTTCAGGTGCTGCCGCTAAGTTCCCACATCTATCTAACTGCTGAAACTGGACTGTCCGGAGTATTTTGTTACCATATGGACTTATACTGATTGATGTTTATTTCAACTTTTATTTTTAGACTAGGTTGCTTGCTCAAACTGATTGTGCGCCACAAATTTATTTTTTTATTTTTTCTATAAACGTATCACCATACATCTGTTTTGAGCCGATCTGGTGAGATCGGATGGCAGACAGGTGTTAGCGGACTCATCTCTGCTGACATCTGCCTGCCCATAGAAGTCAATAGGTGGCCCGTATCTGCCTGAAAAACAGACAGACGGATCTGAGCAGGCAGATCCTGTGAAAGGGGCCTAACAGAACAGAATGGAAAACAATATAACCATTTAAAAATTGTTTACAAAACAGTGTGTTATTCAGTAGCTGTCTAAACACTTTTTGGCTTTATACAGTGAACTGCATAAATATATACACTATTTATGTAAAAAAAAATCAAATGTACCATAAGCATTACAAAGTTGGCTTGTGCATTCTCATCAAACACTTCGGCCCAGATTCACAGAGCGATTACGCCTGCGCAACAGGAGATGCGTGTGCGTAAGTCGAAATGTGCGCATGCGTTTCATTGCGCGGCATCCACAGAACGAGATACGCAAAAAATCTACTTTTTTTTGTCCCGCGTAATTTCGTTAGACTGGCGCATCCTTCCGCGCAAAAGTGAGCTAGACACACCATTGATTTGCTAGTCAAATATGCTAATGAGGGACTTACGGGGATCCACAAAACAACGTTGGGGCAGCGCAGGCGACGCAGTGTGCGCAACAGCAAAATGTCCTGTCTAAAATTAGAGCATATAAAAGCTGGTCTAAAAAGAGAAAAAAAGTCTACTTGTTAGATAAAGCAACACTGTTAGTGAGGAGCTCAGCAGTCACACGTGTTGCACAACAATCTGTATGCCAACATGCCAGGGGCATCGTCGCACATAGCTATACTACTGACTTTAGATGAACAAAGAAGGATGAGGGCACGGAGGATGGCACGGAGGATGGCACGGGAGAGGATATACCGCACCCGCATAGACCTGTTTGGCATGAGTGATTCTGAGGTGTTTCGCATCTTCAGATTCACCCCTCATGTCATCCTGGAATTAACCACAACCCTGCAGGAGGACATCACCAGCCCAACACACCGCTCACATGCAGTGCAGCCACTGGTCAAGGTCATGGCAACACTCCATTTCCTTGCCAGTGGGTCTTTTCAGCGTACAAGTGGAGTGGTGGCTGGGATGTCACAATCCTCCATGAGCAGATGTGTGCACCAGGTTGTCCCTGCAATTCTCAGACGCATGGCCAACCAAATCATCAAACCCACCACTGAGGACCTGCGGCTGAAGGCAATGACAGATTTCTACAGAATTGCCAGATTCCCACGCACTGTGGGGGCCATTGATTGCACACATGTGGCACTACAGCCCCCCCAGGAGACAGAGCACATGTACCGCAATCGGAAGCATTGGCATTCCATCAATGTACAGGTGATAGTCGATGCCCAAGGCCTCATATGGCATGTCCGTGCCAAACACCCCGGGTCCAGCCATGACAGCTACATATACAATCAATGCCACATCCGAATGGAATTCGATCAGAACGTGTATGGGGACACCTGGCTGGTTGGTGAGTGACATGGGTGGCAGGCATGACTATCCCCTCCCATGATGCACATCACAAGGGGCACATGCATGACTAACATCCTCCTGTCTTTTCCCTTACAGGTGACTCTGCATATCCACTGGGACCCCATCTCATGACTCCTATCCGGAACCCCCAAACCCCAGGAGAGGAAAGATACAATCGAGCACATGCCCAAACACGAGCAGTGGTGGAGCGCATCTTTGGCCTCCTAAAGTCACGTTTCCGATGCCTGGATAAGTCTGGGGGTACCCTCTTGTATTCCCCAAACTTCGTGTGCCAGATCATCGGTGCATGTTGCATGCTGCACAACTTCGCAGTAAGAAAGGGCCTGCAGATTGACCTACGTGATGACCTGACCCCTGAACCAGACAATCCCCCCCTAACCGAGGCTATCCCGTCTTCTGAGGGAAGAGCAGCCAGGAGACAGCTCACATTGGGCATCTTTGCACGTTAAACATACACATTAATCATGGCACAATGAGAATGCATGCATGCACACCACTGTGGTCCCTAGCACACACACCCCACATCCACATCAAATTGGATTGGCACCAGTCCACCATGCAAGACTGGTGAGCAGTAACGCCACGTCAAGGCTCCAATTATGTCACTGTACATTCATACACCATTCACACGGACCTGGGAATCACTTCTCCCTGGTCCTGGGGAACCCTTCTCCACCAAAATTGAGGGTGACACCCCTTTTCCAGCAGGAATGTCACCCCCACATTCAAACATCATTCACAACCCAAAATATGCCAAAAAAGTCAAACAAACAAAAATGCATAGAAACAAAAAATGCATAGGAAAAAAAAAATGCTTAGAAAAAACAAAAAAAAGCAGAGAACAAAAATAAAAAAGCTTTCAAAACAAACAAAAGGGGGAAAAAAAAATTATTGCCCTCTGCCTGAGCCACGCCTGGGGCGCCCCCGGCGAACCCTTCTCCACCAAAATTGAGGGTGACACCCCTTTTCCGGCAGGAATGTCACCCCCACATTCACACAGCATTCACAACCCAAAAAAAAAAATGACCTGCAAAAGCAAAAAATTTCCAGCAAAAAAAAATATTAAAAAAAAAAAAATGGGGAAAAACAAATTATTGCCCTCTGCGTGAGCCACGCCTGGGGCGCCCCCGGCCACGGCCCCGGCTTCTCAGGGGAGACTCATGGGGAAGGGGTAAAACCGGGGAAGGAGGAGCAGCCCCTGATCTCTGCCCACCTGGCGGCCTGCCCTCCAAGGCCACGGCTATTCTGTCCAGGGCAGCACCAAGTGTTGCCGTGTTGGCCTGGATAGCCAGGGTAAGGGCCCTTACATCCTGCCCAACGCCTGCTGATGTCGTCTGCAGTTCATTTAGGCAGGTTGTGAAAGCCCGGGAGTGGGAGTCCAGGTTCCCCAGCGTATCCTTGATGGAGGACAGGCTCTCCTCCATCCGCACCAATGTCTGGCTGACCTGTCCCAGATGGCGGGTCTGGAGGAACTGGTCCCTTCTCAGAGTGGCGGGCAGGAGATCGGCCACCCCCCTGGTGGTCTGGGATGACATCCTGCCTCCAGCTGATGCTTGTGGCCGGGGAGAAGGGGAGGCCCTTGTGAGGGGAGCCATGTTGGGGGAGGAGGGGGGGGGCTCCCCCTTAGGGAGGCCTGCCTGCTGCCAGCCAGAGGGGAAGAGTCCTCAAAACCCAAACGTCCAGTGCCTGACATGGACTCCTCCTCCTCATGATTCTCCTCCTCCTCATGATTCTCCTGCTCCTCTTGAACCTCCTCCGCGGACTCCGGCCTTGTTGGGGGGGCCTCATTAGGCTGCTGTCCTGGGGTTGGTGCGGTGGAGGCCAGATGGCCCTGCACCCTCCTGCACATCTGTGGATGACACAAAACATTCACAGGTTGGAGGATCCACACACTTGCCACATATTCCCTTTCACCCCCTCCCCCACACATGCTACACACCTGATATTAAAAAAAAAAAACTTACCTGGCACCACGGGCTCCGGACTTGAGTCAAAGCCGGGCAGGCCCGCAACTTCATGCCGATGAAAGGTCAGGGCCACCGCACGCTCCTCCGCTGTCAGGCTAATACGGCATGGTGGGCCCCCTCCTGTGCCCCTGGCATGGGCATGCATTCTGGCCAGCTTCTTTTTGACCAGACGCCGGAGGTCATTGATTTTTTTGTCAATCCCAGACCTGGTCCGTGTCTCCCCCTGCCCCGCTGAATTCACCTGGTCAGTGATCCTATCCAAAATCTCCCTCCTCCTGGCCGGGGTGCTGTTGGCACTCTCTGGGCCGTGGAGGTAATGCCCATACTCGCTAATGGCCCGGGCAAGAATCTGTTTTTCCACAACAGTAAAATTCAGCTTTCGTTTTCTCTCAGTCATCTTTCCAAAAAAAAACAGTCCCAGTCAACAAAATTCACGCACACAAACAAGCACAACCAATCACAAAAAAACACACACACAGAGAGAAAACTACGCAGCAATAAACTGTCACCAAAAAACAAAACAAAAATACAGCAGGAAAAGAAACAAACACAAATATATCAATAAAACAAACAGTCTCTCAAACACTTATCAAAAACCACTTTCAAAAATCTACTAACAAACACTTGATCACACAGAACACTAATCTGACAACTACAAAACACACCGCAACGAACAACAGGACAAAAGCACTTGGTTAAATGGTAAGGGACAAAGGGATGTACTTTTGCAAAGGAAGTGCGTTTGTGTGTGTCTATTAATGCTGTTTGCGTAGTTCACAACGTTGCCCTAGTCCATTTCCAATTTCACTGATTGCGCCGCTCCCGAGTTGTGAGCATGCGCACAGCGGAGCTGACATGGTCTCCTTCAAGCGCGCATGCGCGAGCCGGCCGGCCCTTCATTTGCATGGGGTCACGGCTCATTTCAATGTAACACGCCCACGTCCTTCCCAATTTGTATTACTCCTCCTTACGCCTCTGAAAAAACGTTACGCATGCGCAATTTTCTGCGCAAAAGCTACGAGAATAGGGTGATTACGCGACAAAATTGCGCAAGTCTAACGTAAACGCGGTGCGCTACGCCGGTCCAATAATGCGCAGATGTACCTGAATCTGGGCCTTCATCTTTGTCAAGCAGTTGCTTTGGCAATTAGAAAATATGCACAAGCTTTAATCTACCTGGCCTTCATGCAATCACCACAACAAGGTAAGCTAGAAGAAGACCTTTTGCTTTGGCAGCCACATCAATCCTTTTAAGATCAGTAATTCCAATTGTTTTGAGTGGAATATACTGGTTACCAATGCCGGGCCATTACAAGGTCATCTAGTATACACATCTGAGACAACAGAAGCAGAATGCCATGCCTTTAATTAAGGCATTATGAATGCTTGTAAGCATTTTAGTTTCAACATTTTTATTAAAAGTTTCAAAAACAAATAAGAAGAAAAGTAGAAGTAGAAAACAAAAAAAGGAGAAAAGCAACCTGAGGTTTTGGCACATAAAAATCTATTAGTGAAGGAGAGTGAAAACCACACGTAAAACGTTAAGTAGAGGCACAGCTCTACTTCCTGGGAAAAAAAATGGCATGCCCTACAATGACGGCTAGATAAGAATAGACAACAATATAAAATGAATCAACTCATGAGCATGAAGCTAGTAGTTTATTCTACATACAATATAGGTGATACCCAAAGGTTGCAAGATGGCATAAATGACTTTCAATTATCCTTTTTCAAGGCATATGCCCATTCTATTGAACAATTATGATTTAGATTGGTAACTACTTCTGAGATACTAGATATAGTTAGGGATTAACTATATCTGATATATATCTGGCCTGATAAATTCTGATATCAGTCTAAAGATCTGATTGCAGTATGATTAGAGAAATGGACAGTACCATACCAAAGGATATGTATTAGTGAACCTATAAAGCTACAGGAACGCCAGCAATCCACTGGGGTATTGGGGTACATTTTAGAGCGCTTATATACCACCCAGGGCACGACAAACCCCAGGCGTCAGGTCGCATTGGTGACTAGAATTAGCGACCTGGCTCCAGGCATGTACTGGCCATCAGGATTTCAGTGACAGCGAACCGCCGCCCCCCTCCGCTCCTCTGTCTCCACCTCCCCGCAGCACTCACCTCCCCTTCCTGGCTAGTTATGTAGTATGACTGAATACTAGACATGTGCAGACTGGAATATTTTGTTTCGTTTTTTCGTTTTCGTTTGGAAAATACATTTATTTAGTTACTCCCGAAAATCGTTTTGATTTGTTTCGTTTTTCGTTGGGGAATAGCTTTCGTCCAAAAATCCAATAATACTTGGTTTCTGTTGAATGGTCAAAAGAATATTCGACGGAACGTCGAATCTTTTTGGTTGCTGGTGAATGATCAAAAGATTATTCAACGGAACGTCAAATCTTTACGTCTCATAAATCGAAATCTATTCTCTGTAATGTCGAATCTATTTCTCTATGATGTCAAATCTTTTCCCTATAATGTCAAATCTCTCTATATATCGAATTTTTACCACAACAAAAACGAAAATAAAGCATTTTTTATGACGGATCTTTCGGTTTTCAGTTTCTTCCACTTTCGTTATCGTTTGTTAAAACGATAACGAAAAAAAACAGATTTTCGGACGAAAATGCATTCTAACGAAAACGAATGCACATGTCTACTGAATACAGACATGCTCCTTGGGAGTCACACTGAGAAGTTCATCATACGATCCAGAAGGACGGCTGCCACACACAGCTGTGACATAAGCTTCCTCGGCACTCGTTCTCCTGGTCTTTCCTTCCCCCGCTCTCCATCCTGTCTGCTGATGCGAATAATCTAGACGGAGAGCGGGGAAGGAAAGACCAGGAGAACGAGTGCCGAGAAAGCTTATGTCACAGCTGTGTGTGGCCACCGTCCTTCAGGATTGCATGATGAGCTTCTCAGTGCGACTCCTGAGGAGCATGTCTGTATTCAGTCATCCTGAGGTTAACTAGCCAGGGAGAGGAGGTGAGCGCTGCGGGGAGACCAGAGCATCATGGGGGGGGGGGGTAGAGGCGCACAGGGGACCAGAGCAGCATAGTGGGGGATATAGAACATGGGGGACCAGAGCAGCACAGGGGGGATAGAGCATGGGGACCTGAGCAGCAAAGGGGGGAATAAAGGAGCATTAGGACCTGAGCAGCAAAGGGGGGAATAGAGGAGCATTGGGTGCTGAGCAGCATGGGGGAATAGAGGAGCATGGGGACCTAAGCAGCATAGGGGAAATAGAGGAGCATGGGGACCTGAGCAGCAAAGGGGGGATAGAGGAGCACGGGGGACCAGAGCAGCATAGGGGGGGGGGTAGAGGAGCATGCAGCCGAAAGACTGGCTCCTAACTTTTTTAGCTGGCTCCTAGATTCCAAGTAAATTTGTCAAACCCTGATACCACCTATTTGCTTGTAAGCATTTTACTTACAGCCTTGCTGCCCCTGCCCCTCCACTTCCGTGAATCGGAACCCTCCCCCCCTCCGGTGTAACATTTGACACCTTTCAGGGGGAAGGTGGTGCAGATACCTGTCTAAAGACAGGTATTTGCACCCACTTCCGGCCACACAGTCTGTGGGTAGACTGCAGGCAGGACGTCACCTCCCGTCCCTCCCCCCGTTGTGTTCAGGGAACCACTCAGCTCCCAGAACACAGTGGGAGCTAGTCAGCACGGCGCATCGCGACTCGCGCATGCTCAGTAGGGAACCGGGCAGTGAAGCCGGAGCGCTTCACTTCCTGGTTCCCTTACCGAGGATGGCAGCAGAGTGACGAGTGGTCGCTCATCCTCTGCTGCGGACGGCGCTGGACTCCAGGACAGGTAAGTGTGCCGATGTTAAAAGTCAGCAGCTTCAGTATTTGTATCTGCTGGCTTTTAATACTTTTCAGTGGACATCCGCTTTAAGCTGGGCAGGAATGGCTCTACCAGTAAAAGTAAAAATAAACCTATATCCATTCAGCCTGCCAAGCTCACTATTTAGCTGTAAGGTAAACAATAGATTAATGTCCTATCCAGGGCTGCTGTTAGAAATCACGGGGCCCCGGACAACTTACCTGACAGGACCCCCCCACCCGGGAAATATCAAATGGCTAAAATCCATGGTCGCAATGGTGTGCTTTGCAGCCAGGGCAGAAATTAGAGCCATGCTACTGCCACCTCATGACTCCTGTTTTGTTTTTGTTTACTTTTTTAAATTGCTGAATGGTAATTTTACATTGCAAGACCGCGTTGCAACTGTAAAATAATTATTTGGCTTCAAGGTGCAGAGCGGCCCCATTGAACTTGATGAGAAATTTGACAGGTGGTGCTGCCTGTCAAACTCTGCAGCCTGCTCTAAAAATGCTGCAGCTCTGAAGTAAAGCATTGCATCAAAGGCATATATACAGCCCTGTCTAACTATATGACAGCTGGCTTGAGTTGACAGACCAAAAAAGGTCTGTCAACTCAAACAGTGCTGTCAGCCAATGGCTGAGAGTACTGACAAGAGTGATCTGGTGGGGTGGGGTGGGGTCGGGGGCATCCCCTTTTAGAACACAATAGACATGCGGGTGAGATTTCAGTACTAACATTGAATTGTTAGTACAGCGTCTACAACCTCAGGTGTCAGGTTTTTTTTCGTACAGACTGTGGGGTTGAATGGAAAAAAAACATAGCTGTGTATACTAGGCATTAGGCCGTATTCACATTTGACTTTCATGAATGTGGGGTAAAGTGCACAGGTAGCGGGCATTTTTCAGTGCATTTTGAAAATGCACTGCAAATGCACATAGCGCTTGTGGTGTCATTAATTGTTGATGGCACCCTGAATACAATTAGCAGACCTGCGTTGTGTCATGTGGCAAATCTGAATGCTTTAAAAGGTTCTAGAGCCTGTCCCTATATGCGAAAAACAAGCCTAAAAAAAATGTGTGTTGCCACTACATGAAGTATAAAGGGGGCCTTAGGGGTGATGTATAGAAATGTTTTTGCAGATATGTCTGTCAGCTAAAGGAAGAGATGTGTACACTGGTTCCTAGCTTAGTACTGCTAAATACGAATATTCGTGATATTTTTTGGAAATGAAATGATTGCGAAATTTCGCTATTGCGAATGCGAATGCGAATGCGAAATTTCGAGAAATGCGGAAGGAGCACTCTGATTGGCTCAGAATATTCGTGATATTTTATAATACCAAATAATTGCGAAATTTCGAGAAATGCGGAATGGAGCACTCTGATTGGCTCAGAATATTCGTGATATATTACAATACAAAATAATTGCGAATATTCGGCAAATGCGGAAGGAGCACTCTGATTGGCTCAGAATATTCGTGATATATTACAATACAAAATAATTGCGAATATTCGGCAAATGCGGAAGGAGCACTCTGATTGGCTCAGAATATTCGTGATATATTACAATACAAAATAATTGCGAATATTCGGCAAATGCGGAAGGAGCACTCTGATTGGCTCAGAATATTCGTGATATATTACAATACAAAATAATTGCGAATATTCGGCAAATGCGGAAGGAGCACTCTGATTGGCTCAGAATATTCTTGATATTTTATAATACAAAATAATTGCGAAATTTCGAGAAATGCGGAAGGAGCACTCTGATTGGCTCAGAATATTCTTGATATTTTATCGTAATTTCGCAAAAATGCGAATGAGAAATTGATTGCGGAATTTCGACAGTAACACTCTGAAATCGAATATATGTGTTATTTTAGCTAAAAACAATATTGCGAATTTCTCGAAAATAATCGCGCGATATCGCTATTGCCGAATAATCGCATTGCGATTTTTCGGCAATATAAAATGATCGCTGCAGCTACTCGGCCCAAGGTCTCTAATCATACCAGCAATGCTTTTAGACGTCGATGAGGATCTCTAGGATGTGATCTGTTCTAAAAAAAAATTGAAAAAATACGAATATTCGAAATAGCGAATATTCACCGCGAAATTCGGAATATATCGCGAATACTCGAATATGCCATATTCGAGCCGAATATTCGCAATACGAATATTCGTGAGCAACACTACTGACTATACAGTACTTGTTTACCATCCACCTTTATCTTTTGCCTATTCCTTGGCTTGTCTGAGGGTTGCAACCCAGTATACCAATCAATAAAGTTTATCACTCTGTTGGGTGCTCTGCTAAAGATGTGTGTACTTAGTTTCTGTGCCTTGGCCTTTTAAGGGCTCATGCCCACTACAATGTGCAGATGGCACACGAAGTTCACTAATCTGGTTCTCTTCCTCCATTTCCTATGCAAATCAAGATTATATTGCTATTTTTTTTCTTATCTGGGTATATTGTTTATTATTTTCTGTTAATAAAGACTTTTTTATTTTATTTGAGGTGCTAACATAACATCTTTCATGATGACTATCTGTTCACAGTGCTGCCTTTTGATTACAGCACAAATGCTGTGGCATTTGATGCAAGTGTCTAAGTTGGTGGCCTTATATTTCCACAAACACTTTTTTTTACTTTTGTTCAAGAACAAGGTGGTATTAAAGCTTTGAAGTACTGAATAGTACTCAGGGCAGAGAAGGACCAGGGCAGAGAAGGCTTTACAAAGATAACATTTAAGCCCCATACACACTATCAGTTTTCCTGACGGTTTTCTCATCAGGTTTACCAAAACCATGTAGTACAAGGGCCTGCCTGATTGCATACAAATTGAAACTCTTGAGGTTTGACCTCATATTAGATGGTTTTGGTAAACCTGAAGAGAAAACCGTCAGGAAAACTGATAGTGTGTATGGGGCTTAAGACTTAAAAATATTTATAAATCCACACGATCCTTGATACACTTCATCCTCTTAGGGGCCAAGGCCACTTTGGCTAAGGCTTGGAAGCAGCCCTCAGTCCCTTTCTCAGCTGTGACACGCAAAATTTCCTGGATCATGTCCCAGGAGAAAGTGGCAAGTATCCTGCTCGACTCCAAAGCCCGTTTTGAATCTGTCTGGAAACCGTGGGCACTGTTTGTTGGTATCTCTTTGATTCCAGGAGTTCCCGTGGCAAGATCAAGCCAATTAGCCGCTCTCCCGGTTGTGGTCCCATAGACTGGCTCTTCATCCTCTTCTTTTCCCTCTTCTATTCTCCTCTTTCTACTCTTCTATGTCCTCTTTATTGTGGATCTCCAAGTCCACTCTATACACTTCCTCATTAAAGGGTTACACCTGCTTTTTCTCTTTTGGTATGTTGTCTCTAGTATATGTAAGAAACTTGGGAGATGTTGGGCTCCGATGTCTTAGTTGAAGTTTTTTTTCCCTCCGGGGTTTGCGGAGGACTCACTCCGGCATAGGAAAGCTCCCATTTGGGATGCTGAAGTGGGCCCTCCGTCCCCCGGAACTGGGATTTGTTTTGTATTATTTTCTTTTTTGTTATTGTTTTGACATATGACCTCTTGCAGTAGAAGGGGTTTTCACCCAATCTTTTATCTCCCACTGCTTCCTGTGCAACTTTTTATTCCGGTCTTTTTATTCAATCATTGTTTCTGCAAGGTTTCATGACTGGAAAAGCTTTATTACACAATGTACCTTGTATCTATCACTTGTAACTCGATTGCAATGTCTTTTGTTTGTTCTATCTTGATGACACTCAATAAAAATTTTGAAAGTAAAAAAAAAAAAAAAAAAAAAAAGACTTAAAAATATTTAAAACATGATAAATCTGCACACACTGCAAAAAAAAAAAAAGACTGCCTCTGCATGCAGAACCTCCCATCCCACTTGAGACCACTTTAGGTCTTTCCAAACCTTTATAACAGAGGTGGCAAACACAAGGCCCGCGGGCCAAATGCGGCCCTCCAGGCCATTTCATGCGGCCCTCGCACCTCTCCAGTCTTCCTCCAGACCCTTACTTTATGCTTTCAAGCAATGCATCCAGCTTCTTCCCAGCAGCAGCATAAGGAAAGGGGGGCGTGCACTGTGATGTAAGGGAGAGTGGGGGACTCAACTTCTGATGGTAGGGTGGCTCTTTACATCTAATGTAAGGGGAAGGAATGCACTGGACATCTAATCTTAGGCCTCGTACACACGAGGGGATATGTCCGCTGAAAACGGTCCGATGGACCGTTTCAGCAGACATCTCCGATCGTGTGTATGGGCTAGCGGACAGATTTGTCCACCCGACAGATTTCAAAGCATGCGGTGGGAATCTGTCTGCCCGACATGTCTGCTGGTTAGTACACTTACCAGCAGACATGTCGTCCCGCACCACCGCCGCGCCACCGCCGAATGGATTCGGCGCATGCGCGGAAGTGTTTTACTTCCTGGTGCGGTGACGTGGCGTTGACGTGGCGGCGTCAACGTCACCGCCGCGTCACCGCGCTGTCCGCCGGTGGGGAATTTGATCCGATGGTGTGTACACGCCATCGGATCAAACTCCAGATCGGACATATCCAATGGAAATGGTCCGCGGACCGTTTTCATCGGATATGTCCGATCGTGTGTACGAGGCCTTACAGATACAACCGGCCCTTTTGAGGGCAACCATAATGCTGATGCGGCCCACAATGAAATTGAGTTTGACACCCCTGCTTTATAACATAGGAGTATTCCTAAATGTAATGGCAGTTTTGGTAATATGAGGGATACACATGTGGTGCTGTGCACACAACTGTACTACACACATATCTTCAAAAACTACAGCAAAAGAGTGTGTCCTTTGGGATGGTGGCAGTAGACCCTCTATAGCTTTTCCTTTGTTTTGGTGAAATGTGCCCCTTGAAGCCTCCTGAAGAAATAGGATCAATATATTGACCGTGGAGGAGGAGGTAAAGGGTGAATGAGAAGCACAATAAAATCGGATCGGGATCGGATTAGCAGCAGGAGTACACTACGGCACACGTCTCCCTAGCAGTAGGGCGTGTAAGCTTTGACTCCAGGCAGGCAGGCAGGTTTGCAGGTCTCAGCTCTCTGTCCCAGCCCAGCCCAGCCTCACAGCAACGCGCCCAGGCAGCAGCAACCCTCCTCTCCCCCTGACACTCACACCTCAAGGTAAAGTGATCAGCCTGGTCTACCCCCTGGGACTGGATATGGCCGTCCTTCTCAAGATAGCAGTGGCTCTCCAAGTCCCGGGGAGCGAACGACCGGACGACCGGGACCCCCCCCGGCATCCCACATTCCATCCCACCGCCCTCCTCACCCCTCCGGGATCCCCCGCTCTCCTCCTCACCACCGCAACCCTCGGGGCTCTCAGACATCTCCATTTAGCAGGATTGTAGCTACGAGTGCGGTAGGGCATCCCAGGAAAGCGGGACGCCCCCCCCCGCACGCCGAAAGGGTAAAATAAAAACAGAGGAATTCAGCACCTGTCCTTGGGCCCCCCCGAGGACCCCCCCACGCTGTACCCCCTACAGGCCCTTTCTCTCCCCCCGCGGTCCCCTACTTTACTTTAGCCCCCGGCTCGGGCCTAGTCTAGGTCGGCGGCCATCTTTGTACACTCACAGCACTACAATACACCACCCAGACCCCCCTCCCCCTCCCTGGCACAGGCCTTTCTTTCAATCTGAAAGCTAACACCCCTCTTTTCATAAATTGATCAAGGGTTGCGACCAATCGCCTATTTGGGATCAGGAAGGAATTTTTTCCCCAGGTAAGGCAGATTGGCACAGCACGCCTGGGGTTTTTCGCCTTCCTCTGGACCAATTGCAAAAAGGGAGGACATAGAAAAGTGACAGGTTCGCTTCTCTATTCCTTCTCCCCAGCACCGCCAAAACCTCCCCTATAACTAACTATATTCCCGTTTTTTTCTGCAACTATGGGTTATTTGAAATACTCTGCAGAAACCATCTGGGAATTAAAGCCATTTGCCTCAACACTCCCAACGGTCACCAAAAAAGCTCTAAAAAGCGAACAACTGTTAAGAATCAATAGACGATTAACAGTAAAAAATCGCATTAGAACACACCAGCCCAAACCCATATTGTGCACTCTGGTCAACACCAGATCGGCAGTAAAACACTGGGAAGAAATCCATGATTTCATCCTTCTACATGATATAGACTGCCTCTTTATCACTGAAAGCTGGCTCACAGGCGATTGCAACACCATTCTAGAAGAATTGGTGCCGGCAAATTATCACATCCAAATGCAGAACAGAGTGGGGCAACGAGGGGGAGGTCTGACAGTGATCCACAAGATTCACCTCTCGATCACCAAACCAGTCCTCCAATACTCGCTTCCATTCATGGAAACCCTCACTCTTCAGATGCAAACAAACCCCCAAGACACGGTCCACATGTTACTGTGCTATAGACCCCCTGGCCCAAAAACGCACCTTGTCACGTCATTAACAGAATTTATCTCCTCTTACACCCTAAGCATCAAACACCTTTTGGTGCTATGGGATTTCAACCTCTGGGCCAACTCCTCCTTGGACCCAGTCGCTGACGCCTGCATCGACCATCTGGAGGGACTAGGTCTGCAGCAATTAATACATTGTCCCACTCATGCCTCAGGCCATACCCTCGATCTCATTTTCAAACAGGACTTGGAAATTGAGATCAGGGAAAAAGAGCCACTACCATGGACCGATCACCATGCCATTAAATTTAAAATCGCCAACCACCTCTGGCCAAATAAAACAAGAAAACCGGTGACAAGTCACTGGACTAGGTCCCAGAAGAAGCTCCACTCGGAACTCTTCAAAACGACCCTAGGAAATAAAATAAACACAATCCAACAACAACAAACAGCAGTAGAAACACTTGATGCCATCAACAAGGCACTACTTCAGTCCGCCGACTGGGTGGCACCAAAACACAAAACTTGCATTCGGGAAAACAACGCCGGCTGGTTTAACGACCAGCTGACGTTGCTAAAGCAAGAGCGTAGAAGAGCAGAAGCTGCATGGAAAAGGAGCTCTTCAGATAGAAACCACACCATTTATAAGAAAATAACAAAGAAATATCATAAAGAAATCTTTATGGCAAAAAAAAATAATTTCGCCAACATCATCACCAAGGCCCTAAACCGCCCCCGCGAACTCTTCAAGCTGGTTTCACAATCAATGAATCCAGCCTGTTTAGAGCCCCCCAATGTTGATTCACAAGAATTTTGCAACAAACTATCGGATTATTTCATTAATAAAATTGAAAGAATCCGGGAAAGCATTGAGCAAAATGGAATCTGCATGAATCCCGCCCCAAATCCCAACCCTGATACCATTATATACCCGCCTCAAGCACAGAAATTCACCTTAAAACCCATCTCCGTCGCTGCCACTAAAAATATCATTCGGTCTCTGCGCAACAGCACAGCACCCAATGACATTATCCCCACTAAACTGCTGAAAGAGAGTGCCGATATACTGGCACCAGCTATCACGCAGCTTATAAATCAGTCATTCAAGGAGGGCATGGTGCCCTCCATGTTGAAACAAGGCACCATAAAACCAATCCTGAAAAAACCCACCCTTGACCCAAGATAATGGAGAAAGAAGTTGTACAACAGTTACAACAGCATTTAGAAACCCAAAAATTACTTGATATGTTTCAATAAGGCTTCCCGCCACATCACGGAACTGAAACAGCTCTGGTAAAAATATGGGATGACGTCCTATAGGCTGCAGATGAAGGAGAATCTTCTCTCCCTATCCTGTTGGACCTAAGTGCGGCCTTTGACACGGTAGACCACGGACTACTGCTCGCTAGGCTAGCTGAAGTGGCCAAAGTCGTGAAAGAAGATCTATCCTGGTTCTCTTCCTTTTTGGAAAACAGATCACAAACAGTGAAATTGGGATCTTTCGAGTCAGTAATACGTACGGTATCATGCAGAGTCCCTCAGGGATCTCCCTTGTCACCGGTACTGTTCAATATCTATCTCCGTCCTCTCTTTGAGATCAACAGCAACCAGAAGCTACTTTACCATTCCTACGCAGACGACACTCAACTGTATCTCCGCGTCAGCAATGGAAAGGATCACTCCCCCGGATTAGAGAGAACCCTCACCCTAATAGATAACTGGATGACATCCAGTTATCTTAAACTCAATGGTTCAAAAACAGAGCTTCTCCTGTTTCACGCAAACAGGAAAAGTCTCTCCACCTCATCCTGGGAAAAATTATCGCCCCGAGCGCCAAAGTCAAAAGTCTTGGAGTCATTTTTGACTCCCACATGACAATGGATGCACAAATAGGGGCGGTAGTCAGCGGATCCCATCATCTGCTGTGCCAGTTACGCCGACTCACCCCTTTTATTCCTAAAGAGGACATTGCAGTCGTGGTGGGAACAATCATCAATTCCAGACTCGACTATGCAAATGCCCTCTATTTAGGTCTTCCAAAATACCAAATCACTCGCCTGCAAGTTGTTCAAAATACGGCTGCTCGATTAGTGACTGGTAAAAAAACATGGGAGTCTATCTCCCTTTCGCTGAGATCTCTTCACTGGCTGCCAGTGAAAGACAGAATCACTTTTAAGGCACTCTGCCTTACACACAAGTGTATTCAAGGAAACGCTCCCCAATATCTATGCGAAAAAATAAAAGCCCATAACCCCAATCGCACTCTGCGATCCACAAATCAAAACCTACTGCACATTCCAAAGGCAAGATACAAATCCAAAGGAGATCGGAGATTTGCTGTCCAAGGACCGCGACTGTGGAATGCACTACCAACTATCATCCGACTGGAGTCGGACCACTTGGCCTTCAGGAGAATGATTAAAACTCATCTCTTCTGAAGGCAATGCCTTCCTTTATCCAAGGAATGGAAACAAGCGCTCAGAGGCGATTCAGTTTGCAAGCGTTGCGCTCTATAAGTTTTTCACTCACTCACTCATAAAAAAGTGGCTAGCCTACACCCTTGGGGAGGGGGAGAAGAAACGTGGCCAGTATTTATTTTTCTAGGGTATATGGGGAGATTGCAGCGCAAAGATCTTAGCCAAATAAAAAAATGGCTTTGATCCAGTATCCACCCTTGGGGAGGAGGAAAAGAAAGAAAAGGGATCATTAGCTGTACTTTCAGGTATGTGGCTGCTCTGCTCTGTGCCAGGGAAGAGAAGAGAGCAGAAAGCATTGCCACTTCACTAACTTCTATGTGATTACTCACTGGTGGGATGAATCTCAACAGTTCTCCTTTGAAATAAGATTTGGGGAAGTGCCTATGTCTGTAGGATTAAACACCTGGGGCCAGATTCTCAAAAGAGATATGCCGGTGTTTTGTAGGAAACACCGTCGTATCTCTGTTTTTTTTTCCTGAGTATCTATGCGTGTGATTCCTAGAATCACTTACGCATAGATACAGTGAAGATCCGACAGATGTAAAACACTTACACCGTCGTATCGTAGATGTAATGACATCGCTGGCCGCTAGGTGGCCTTTACGTTGATTTCTCATTTGCCTATGCAAATGAGCCTAATCCGACGATTCCCGAACGTTTTTACGCCGCCCCGTTGTCATTTCCGTAAGCGTAAACCTACCCCTGCTATATGAGGGGTAGGTTTACGAAGTTCCGTCGTTGCCATGTTAAGTATGGCGTCGGGTCAGCGTCGTCTTTTTCCGTCAGTTACGTTGTTTTACTAAGTCGTTCGCGAATAGGGATTTACGTAAACGACGCTCATGCGCAGTTCGAACGACGCGCGGGCACGCTTAATTTAAATACAAGTCGCCCCCTTTGAATTACACGGGAATACGCAGAGCCATTTACACTACGCCGCCACAACTTACGGAGCAAGTGCTTTGGAAATAAGGGACTTGCTCTGTTAAATTGTGGCGGTGTAGTGTAAATGGCTTACGCTACGCCAGCGGAAAATGTACGAGAATCTGGCCCCTGCATTTTTTCTGTGGCCTGCCCTTTCCCCTGATAGCAAAATTTCTTTTCTCCAATTGCTTTGGCTTGCCCTTTTTCACTGTCCTTCGTATATCATTATCCAGGTTCCTTGCATCCTCCAACTTACCTACTGCTTTTATACTTATATACTGAAGATTTGATCTGAGAGCCCCTTGCATCTTTTATCTTTCTTTCTGTATGTGTACAGTTGCTGGTTCTAGTTAAGTGTTCTGTCATAACTCATGGCATCTTCTCTGTCCAGTAGTTTATAGTAGTAGTAGTCTATTAGTTTGAACCCATTTTTCACTTCAGCCGTGTAGGAGGGATCTTGGTGATGTCAAACCTATTCATGAACTGAACCACAGTTGATGCCCAGAAATATTTTGCAACAAAGGACTGAAGTGGTCCATAGAAAACTGCATCGGACATCTGATTGTGACACACTTCATTTGGTTTGATGTATAAGAAATGTCTGTGGAGTTTATACCAGGTGTTCATCATATAAAACAGATTTTCATGGAATAATTTTTGCAAATAGACACGTGCATTTGTTTTTGTCCGAATGCATTTTCGTCCTAATTTCAAGTATTTTCGTTATCTGATCGAGATCTGACATAAATAAATGCTTTATTTTCGTTTTCGTTGCAACAACAGTTCGATGTAGATGGGAGATTTGACATGACGCTGACAATAACAATCTGTGTCTATCAAACGGTCGAATGTGCCTAACCCTAACTCTATTAGTCCAAGATTATTCTACATAGAGAGAAAATATTCGACATAGAGAGGAAAAATTCGACATTATAGAGAGAAAAGATTTGACATTATAGAGAGAAAATATTCTACATAGAGAGAAAAGATCGCTACTGGAATTGGGTGGGGGAAGTAAAATAAAAATAATGATGATGATAATTGTTATTGGCTGATTGTAACCAAAGAGGAGAAGCAGTAAAATAGTTAGAACTAATTTGATAATTCAACATGAACGATGAAGATTTGACAAAGCATCGAAAAACATACAAACGTCAAATCTGTCATTGAAGGCTTATGGGGCCAGATCTACAGAGAGAGTACGCCGGTGTATCTACTGATACACCGGCGTACTTTCAAAGTTCCCACGTCGTATCTTTAGTTTGAATCCTCAAACAAGATACGGCGGCTTCTGGGTTAGATCCGACAGGTGTACGTCTTCGTACGCCTTCGGATCTAAGATGCAATACTTCGGCGTCCACTGGGTGGCGTTCACGTCGTTTTCCGCGTCGGTTATGCAAATTAGCTTTTTCCGCCGATCCACGAACGAACGCGCGGCTGTCGCAATCTCTTACGGCGTCTCTAGTCTGCTTTTTCCAGTGTATAGTTAAAGCTGCTTTTATCCGGCCTATAGTTAGACTTGCCATGTTAAGTATGGGCGTCGTTCCCGCGTCAAAATTTTATTTTTTATTTTTGCGTAAGTCGTCCGTAAATAGGAATCTACGCAATTTACGCTAGTCAAAAAAATAACGTTGTTGCGACGTAATATAGTGCAATGCACGGCGGGAAATTTCTGGATGGAGCATGCGCAGTTCGATCACCGCGGGGACGCGCTTCATTCAAATGAATCACGCCCCCCCTACTCGCCGTTTTGAATTCCGCTGCCAGAAATACACTACGCCGCCGTAACTTACGCCGCAAATTCTTCCAGGATTCGAAGTTAAGCTAGGTAAGATACGGCGGCGTAGTGTATATCTAATACACTGCGCCGATCTATTTGTATGTGGATCTGGCCCATGGTGTCCATCAAAAGTTCTAAGAAGATTACACGGAGCAGCTAAACTGTATGACGCCACAATCAAACATTTCCGGTCAAATGCTCGGCCCATAGGCTATAGAAAAATTTGAATGTTAGTTGACTAGTAATAATAATTAATAAATATAATTATTACTCAGTCATACAACATTAGAATTCTACTATAGCTAGCTTATAGGCGGAACATTAGATGGGAAATGTGTCATACAGTTTCGCTACTCCGTCGAATCTTCTTTGAACATTCGACAGACACCATAAGCCTTCAATGACAGATTCAACCTTAATTAAGTCAGACAAAACAAATAAAAACAAATTTCGGGAGTAACTAAATACATTTATTTTTTGGACAAAACAAAATATTTCAGAATTTCTTGAAAGTTGGTATTTAAATCTTCTATTTTGAGATCTGTTGCTTCAGCTGTTATGTAGAGGGGCTTGGTACAGATAATTGTTTTGTTTTCCTTGTTTGTGACAAAAGACAATCCATTCTTTTCCGTGGTGTTATGTCCCGAAAAATAGATAGGGATTTCTATGCTGGCAGTCTGCATTTTGACTATACAATTTACTTTGATTAATTCCTCTGACATTTCTTGTTGCTGTCCAATGTGTTGCTGTACAGTGCTGACCTATGCTTTCACTGATGGCTGCATTAACAACTGGGAATCCTGGTGAATTTCATCCAGGTTTCTTATTGCAGCTCCTTGCTCTTCCCCAGTAGCTTGTTGTATACATTTTGGCCAGGGTGTCCTACCATTTGGCACCGTGTCTGATATGATTAGGAACCTTTTCGTAGGATTTTCTTGCCAAATGTTTTACCAGGCAGGTTGCATGCAGAATGTGGCTATAAACCTTGAAAATGGCCATAAATGATTATCAAGGTTCCCCCCTATTAACTTCAATGGAGTTTGGATTACATGTACAGTACGCATACTGTGTGTGTATATATATATATATATATATATATACACAGTGGGTACGGAAAGTATTCAGACCCCCTTAAATTTTTTACTCTTTGTTATATTGTAGCCATTTGCTAAAATCATTTAAGTTCATTTTTTTGCTCATTAACTCCTTGCCGACCGCCCAGCGTCATATTACTGCGGGAAGGTGGCACTGCTATGCGAGAGCACGTAGCTATACGTCCGCTCTTTAGCGGCCGCTAGGGGGCGCGTGTGCGCCTCCGGCGGGCGGCGCGCGCGCCCCCCGCTCGCCACTGAGTCCCGTGCGCGTGCCCGGCGGGAACGATCGCCGCCGGGCACACGCGATCGCTTGTTACAGAGCGGGGAATGGGAGCTATGTGTGTAAACACAAAGCTCTCGTTCCTGTCAGCGGTGGAAACGCTTATTTTCTGTTCATACAATGTATGAACAGAAGATCAGTGATTTCCCCTAGTGAGGCCACCCTCCCATACAGTTATAACACACCCAGGAACACACCTAACCCCTTCCCGGCCCCTAGTGTTAACCCCATTCACTGCCAATGGCATTTTTATAGTAATACAATGCATTTTTATAGCATTGATCGCTATAAAAATGCCAATGGTCCCAAAAATGTGTCAAAAGTGTCCGAAGTGCCCGCCATAATGTCGCAGTACTGAAAAAAAATGCTGATCGCCACCATTACTAGTAAGAAAAAAATATTAATAAAAATGCCATAAAACGACCCCCTATATGGAAAACGCTATAACTTTTGTGCAAACCAATCAATAAACACTTATTGCGATTTTTTTTAACAAAAAATATGTAGAAGAATACGTATCAGCCTAAACTGAGGAAAAAAAAAATTGTTTATATATTTTTGGGGGATATTTATTATAGCAAAAAGTAAAAAATATTGCATTTTTTTCAAAATAGTCGCTCTATTTTTGTTTATAGCGCAAAAAATAAAAACAGCAGAGATGATCAAATACCACCAAAAGAAAGCTCTATTTGTGAGAAAAAAAGGACGCCAATTTTGTTTGGGAGCCAT
Source organism: Rana kukunoris (assembly GCA_029574335.1). Lineage (NCBI taxonomy): Eukaryota > Metazoa > Chordata > Amphibia > Anura > Ranidae > Rana > Rana kukunoris. The sequence goes on from CM056050.1 coordinate 441,118,945, forward strand.
GTCGCACGACCGCGCAATTGTCAGTTGAAGCGACGCAGTGCCGAATCACAAAAAGTACTCTGGTCATTGGACAGCAATATGGTCCGGGGCTAAATTGGTTAATACACACACAGCACCCCTATATTGACAGAAAAACACAGAATTGTTGAATTTTTTTGCAGATGTATTAAAAAAGAAAAACTGAAATATCCTAAGTATTCAGACCCTTTGCTCAGTACAGGCATACTCCAGTTTTAAGTACACAATGGGGTTTATTTACTAAAGCTGGAAAGTGAAAAATCAGGCTCACTTCTGCGTAGAAACCAAAGAGCTTCCAGGTTTTATTACCGAAGCTTAATTGAACAAGTTGAGGGTAGAAGCTCATTGTTTTTTATGCAGAAGTGAGCCTTATTTTGCAATTTCCAGCTTTAGTAAATAAACCACATTTTGTACTTCGACCCAGTCTGAGGTCCTGAGTACTCTGGAGAAGGTTTCCGTCCAGGAAATCCCTGTTCTTGGCCGCATTCATCTTTCCCTCGATTTCAACCAGTTGTCCTGTCCCTGCAGCTGAAAAAAAACACAGCATGATGCTGCCACCACCATGCTTCACTGTTGGGACTGTATTGGACAGGTGATGAGCAGTGCCTGGTTTTCTCCACACATACCGCTTAGAATTAGGGCCAAAAAGTTCTATCTTGGTCTCATCAGACCGGAGAATCTTATTTCTCACCATCTTGGAGTGCTTCAGGTGTTTTTTTTTAGCAAACTCCATGCAGGCTTTCATGTGCCTTGCACTGAGGAGAGGCTTCCGTAAGGCCATAAAGCCCCGACTGGTGGAGGGCTGCAGTGATGGTTGACTTTCTACAACTTTCTCCCATCTCCCGACTGCATCTCTGGGGCTCAGCTACAGTGATCTTTGGGTTCTTCTTTACCTCTCTCACCAAGACTCTTCTTCCCCCGATAGCTCAGTTTGGCCAGACGGACAGTTCTAGGAAGGGTTCTGGTCATCCTAAACATCTTCCATTTAAAAATTTAGGAGGCCATTGTGCTCTTAGGAACCTTAAGTGCAGCAGAATATTGTTGTACTCTTGGCCAGATCTGTGCCTTGCCACAATTCTGTCATGATTTTCATTTGCTCTGACATACATTGTGAGCTGTAAGGTCTTATATAGACATATGCAAAGAAAAAATATCCAATCACAAAGTGAAAGAATGGCGGACTTTGAGGCAGTGCGGAAGTATGTTAAAAGATATATTTTAATACAAAAATAAAAATAAAGAATTATACAATTTTACAATATATAAAGAAATACTTGTCATAGGTAAAATGTGACCCTATAGGTTACAAGAGTATTGGAGCAAATCCCTTGAAGTTGCCTACGCGTTTCGCCGTTGGGCTTCTTCAGGGCGAGACAGAGAGGATTTTAGGGAGGGGGAAGAATGTAATACAGTCGTGTAATCTAGTGAAACACGATAAGTACATTCATCCACCGAATTCAGGCATTAAAGGTGCCAGGGTGTTCAAATATAGGTATTGTCATCTATTAAGGCATCTTGAAGGGTCAGTGATCCATGTAGTGACGTGAATACTGACAACGGTCCCCGAATATCAGGTACAGTACGCCATTTCAATAGGTACCAGAAACTATGTTATAACATCCAGTAACCAATAGTTCCTTGTCTGGAAAGTCCTAAGATGGGACTAGAGCTGGGGCCGCTTCTTATGCACAATCAAGCATCCAAACAAATAAAAGCTCCAAAGTAAATTCTGGACAAACGCTTTTTATCAACAGTGTGATCTACAGCAACCTCAGTGGTGCATATAGGTGTTTGGTCTGTGTGTGCCCCAGGGTCACACAACGCTTGTTGTGACCCTGGGGCACACACAGACCAAACACCTATATGCACCACTGAGGTTGCTGTAGATCACACTGTTGATAAAAAGCGTTTGTCCAGAATTTACTTTGGAGCTTTTATTTGTTTGGATGCTTGATTGTGCATAAGAAGCGGCCCCAGCTCTAGTCCCATCTTAGGACTTTCCAGACAAGGAACTATTGGTTACTGGATGTTATAACATAGTTTCTGGTACCTATTGAAATGGCGTACTGTACCTGATATTCGGGGACCGTTGTCAGTATTCACGTCACTACATGGATCACTGACCCTTCAAGACGCCTTAATAGATGACAATACCTATATTTGAACACCCTGGCACCTTTAATGCCTGAATTCGGTGGATGAATGTACTTCTCATGTTTCACTAGATTACACGACTGTATTACATTCTTCCCCCTCCCTAAAATCCTCTCTGTCTCGCCCTGAAGAAGCCCAACGGCGAAACGCGTAGGCGACTTCAAGGGATTTGCTCCAATACTCTTGTAACCTATAGGGTCACATTTTACCTATGACAAGTATTTCTTTATATATTGTAAAATTGTATAATTCTTTATTTTTATTTTTGTATTAAAATATATCTTTTAACATACTTCCGCACTGCCTCAAAGTCCGCCATTCTTTCACTTTGTGATTGGATATTTTTTCTTTGCATATATACTATATACGGATGTGGCAAATGTGAGTGCTTTTCCTGTGTATCCTTTCCTTATATGTTTTTCACCCTTCTACCATCCCCCTTCTTTCCTTTTTCTTTTTCTTTTTCCCCCTTTCCTACTTTTTCTTTTCTTCCCCTTCCCCTTCCAAACCCCTTCCCAATTTTTTGATTCAGTCTTATATAGACAATGTGTGGATTTCCTAATAAAGTCCAATCAGTATAATCAAAAACAGCTGCACTCAAATCAAGGTGTAGAACCATCTCAAGGATGAACAGAAGAAATGGACAGCACCTGAGTTAAATATATGAGTGTCACACCAAAGGGTCTGAATACTTAGGACCGGGTTATATTTTAGTTTTTCTTTTTTAATAAATCTGAAAAAAATTCAACAATTCTAGGTTTTTCTGTCAATATGGGCGCTGAGTGTACATTACCTGTCGCCGAGAATGTGTTTTCAGCACGACGGCATCGTGCTGGTTCTCAGCGACATGGTGCCGACATCTCACACTCGCTGGAATAGAAATAGCACATTCCAGCAAGCGCATCATAGAAGCAACGGGAATCTGACTTGGATTCCCGCCGATTCTAGCTGCAGCGTTTGGTATGAATCGTGAAAGGGAACTCCACGACAAATTTTAAATAAAAAAATGGCATGGGTTCCCCCTGGGGGGGAACCATGCCGGTTTATTATTTAAAATTTGGCGTGAAGTTCCCCCTCATGATTCATACCAAATGCCGTGTCTAGAATTGGCGGGACCCAAGTCAGATTCTGTAACGGTTACCACCGCTTACAACCTTCCATCCATCCACGACAAGCTTATCCGACACACCAACAACCAGGCAGACATGATCCATTCCATTTCCCAGAATAAACGAGACAGCGCTCTGTTCTCTAGTTTCCAAAATGTATGAATATCTTTATTGGTTCTTAGCTTGCTTATATCCAGTACAACATAATGCAGTTAATCACAGGACAATGTAATCTCCACCCTCCTGTTCACTCACTGAGGATAATTCTTTAATTGGTAGCTAGACATGACGGCACCGTATTATCAATAGGGTTCAATTAACCTTGAATAGTAACACAGACATCTAGTTGAATAAGTTCTCTATACAGCTTTGTCACACAATGGCAGTGAGAGTGGGTGTCTTTACATTGAATAGCCAACACCTTAGGATATTTCAATAGCCTATTATACAAAAGGTATGACTCACTGTCTGGCTGAACTGGTCATGTCATCATGACTCCTTGTGATATCTCAGTCCTGCAATATGAAGTATTATTAATGTCCCATCTCATGTAATATGAATTATGATTCACTATTAGCCACCCTATACCCAAAAGGGCACAGGGTGGATTTCGACCCAAGAGTTTTTGGTGCTGCTGGCACAAGAGTATCTCTCATCCTTCCAACGTCTCTGGGTGTCACGGGCCATTCTGTTACATCTCTCCCCTTTCGGTGGGAGACGGACACAGGAGGGAACCCCAAACGGGTTGACTCCGAAGTCCGTCAGTAGTTCCCGTCCTCCAATGCGGGTATCCATACTGTACCCCAAATAAATGGCTCCAAACTGAGCATTACTCCCCCCGCCAACCTCTGCCTCTCTCAGAGAACACGCCTGCCGATGGGGAGAAGGCAGGGTAGCTGGGCTCAGTCCATCATGCTGTTGGGGGTCTGGGCCAACTGCCCCCCCTTCCTGGGGTATACCAGTGGAGACTGAAGTCCCATCCACTGGTGCTTGGTAAAAACCCCCCGGTGCTTGCAAAGCAAAGCCGACATCCTCCTGTCCCAGTCCTGTACCATTTTCTGGGGTTGTGCCAGTGGAGACTGAAGTCCCATCCACTACCCCAGGAACCCCCTCTTCTGTTAGTGAGAAGCAGAGGCCTATGACACTCTGCTCTGTTGCCAGCTCTTCCGCTGGGTTGCTGTGAGTGGAGACCACAGTCCCATCCACTACCACAGTGTCCCCCTCTTCCGTTAGTGGAGAGCAGAGGTCCGTGACCCTCTGTTCTGTTGCCAGCTCTTCCGCTGTGTTGCTGTGAGTGGAGACGACAGTCCCATCCACTACCACAGGGTCCCCCTCTTCTGTTAGTGAGGAGCAGAGGCCTATGACACTCTGCTCTGTTGCCAGCTCTCCCGCTGGGTTGCTGTGAGTGGAGACCACAGTCCCATCCACTACCACAGGATCCCCCTCTTCTGTTAGTGAGGAGCAGAGGCCTATGACACTCTGCTCTGTTGCCAGCTCTTCCGCTGGGTTGCTGTGAGTGGAGACCACAGTCCCATCCACTACCACAGGGTCCCCCTCTTCTGCTAGTTGGGAGCAGAGGCCTGGGGTACCCTGCTCTGTTGCCAGTGATTCAGCTGGGGGTAAAAGCTTTACCACCTCAGCTTGTTGCTGGAGAGGGGGGCCAACCGCCCCGGCTCCCTGGAACTCCACACCATCCGCTTCGACTTTAGGGATGAAAATCTCCATATTTTCCACTGCCGATTCATCAGCCAGGAGTTCACAGTTGTCATCTGAACTTTCCTCATAGTCCCAGGCAATGGGAGCCCCACCCTGCTGCTGAGCCGAGTCTAGCAGCTGTCTGTAGGCGACCTCCAGCTCCCATTCCCGAATGGCCAGAAATTCCAAATCTTCCTGTGACCAGTGGCCTCCCGAGATATTTAATTTCTCCTCTCTGTGCTCCATTATGTCCTCCAAGCGCCACTCCCGATCATCCCCAAAGTCGGGATCACTGGACATCCTCCAATATAATAATCCCAGGCCATCATAGTCATAGCCTTCTGTGGGGCTGTCATCTGCTGGCCATGGGCGCTCTTGGGCTACATACCACCGGAGGGCTCTGTAGCTCTCATCCAGCTGCATCTCTGCCTGGATCAGCCTGCTTAACTCCGCTATCCACTCCTGCTTCGGTTGTTTCCCCAACAACGGCATTCGTACGTCATACTGCGGCCAGTACCTTGCATAGATGGAGGGCAGGACCTTTCCTTGGTGTTGCTGCTCCTGAGCTAACGCTTCCTTCCAGAGTTGGCACAGAATAACATCCGACCATCCCAACAGGACCTCCTCTGATACTGGTCCTCTATGCTGTATCCGCATCTCTTGTAACCTCCTTTGGAATTCCTCTTCCATGGAGACTGCACCTCTCCTCTCTCTTCAGCTGCTGCAGCACTTCTTCGCTGTCGCAAGGTGGCATCCACAGCCGCTATAACCCGGTCTATGATCTCCGGCGGAGGATTAGGACCATATTGTGCCAGTCCATGTTTAACAGCCCGATCAAAAAATTCTTCCTCGGGTGTCCTGTCTGTTACGCTGGGCCTCTTAGCTCTATTCATTTCGACAAGTTCTGCGATAATGTCCCTTTTCTTACGGTTGCTGGCCGGTCTGCCCCGACTCTCCAGTAAGTCCATGAGGGAAGAGAGCTTCATCCGTTCATACAGCGTCTCCATTGTCCTGTGTCCTTGTAGCCGTCCTTCTGAAGATGGAATCATCCCACTGCTGCCACCAATGTAACGGTTACCACCGCTTACAACCTTCCATCCATCCACGACAAGCTTTTCCGACACACCAACAACCAGGCAGACATGATCCATTCCATTTCCCATAATAAACGAGACAGAGCTCCGTTCTCTAGTTTACAAAATGTATGAATATCATTATTGGTTCTTAGCTTGCTTATATCCAGTACAACATAATGCAGTTAATCACAGGACAATGTAATCTCCACCCTCCTGTTCACTCACTGAGGATAATTCTTTAATTGGTAGCTAGACATGACGGCACCGTATTATCAATAGGGTTCAATTAACCTTGAATAGTAACACAGACATCTAGTTGAATAAGTTCTCTATACAGCTTTGTCACACAGTGGCAGTGAGAGTGGGTGTCTTTACATTGAATAGCCAACACCTTAGGATATTTCAATAGCCTATTATACAAAAGGTATGACTCACTGTCTGGCTGAACTGGTCATGTCATCATGACTCCTTGTGATATCTCAGTCCTGCAATATGAAGTATTATTAATGTCCCATCTCATGTAATATGAATTATGATTCACTATTAGCCACCCTATACCCAAAAGGGCACAGGGTGGATTTCTACCCAAGAGTTTTTGGTGCTGCTGGCACAAGAGTATCTCTCATCCTTCCAACGTCTCTGGGTGTCACGGGCCATTCTGTTACAGATTCCCGTTGCTTCTATGACGGCTTTTTCCCCATCGTGGCGAGCCAGCTCGGCGCTGGCTCCCGCGACGGTCTCATAGGTGGTCAATCTCACTGAGAAAGGGAGCGAGATTGACACAATATCGTGGTCACCCACTGTACATTAATAAATAAAAAAATCAACTTGAATGATTTTAGCAAATGGCTGCAATATAACAAAGAGTGAAAAATTTAAGGGGGTCTGAATACTTTCCCACTGTGTATATATACACCCACTATATATATATATATATATATATATATATATATATATATATATAGATATGAAGTATGTCACAAAAGTGAGTACACCCCCACATTTTTGCAAACCGTGAAGAAATTTTACTTTGCTACAATGTAAAGTAGTGAGTGTACAGCTTGTATAACAGTGCACATTTGCTGTCCCCTTAAAATACCTTAACACACAGACATTAATGTCTTAACTGCTGGCAACAAAAGTGAGTACACGCCTAAATGAAAATGTCCAAATTGTACCCAATTAGCCATTTTCCCTCCCTGGTTTCTTGTGACTCATTAGCTTTACAAGTTCTGTGAATGGGGTGTGTTAAATTTAGTGTTATTGCTCTCATTCTCTCATACTGGTCACTAAAATTTCAACATGGCACCTCATGGCAAATAACTCTCTGAGGATCTGAGAAGAATAATTGTTGCTCTACATAAAGGCGGCCTAGGCTATAAGAAGATTGCCAAGACCCTGAAACTGAGATGAAGCATGGTGGCCAAGACTATACAGCGGTTTAACAGGACAAGTTCCACTCAGAACAGGCCTCTCCATGGTTGACCAAAGAAGTTGAGTGCACGTGCTAAACATCAGAGGTTGTCTTTGAGAAATAGATGTATAAGTACTGCCAGCATTGCTGCAGAGGTTGAAGGGGTGGGGGGGACAGCCTGTCAGTGCTCAGACAATACGCCACACACTGCATCAAATTGGTCTGCATGGCTGTTGTCCCAGAAGGAAGCTTCTTCTAAAGATTCACAAGAAAGCCCACAAACAGTTTGCTGAAGACAGGCAGACTAAGGACAGGGATTACTGGAACCATGTACCGTGGTCTGATGAGAGCAAGATAAACACATTTGCTTCAGATGTGTCAAGCGTGTGTGGCGGCAACCAGGTGAGGAGTACAAAAACAAGTGTGTCTTGCCTACAGTCAAGAATGGTGGTGGGAGTGTCATAGTCTCAGCTGCATGGGTGCTGCTGGAACTGGGAAGCTACAGTTCATTGAGGAAACCATGAATGCCAACATGTACTGTGGGCCACAGGGCAGTATTCCAACATGATAACAAACCCAAACACACCTCCAAGACGACCACTGCCTTGCTAAAGAATCTGAGGGTAAAGGTGATGGACTGGTCAAGCATGTCTCCAGACCTAAACCCTATTGAGCATCTGTGGGGCATTCTCAAATGGAAAGGTGGAGGACCGCAGGGTGTTTTTTTTACTTTTGTGAGATACTGTATATATATGTGTATATATATATATATATATATATATATATATATATATATATACATGTATGTATATATATGTGTGTAGCGGGGTCATGTCATCATTGACTATTGTTAGCGATGCAGAACTGAATCCCCACCAGTGCTCCAGTGATGTCGTAATTATGTTTTGTATTTCTTAACAGCAATGCATTGTGGGACTGAAAGTACCAGGAGAAACAGGCTCCATTGACAATTTGTAGGAACAGACTAAATTTCCCACAATGCTTTGCCTTCCAGGAGCACATGACACCTCCGCACAGCCTTATGGGGGAGGTTACTTAAAGGAAGGGAGGAGCTGTTTTCCTTCTCTTGGGATCTACGTTCTCCCCTCTGCGAACAGGGGAGAGCAGCTACAGCCAAGCAGCTAGGCCTGAAGCCTGGAAGGGTATCCATCTGGCGGACCAACCATCCGGAGAGGAACCTAACTGAGTGTCTGCAGTTTGTGCTTTCAGAAGACTGGAGAAACTCACGAACTGACCAACGTAACAGTGGGGAGCTGTTGATCTGGAGATCGTGTGTTGCGCAGCTTTGACTGTTTGGCGCATTTTCTTCTGTGAAGGCCTCAGACAGACTGAGTCTGCTCGGGTGAGAGGGCACCTGCCCAACTTTCATAATACTTCAGTTCATAAAGTTAGCAGTACTCCATCAGACGGAGCTACGTGTTGTATGCTGTTTTAACAGAGAGGCCTAGTGTCGGACAGTCACACTAGTGTGTTTGACTGACGCTGACTGGACGATCGGTCCACGTGCATTTGTGTTCTTCATACCCCTTTGACTAAGTTTAACTCCCTTTTCTTTGGATTACAATTTAAATAAGTGCACCAACGTTATGAACAGAGACTTCATCCTGTAGGAACATTCTGAAGCTGTTTGAATCTGCCCCTGGCCAGGGCCTTTTTCACTTGTGTTTATAGGATTGCCCACTAGGGGAAGCTCACGAGCATAGACTCCCTATAGCAACTTCTATATTTAGGAATCTTACCGGTTTAGTTTAAGTTCTGTCTTTATCTGCTGACTCTTGCAAAAGGCCTTTGCAAAGTCACTTCATTATATAATTGTCTGCATATGTTTAACCTGTTGTTCAGTCTTATTCTACCCCTTTACCATATATCAAGTAAAGTTACCCATTTGGTTTTAACTACATTTACTGTGTGAGGTGTGTTTTACTCCTGGAGCTGCAAGTTAAAAAAGGTAAACATATTATTGTGTTGCATTGCATATTTTATATGTGTCATTGTGTTCCCAGCCAAGTGGGGGACACAATAATATTGCATCTGCCCTGGTGTGCCAAGGGAGGGTTCGAGCCACTTTAGGGGGGTGTACAAATTAAACAGAGTAGATCCCAAATCTATCCAGCGGCTCCTGAGGGGATAGCGCGCTATATATATATATATATATATATATATATATATATATATATATATATATATGTATGTATGTATATACACATATGGGGCCAGATTCAGCAAAGAAGTACGCTGGCGTATCTCCAGATGTGCGCCGTCGCATTTTTGCGCCCAATTCACAAAGCGATATAGGCCGAAAAACATGGCTTCAGCTGTAACTTGCCTTATATTATCATGGGCGCATAGTTACGCTGGACGCATTCAGCGTTCCCATTAAAGAATGCAACGTAGATGCGCCCGGCCACTTCATATACGCGATTTGCGTAAGGCTTACATCTGGTGTAAAGTTACTCCTGCTATAGCAGATGCAGCTAATGCAAAGGTATGGGCCAGGGAACGACGCCGTCGAATTTGACATTGCGTACGCCGTTTACGTAGTACTACGTGAATAGGGATGTGCGTAAGTTATGATCACGTCATAGGCACTTATGCCAAAGTATCTTAGGGAGTTTATGCGACATGAATCTGAGCATGCGCGCACATGCCCAGTTCGATCGGCCATTCATTAGCATGGGGTCATGCTTAATTTAATTAGATGCCGCCCACCTCCTTCCTACTTTGAATTAGGCGGGCTTACGCCGGCCGATTTACGCAAGTTGCGGTGGCGTAGCATATATTCGGAACGGTACGCCCGCACAAAGATACATTACGCTACCTGAATCTGGCCCATGGTATTAATTTTTTGGGTTATACAGGGAGTCCCTGAGTTACGAACATCCGACTTGCGAACGACTCCTACCTATGAACGGAAGGCTGTGTGGCCACTTTTCGATGACGGGCACATTCGACAGAACCTTTTCGACGGCGGGCACATTTGACGGAACATTGGAAAACAATGTATCTGCTGTTCTGCACATGCTGTTCCAACTTATGAACATATTCGACTTAAGAACAAACCTACAGTCCCTAACCCGTTCGTAACTCGGGGACTGCCTGTAATAAAAATAGTTATTACAAACCAAAAAAAAAATAACAGGGGTTTTAATTGTTTTTGTAAAACAATTATTTAGCTATGAAAATTCTGAAAGCTATTAAAAGTTAGTTATGAAAAGTCTAATGCCCCGTACACATGATCAAAAATTCCAACAAGAAAACTTGTGTTGCATACACATGGTGACACAAAACTTGTCTGAAATTCCGACAGTCAAGAACGTGGTGACGTACGACGAGCCGAGATCAACGAAGTTCAATAGGCAGTTTGGCTCTTCTGCTTGATTCTGAACATGCATGTTTTTTTTGTGCGTCGGCATTGCATACAGACGAGCGGATTTTAGGACAAGAACTTTTTCTCTCAATCTCAATCTTTTGCTGGTGGAAATTCTGACAGAAAATGTTGGATGGAGCATACACACGGTCGGAATTTCAGACCAAAAGCTCACATCCAACTTTTTTTGATGGAAAATCCGATCGTGTTTACAGGGCACTAGTCATATTTACAAAAAAATAAAAAAATCCTATGTGATTCCCTATGACCATCAGCTCAGTCTAGTGCCAAAAATGCGGTATTTTTTTTTAAATACCCTAATCAGAAAAAATACTGCATTATCATGACTTAATGATGGTGGCAATCATAGGTAATATATTTAGAATTTGTCAAAAGATGGATGAATGCTTCTCACATTCTTCCCACAGACATTTTATAAATAAACACCATAGAGTTATGGTTAAGTTCACTGATACATATTAAGACTATTGTTTTGGCCTGGGCATCTAGACTTAAATAATTTATGATCATGAATAGTTTAAATTACCTGACTGTAAAGAATTGGATATTTGCAGCTTCATAGTTAACTTAGTTAATTTTCCGACTTTCTAATGATATAGGAAGCATTAAGTCTACTTATCTTAGGAAAACAATGTTGCTCTGTATATCATTTAATGTAAGCAAATAGATAATGCATACATTGAAGTAATGGTTTTGTGTGGTACCATTGGCCTCATAGGTCCTGAGATAGTTACACTTTCTGTGCCCCTTTTAGTTATGTTAAATTATTAATCCAATCTAGGAAATGGATGGTCAGTACAAAAAAAGTATTATTTTTTTCAAAAGGCATGTACATTGCTGTAAAAACAGTGTTTGTGTTTAGAATGTTGGTCCTTATGCCGCGTACACACGGTCGTTTTTTGCGATGAAAAAAAACGACGTTTTTTAAAACGTAATTTAAATTGATCGTGTGTGGGCAAAACGTCGTTTTTTGTCTTCAAAAAAACGACAAAAAAAAAATTCCAACATGCTTGAATTTTTTGTGTCGTTTTTCAAAACGTCGTTTTTTGTTTCACAAAAAGTCACCGTGTGTAGCAAAAACGTCTTTCAAAACGACGTTTTTCAACCCGCGCATGCCCAGAAGCTAGTTATGAAGTGAGCTTCAATGGAAAAGAGTGGTGAACGTAACCTCGCTTTTTGTGAAAAAACGATGGTGTGTATGCAAAATTGTCTTTGAAAAGTGACGTTTCAAAAACGTCGTTTTTTACTTCACAGAAAACGTCGGGTTTTTTTCATCGCAAAAAACGACCGTGTGTACGCGGCATTAGTCATGGCTTAGTCATTAACCAAGTCTTCAGTCGCTTCAAGGATGTTGTAAAGTTGTCCGATTCAGGTACTGTTCTTGTGATGCCTGTTCGCAGACTATCCTGATCATATTTATAGTTGAACATAAAAGTTAAAGTTCAAACAATCTAAAGGTATGAGGATTATTTCTGAGGCAGATAAATACATTGCATACAAATCAGACTAAAGGTTGATTTCTGTGTGAAGTACAAATCCCAAATGGCCAATTTGAACTGAGCATATAGGGAACAGGCCTTGTTTGCATTAACAACAGGCCCTTTTCATCAGAGCAGCCCAAAGCTTCACTTGCTGATGAAATATGTAAATATGAAACGTGCAACATAAATTTAACCGCTTGCCAACCAGGCCATTGCTGAAAGACGGCTACAGCGCAGTCAGATTACTCTGGAAGGGCGTACGGTGATGTCCTCCCAGAATCACGCTCCCGTGCGCTCCCTGGGGACAAACACTCGGGAATGTCAGTTACCACCGGGCCTACCAGACCCGGCATGTCACGAATCGGGGTAAAGGTTCAATGACAGCGGTCCTTTACCACATGATCAATCTGTCTAATGATGGAGCGATCTCTTGTAAACAAACCGGAGCATGTCCAGCTTGGCTCCTCCACTCTCCTTATGCCGATCGGTACAGCGTTTGAGAAGAGGAGGGTACCGCTACAGCAGTACTGTGGGCTGTGTCTGAAGTGCCAACAGCGCTGATCTGTGCCCATATCTGGCTCATCCATCTATCCCTGGCTCATCCATCCACATTCATGCTCCATCCCTGGCTCATCAATCCACATCACTTCTCAGAATTGCTCCATCCCTGTCTCATCATCCACATCCATGCTCCATCCTTGGCTCATCCATCCACATCAATGCTCCGTCCATACCTCATTCATCCACATTCATGCTCATCCATGCTCCATCCCTGGCTCATTCATCCTCATTCTTTCTCCATTCCTGTCTCCTCCATCCACAATAATGCTCATCCATGCTCCATGCCTGGCTCATCTAATCTCATTCATGCTTACCCATGCTCCATCCCTGGTTCATCCATGCTCTTCCATCCCCATCCATGCCACATCCATCAGTGATCATCCGTACCACATCAGTGATCATCCATGTCACACCCATGTCACATCAGTGCTCATGCATGCCACATCAGTGCTCATTCGTGCCACTTCCATGCCACATCAGTATTCAACTTTGTGTAAAAAAAATGCATTTTCATTTTAATTTTCTTTAAACATTTTCCAAAAACTTGTGGAAAAAATGACATTCAAAAGACTCATTATGCCTCATAGAATATATGAGGCATAATTGTTGTGTTTATTTCCCAAAATGGGATATTTTTTTTTTGGCATTTCCATTATCTTGGTGCTCCAGGACCTTTAAAGATGTAAAGCTATGTACACACGATCGGTTTATCTGATGAAAACAAACCGATTGTGTGTAGGCCCCATATCCAATCATCTGTGTGGAACTCAATCGGATAAAAATCCACGTGTGCTCAGAATCAAATTGACACATGCTCGGAAGCATTGTACTTATTTTTTTCGGCTTGTCGTAGTGTTTTACGCCACTGTGTTTTGGTACGGTCAGATTTTTGACTGATGGTGTGTAGGCAAGGCTGATGAAAGTCAGCTTCATCGGATATTGAGCGGGTAGGGGGCGTGTATTATTTAAACTAGGCGCGATCACGCGGCGAACGTACTGCGCATGCGTCGACTGTCTGTGCGCATGCTCCAAATTCTGTCAGTGAACGTCAATGACGTCAATCCCCATTCACGGACCTTTTACGCAAAAGACGCGAACATTTTTAAATTCGACGCGATGACGACGGCCATACTTAACATAGGATACTCCACCTAGGGGGCATGTTTTTCTTTACGCCACGTATCGCTTACGGAAAACGTCGGAAAGTCACTGCGTCGGGCCCGCGTACGATCGTGAATTTCCGTTTCTCGCTGATTAACATATTCTCGGCGTTAATCAGCGGGAATGCCCCGAGCGCCATTTTTAAAATTGCAGTTTCCGATACGACGGCGAAATACAATTACGCCGCTCGTATAGGAACTCCAACCCGTTAACAGAAAACAGAAACGCCAGCTCAAAGTGAGAGTTATGCTGGCGTATCACTGATACTCCAGCCTAACTCTACCTGAATCTGACCCTATATCTTTCACTTAGGCCCCTTTCACACTGGGGCAGGAGCCATGCTGTCGGTATAGCGCCGCTAAAAATAGCGGCGCTATACCGTCAGATTTACCGCGAGTTGCGGCCGCTAGCGGTGCGGTATTAACCCCCACTAGCGGTCGTAAAAGGGTTAATACTGCCCGCAATGTGCATCTATCCACTTAAGGACCACCTCCTGCACATATACGACGGCAGAATGGCACGGCTGGGCACATGCACGTACAGGTACGTGCTGTACTGTCCGAAGCTCCGGGACCGCGGGATTCGCGGACCTGATCGCCACTGGAGTGCGGCGATCGGTCCCCGGAGCTGAAGAATGGGGAGAGCTGTGTGTAAATACGGCTTCCCCGTTCTTCACTGTGGCGGCATCATCGATCGAGTGATCCCTTTTATAGGGAGACACAATCGATTAAATCACACCTACAGCCACACCCCCCTACAGTTTTAAACACATGTTAGGTCACACATAACCCCATTAGTGCCCGCTGTGGTTAACTCCCAAACTGCAACTGTCATTTCCAGTAAACAATGCATTTTAAATGCATTTTTTGCTGTGAAAATGACAATGGTCCCAAAAATTTGTCAAAATTGTCCGAAGTGTCCGCCATAATGTTGCATTCATGAAAAAAACGCTGATCGCCGCCATTAGTAGTAAAAAAAATCATAAAAATGCAATAAAACTATCCCCTATTTTGTAAACGCTATACATTTTGCGCAAACCAACTGATAAACGCTTAATGCGATTTTTTTTTTACCAAAAATAGGTAGAAGAAAAAATATTGGCCTAAACTGAGGAAAAAAAAATTATATATTTTTGGGGGATATTTATTATAGCAAAAAGTAAAAAATATTGAATCGCACGACCGCGCAATTGTCAGTTAAAGCGACACAGTGCCGAATCGCAAAAAGGGGCAAAGTCCTTTAGCTGCATTTTGGTCCGGGTCTTAAGTGGCTATAGAGGCGCATTGCAGGTGGTATTGCCGCGGTTTCCCATTGTTTTCAATGGGAAGGAGCGGCAAAGGAGCGGTATACACGCCACTCCTCTCACAGCTCCAAAGATGCTGCTGACAGGAGATTTTTTTCTCTCCCGCCAGCGCATCGCCTCAGTGTGAAAGCCCTCAGACTTTCACATTGAGGTTGCTTGGCATGAGTTTTTCAGGCGGTATAGCAGCGCTATTTTTAGCGATGTACCGCCTGAAAAACTCCTCAATGTGAAAGGGGCCTAAGACCAAATAATATGCACTTATTTGATAGCATATAAGATATGTAGCAGTATACATTTTGGCCAACATGTATGCGGAAAAATTACTAATTTGCAAAATGTTATAACAGAAAAGAAGAAACATGCATTTTTTTTACAAAATGTTTGGTCTTTTTTTTTTTATAGCGCAAAAAATAAAAAAACTTAGCAGTGATTAAATACCAGCAAAGGAAAGCTCTATTTGTGTGAAAAAGTACAGTGTTGCATGAATAATTGTCATTAAAAATGTGAGAGTGCTGAAAGCTGAAAATTGGTCTGGTTAAGAAGGGAGTTTAAGTGCCCAGTGAGCAAGTGGTTAATTTTTTTTTAAATTTTTTAGTTTTAAATATAATATATAAAAACCCTATACATTAAATTTAATTAAAATGTATTGTACTGTACATTGACTGTATATGTCAGTTTATATCAGGTCAGTATTTGATGTAAAATATATAGTAAGTAGATCCCAATGCTCCTCAACCGATATCACAAACTAATATTTTTTTGTCAAGGTATGTTTGTATTGATTTCTCTTTACACTTAGAATTGTTGGAAAAATAACAAGATTTTATAGCTATAAATAATTTAGTTGCTTCTGGAGCTGATAGATTGCAAAATATTAATGTCTACCCAGATAGGAATATCCTGCCGAAGACAGAAGAAGTCTTGTGTTATGATCTGATTAGATTCCCTAGTTGAGCAGAAGTAAAGATAAAAAAATAGAAAGGAAAACAAAACTTTGGTGAATGTAAGTCAAGGACAAATATGCTCCTTTGTCAATTATAGACACAACCATCTCATCACATTAGATGCACCTGCAATATTTACAGCACAAACATTTCTGTTAAGTGTAGTAATGAGATTTTGTGATGGTAGAGATGGATGATAACGTCTAATTGCTTTAGAGTCTCTTGAGAGTTGAGTATGTCTCATCATCTCTATGTTTCTATCGGTGACTTCCTTTAATTACACTATTGAGATTTTTGAGTTAAATAATGACTTTTATGCCACGTACACACGATCGGAAATTCCGACAAGAAAATAGTGTTTTTTCTTTCAGACGGGAATTATGGCTCAAACTTGTCTTGCGTACACACGGTCACACCAAATTCCGTCCGTCAAGAACGCGGTGACGCATAACACTACTACAAGCCGAGAAATTATTCCAAGCTTGCGTCAAATTGATTCTGAGAATGCGTGTTTTTTGCGCGTCAGAATTGCATACAGACGATCAGATTTTCCGATAGGAATTTTTGAGAACCAGCACTTAATCTTTTGGCGGAAATTCCGACAGCAAAAGTCCGATGGAGCGTACACAAGCTCACATTGGACTTTTGCTGTCGGAATTTCCGATCGTGTGTATGGGGCATAAGAGATTATGGTGAAATACATTTCAAAGGCCTTCACAGAAAATGTATTTTTATATCTAAACTTTAAAGTCTCAATTCAAGTGACAACTCTGCTTCATGTGTTCCTTATGTTGCACTAATTATGTTTTGTTCCTCTAAATCTATCAACATCAAATAACTTTATACTAATGATTAAAAGTATACTTGGGAAGACCCAGAAGTACACAAGATAAAAATACTGGTTAAGTACAGGCACATTGTAGTGCTTGCAATCCTGGCCAAATTTCCATGCTGAAAGCCTGTTGGCACTCAAAGTAAAACCCTTTGCTGGTATTACCACTTTTTCACAAGACAAAGAGAAAAACACCTCTGGTTCTGCCACCTTTAGACACTTTATACAACAACATTGTTTTGTGTCTAATTGAATATACCTCCCTACCTGCACATACATGCTTTAATTATCAAATCAATGTCTAATGCCGCGTACACATGGGTCTAGAAAAAACGTTTTTTTTAACCCGATCATTAAAACGGCCTTGCCTACACACGATCGTGAAAAAAAATGCTCTAGCAAAGCGTAGATAACACGTACAACGGCACTATAAAGGGGAAGTTCCATTCGGATGACGCCACCCTTTGGGCTGCTTTAGCTGATTTTGTGTTAGTAAAAGACGATTCACGCTTTTCTGTCTGTTACAGCGTGATGAATGTGCTTACTCCATTATGAACGGTAGTTTTACCAGAACAAGTGCTCCCGTCTCATAACTTGCTTCTGAGCATGCACAGATTTTTCACGTCGTTAAAGCCCACACACGACCATTATTTACAACCTGAAAAATGACAACGTTAAAAACGTCGTGAAAAATTAGAGCATGTTCGAAAAAAACTTGACATTAAAAAAAAACTAAATTTTTTAGAACCCGAAAAACGGTCATGTGTACGCGGCATTAGCCATTGAACTATCAAAGCGTTCCACAATGATACACAGGTTGCTTAATGCGATTAAAGTGGACCTGCAGGCACTACCATTATTATAAACCAGGTACACGTTTTTACTCAAAATCTAACATAATTCTGTGTTAATACTTAATAGTATTGTATAAGCGATAATAAATGGTTCAAACATCTCATTTTTCCGGGAGAAAATGCTGGTTTAATCTTTCCTTAATGCTAACACGTCTGAAGGCCTAGCCTCTTAGTTATACAATTTTTTTTTTAAGGATTGGATCAGCATTCAGACTAATTATTACCTTCATGAACATGTACCTATACCTTCAGACATTTAGTCAGCGTTGCAAAAAGCCTAATTCAGTATTTTCTTTGGAAAAGGTAAAAAAACTAACAATTGTATTACTGAAAAAATGATAGCATTTTATTATATGTCCTCTTTAATGCTCTTTTTTTTAGTTTCCTTTCTAAATGTAAACATTGTATCAATAAGTGACTTTGGGAAGCACATAATATATATTCTGCTTAATTTAAGCAATGTAGTCAACTGCATAACAGAAGTAATGTATATTGGCAGTTATTCTAATCATGCAGCTACTTTGTCTACTTAGCACCGTGATAAATGTTGTCATAGCAATGATAAGCAACTATTTCAGAACTTCCCACCCAGCATCTCTATGTGGTGTTCTCTGTATAAAGATAATGACAAAAGTGAAAATCTACAATAAAGGTTGAGTTTGGTGGTCTCAGCCCGGCTCCAGGTGGGTGTGCTATGCAAGGTATGCCTGTGCTTAGTACACCCACCCCCCCCCCCCACAAAAACCACCACACTTGCACACACACTAAATTGGTTTAACACGCACACACTTTGACCATGCGGTCTCTTAAAATAAAGAGAGGCGAAGGACCTACGGGGCTGGCTGGGTGGGCTAGGCCCCCTCACTCCCTCATAGGGGGAGTCCCTCTGCCCCGTTGGGGTCCTGCTGGGCCCCAGTTGGGCTCCCAAGTGGAGCAGGTAGGGCGGGGTGAGTGGGAGGCCCCCCCTCACACCCGCCATTGCCACCGGGGGCATGGAGAAGGATGGCGATTGCCTCCGGGGGGAGGGTCTGCCTACTCCCAACTCCTGCAGTCCGACTCCTCTCTCTCGAGTTCACGCACAAAATACACTTTAAAAAAAAATAAAAAAAAAAATTTTTTTTTTACAATAAAAATAAATGAAATACAATTATAATAAGAAATAACTATGTGTCAATTTCTTCTGTGAGAGAAACAAAGTAAGAAACCTTTAATGAACAGTAACAGTTTCAAGTATTTTACAAACATACAATACATGCAATTAAAGTAGATATATAACAAGAAAAAAAAATACTTCACAATGGTATTCACATTCCTATTCCCTAATTAGAGAGCAAAATTGTCTAAATTCATAGACATCTGCTTAAAAAAAGAAGTAGGTCATATAATGGAAGAGTTCACTTTGTCATCTGGCAAAGTTAGAATGCATTACATTATTATTATTATACACAATATAGCGCCAACAGTTTACGCAGCACTTTATGTAGAGCGGGGACAGCACAATTACAGTACAGTTCAATAAAGAAGGGCCCTGCTCATAGAGCTTACATTCTAAAGGGAGGGGGGGTGGTACAAAAGGTAATATCTGCAGAGAATAATTTGATGGGGGTGGCTCTGGGACAGTTGTTAGGTGGGTGTGGGATAGACTTCATTTGAATAAATGAGTTTTCAGGGATCTCCTAAAGGTGGCCAGGGTATGGGTTGATTGGACAAACCAATCTTCTTTGTGTATTCTGCACAACCCACTGTGTGCCTTCAAATTCCTGCTTTGTACCCTCCAATCCACACTGCTATCCCTGCTCCTGAGCATCAAGTGGAACATATTTTAGCCACACAAGGAGGGATCAGGGCCGATCCTAGGCAGGATGCACAGGGTGCATTGCACCCAGGCTCTGCAGTGGTGGGGGTGCCGAACATCTAACAGACTCTCTAACAGAAGCCCTCTCTGTGTCCATCACAGAGGCCCCCCTCCAGGTCCCAATAAAGTACTCTTCTTCTCTTCCTGTGTTTTGTTTATTGTTAAGAGATCATGTAAGGATCCCAGGTTAATGAAGACTTTGTGGTGGAGCATCTCTGTGGTTGAGTCATTGCCATAGAAACATTTGTAAAGGTGAGGAGTTAGTAAAATGACGATGCCCATGTGGGGGCGCCAGAAATATTTCTGCACCCAGCCGCCTGTGACCCTAGGATCGTCCCTGGGAGGGATGTTCCAGTGACAAATTGTACATGGTGCACAAACTGTCAGAGGATTTCAGTATGAGGAGTGGGGAGGGAGTTAGTAAACATGAATATAAAAGTGATCTTGCGCTAAAAAAAAATATACAAACTAGCAAACTGCAATATATATAAAGTGCTAAAAAGAAATAAAGTCCTGCTGAAGAGGTGAATTCCGAAAAATGCTCAAATGAAGTGCAATATAGTGCAATGTGACACCAACTAAGTCACTAGAAATAAGCTTCGTGTTCAAGTCAAACTCACGTTCGACTCGAACATCGTATGTTTGGAATACGAACGTTACGACGGGCCATTCGCGCCAAATTCGAGTGGCCTGAACGGCCCATAATTCACTGTGGCATTGCAGTGCATTGCTGGATGATGATTGGCCAAGCATGCACTATGACCCTCATGCTTGGCCAATCACAGCTTGCAAAAAATAGAGAGCCGTAATTTGCCAAAGCAAGGGTGGCTTTGGCCAATTATGTCTCAGGGGGTTTAGTACACGTCCCACACTATATAAGGCCGCCTGGAAGTCGGCCTTGTGTAATGTGTTGTGGTGGTTTACAGAAAGAGACAGAGAGAGAGAGTGTCATATTTTGGAGTTAGATAGAGCAGGCAGGCAGGCAGGCTAGTCAGTTAGAGTTACAGTGTGTAGAGGATATATATGCATCCCAGGTGTTATATATATATTTATACACTGTATTGAGTTTAGCTAGATCCGCTCTTCCTAATATACTGACAGGCAGGGAGGTGATTGTGCTAGCTGCAGTATTTTCATGTGGTGTACTGTCTGTGTCCTCTGCACAAGGGTGCACCTAAAGCTACGTAAAGCTGGTGTTTCTCATATTAATCCCTAGAGGCAGGGATCTGCTCATATTAATACCACAGGCAGGGGATCATTCTGCAAGTACTTTCACGTGTCCTCTGCACAGTGTGCAGCTAAAGCTACGTGGTGTGTGTACTGTCTGTGTCCTCAAAAATTTCACAGCAGGGCCCATTCCTGTGCCCACCAAGAGTAACTGTGAGGACTTACAGTGTTGTGGCACCAGCGCCAGCACCAAAGGCCCAATTTTTCTACCACTGTTCAACAATGGCATGTAATTACAATTCTTGATATAATAGTTCACAGCAGTGAGTTCTGGTGCCCACCAAGTCTAACTGTGAGGGCTTACAGTGTTGTGGCACCACCAACACCTAGGGCCCAAATTTCTGCAGAGTATATATGGCAGGCCCCTTCTTTTAAACATCCAACTTGCAAACGACTCCTACTTGCAAACGGAAGGAGACAGAAGGAAGTGAGAGAAAATCTACCCCTAGGAAAGGAAATTCTCTTCTGTAAAAGGTGTCTCCTGTACACTGATGCTTTATCATCAATCCTTGTTTCACTAAAAAAAAAGAATTTTCAAAAAAACATTTGTCATTGGGACGGAAAGTGATGTGCAATCTTCTGAACAGATGCACACAGACAGCAAAACAAATGTTACAGGGGTGATAACCCTTCTCTATGTTTTCCAAAAAGCTTAAAAATTGTTTTTTTGGGCTGGAGCTACACTTTAAAAAACTACCAGTTAAAAATTACATACAGATTCTACTTAACAACAAATCTACAGTCCCTGTCTTGTTTGCACTGCCTGTATACTGCTGTTCAAAGTATATAGGACCAAAGGGGCTGGTAATTGGTAGAAGAAAAAGGGATGGACAGCCACACTCCAAAACTGTCTTTAATATAAAAATGGAAAAAATGCACTACAAAAACAAGCAGAGAACAGGAATAACAGCCTACGCGTTTCACACTACAAATCAGTGCTTAATCATGGCCGACCTGACTCTTACAATTTAAAATACAAAGCTAGCGGTGTAAGTAAAATGTGGCGTGTGCAGCGCCGTCTTAAAGTTCCTTCCGCTCCTCCCGGTCTGCGGTAGCTTCGCCGCATTTTATTTACACCGCTAGCTTTGTATTTTAAATTGTAAGAGTCCAATTTTATACACTTTTTAATGGATTAATAGTTTATTTTAAATACTACACCATTGGAAGCCTCTCGCCTCCTTGCTTGATACCTGGGTATTGGCTGGAGTTTCTTGCCCCCCCATCTTTCCATTCAGGAAGGCGACCAGCAGAGGGATAGTGGTTAGAAAGATAGAAGGACACTACATTACAGGAACACCAGTGGTATATAGCAGAGGAGAGTGGGGACAACTGATGTGCTTGATTTTATATCTCAGAGGTGAGAGTTCTGGGAGACCGGAGTAGGATTTACACTATGGTTCAACACTCCAATTGAGAACATACTACAGATGGGCAAAATATTACTTCACAGTCTTTTGCAGTATCCAAGGATTGGATTTCCCTATTTTATGTCCATTGTATGGGACTCTTCCAGAATACATCTACCCATCAATTGTCATTGAACTATTTTTTGCACATTTTCACATCTTTATTGCTCATTGCACGTATTTCCACATTTGCACATACTCATCTTTGTTGGTTTTATTTACCATAGTTACAATGTCCACTTTGATTTTCATTGGTTATTTGTGAGGTGTGGTGTGGTGTCACATTGCACTATATTGCACTTAATTTGATCATTTTGCTGGATTCACCTCTTCAGCAGGACTTTTCTTCTTTTTAGCACTTTATATATATTGCAGTTGGCTTGTTTGTATATTGTTTTTTAGAGACGGCTGATCACGTGGTAAAGTGTCTCCGTGAGAGACACTTTACCTAGATCGGTGTTGCGGGGTGTCAGACTGACACCCCACAACAACGATCGCTGCGATGCGTGCCCCTGGGGGCGCGCAGCGGCTCAATATCCTGACAATGTCATATGACGGCCAGTCAGGAACTAGCAACCACTTTGCCGCCATCAATCTGTCATTGGCGGGCAGGAAGTGGTTAAAACCCCATCCTTTCCCTTTAAATATGTCTTTAAAAAAAAATGTTTTTTTTGGGGGGGGAGGGTTTACATATGTTTACACTTCTGCATATTAAAATTATATTTTATTTTAAAAGCTGTGAAAATGTGACTAGTCTTCCTATAAAGTGCACAAATACGGTATATAAATAGCTAATAATATAACTACGAATAATTACAGGAAATAATATTGTAGACTGTGGATTTAGAAAATTAGCCTATTGCCTTTATGATTTCCCTGTTGAAACAAAATGGGTCCATGCTTTGTAATGGTTTTGCCTTGCTTTGTATCAGCTGTAGGTTAAGAATTATTTTTGTGGTCTAACTAAATGGACAAGTGTCCCTTTTCAGCCTTACCACGCTTCCTAAAGCCTGTACAATGTAACATCCTCTCTTTCTGATTCTTGCATCACTAATTACATTCAAATCTCCATGGCTGCGGGAAACATTATAGTATTGGCTTTTTTAAGACAAGTCAACAGGAAGTGCTTTTCTGAATAACAGATAGATGTTACAAAATAACCAGACTACTGAGGAAATGTAATGTGATAGATTATCAAATTAAAATATAGCACAAAAAAATAAATATTTTACTTTCTGTTGTCAATACCTCAATGTAGAAGTAACAATTAACTTACTGCGATTATTTAAAGCCTGAAGCTTGGTAGCTGCATTTTCTTTTCTGTGATCCTGCCAGTAAGTTTGTTATTTTTCAACTTTCTTTAGCATGCCATGTTTTCCAGCAAAAGTAGCAATTAGGGCTCAATTCCACTGGTGTTTTTACAGCCACTTTTCTGAGCGTTTTTTGCAGCTTAAAAACAGCTCTTCATGTTAGTCTATGGCCTCATGCCCACCATGACGTTTTTGAGCTGTAGATGGCTGAGACGTTTTTAAGCTGCAAAAAAAAACGCAGGACCAGTGCGTTTTGAAGCTCCAGCAATAGAGCTGTAAAAACGCCAGACATTAAAAAACGCTCAAAAACGTGCAAAAACGCTCAAAAACGCTGCGGTAGCGTTTTTGCACGTTTTTGAGCAAAATAAATAAATATAAATATATATATATTTTTTTTTACAAAATAAACATGGACAGGCGTTTTTAAGCTGTAAAAAAGGCTAAAAAAAGTGGCTGTAAAAACGCGAGTGGAAATGAAGCCTAAGGCTGCGTACACACGACCGAGAAACTCGTCGGGCAAAACTAATCGTTCTCCCCGTCGAGTTCCTAGTTCGGCAGTCAAAAAGCTTGTCGAGACAAATTTTCCATTGAACAACGAGGAAATAGAGAACATGCTCTCTTTTTGGCTCGACGAGTTTTTCGACGGGTTTCTCGGCGAAAAGTGTACACCCGACCGGTTTTCTCGGCAGAATACGTCTCCCATCAAGGTTCTTGCTGGATTCTGCCGAGAAAATCGGTCGTGTGTACGCGGCCTTAGAGGTTGAGAAAAACTATAAAATATTTACAGGGGTGCTTACAATGGTCAGCTGTTATTCATGTGTGTAAAACCTTTATCCCCAAAGCAAATACAAATTGTGGGTGTATTTGCTTAAAGGATAAGTTCATCTTTGGGAACATGTTACATGTTCCCACTGCTGAAGCAGCTGCCTGTTGCTTGTTTTCCCTGTAACAGCAGTACGGGGAGAAGTTCCCCGGACTAGCTGTCACTTTTTTAAAACAGCGCTGTCATGTGGGGCTCTGCCCACACAGCCATGTCATGCCTTACACAGAGCTTATCCTTTGCAGCTGTCGGCTTGTAGTTTTCAATGAACTACTGTACCATGGCACAGTGTGGTATTTCATTGATTCTTTCTGTCAGATTGTATTGGCTTCCTCATACGAGGTACAAGCAAGCAGATAGACTGACAGGTCTGCAGGAGACCTGCAACAAAAAATAATAAATGTACATTTTTTTACCTGCACTGTGAACTTATCCTTTAAAAAATGTTAGCTGGTGTTTGACTTAACATTGCTAGTCAAGTCCATCTAAATCTGCTAGTGCATCTAAACAGAGGCGACTCTAGGGGGGGCCAGAGGGGGCCCTGACCCCCCCCAACATTATGCTGTGCCCCACCATGTGCCCCCCCAAAAAAAATTGTTTTTGCTTTTTTTTTTCTCGGGCCGCCCCTAGAGTAACAGTCTCTCCTGAGAGGAAGAGCATCCCCAGTCAGCTCTGCGGGGCATTCCTCCCCCCTCCCTCTGCTCACTGATACTGCATAATGCAAGCGTACACACAACCACAGCCGCCCGATCTGCTCCTTCCCCTGCATCCTCATTGGCACGGAGAAGAGCGAGTTGCAGAAAGGATTCCATAAGCACTGTGGGGGAGGGGGGCCCAAGCCTTCATCTCAGTTACTGAAAAAACAGGACAGGAGAACCAGCCTGTAAATTCCAAGAGTGGTGACTGCAAACTGAGCCGAGTGTCAGTCTATGACACTCTTTTACAGCCCAGAGAGTCCAGCCACCCCCCCCACTCTCCTCACATACGAGCAGGGAGGAATACAGCTCCTCCTCCTTTCAGTCCCGCCCACACTATCTCGGTGTGCTGTATCTATAGAGAGGGGATGTGTGTTCAGGAAATATGAAAATCAGCAGCATGTGTGTGAATGATGCCTGAGATTCTAGCCTGGACCCTGGGTAAGTGTGTGCACTGCAGACTGCAGTACACTGTAATCACTGAACTGCATTATCTCCATCCCTTCTCTCCCCCATCTGTCTCCCTCCCCTCTCCTGTTCTTTCAAGACATTCACAATTTACTTTCTGTAACGGTCACCACCGTTTGCGATACTCCATTCCATCGCCCCACGACAGCTTATCCGACAGTTCGACAGACATCAGACACGACCCATTTCATTTCCCAGAATAACAGATACAACACAAGCTCTGGTACTGGTTACAAAATGAATGAATGAATCCTTTAATGGTAACTTAGTTTTCCTTTATACAGTACAAGCATGTTACAGTTAATCACAGGGACAACGACACACTCCACCCACACATCACACAATGGGGGGCTTTGTACACATTCTTTTATATAATGACATTCCGATGAGTTAATTACTAGTCATTACCCAGACGGTCTGGCTCCGCATTTAGAGGGGTTAAGTACTACAGCTTGACAAGTCACATTCCACATCTTAACAGTGTCATTAGCATACACAATAAACAGGTCTTAGGAGCAGACCTAATTAGCACAATGGACACAAAACAGTATTAGCATCACACAATGGAATGTCTAGGAGCAGACTCAATTACCACCTCAAAAGCATGTGTCCCCACATTGAATGAAAACACTCTATTGACCTGTCGGAGTCAGACTTTAACAACTTGTAATATTTAAAGATATCCTGCAAAACATGAATTATCAGTAATGTTCCATCCCATGTAATTTATCATTACCATTTCTCAGTCACCCTATGCCCAAAAGGGGCACAGGATGACCCTAGACCCAAGAGTCATTAGTGATGCTGGCACTCGAGTACCCCCCATCCTTCAAAAGTCTCTGGGTGTCACGGACCATTCTGTTACTCTTTCAGTTATCACACAACCCAACACACCTTCTCCTGCTCTCCAGGATTGAGTCTGAAAGAGTGACTCCTCCCCAGGGCTCAATCAAAAATGGGGATCACTACAAAAAGTAGTAAAAAGGCGGACTTTTTCAGGCAATCACAAAGACATATAGTTTAAGAAAAAAATATTTAATCATATATCATAAAATCCAAAAACAAAAAACTAAAATATACAAAAACAGAATATACAGAATACATATTAGCAATGGTAGCTTGCATCTCGCCTACGCGTTTCGCCAAACGGCTTCTTCAGGGCGAGTTTGAGAGAGAGCTGGTGGTATATGATTGCTAAATTCATATATCTGCAAAGAAAGAAAATACATAAACAATACAAATTTTTTTAAAAAACTGTTTTCTAAAAAACACTGAAGGTCAATGAGCAACAAGGGATCCCCAAAAGAAAAAGAAAAAAAAAAAAAAAAAAAAGAAAAAGAAAAGGAAAAAATACCAAAAGCGTTTGCTGTCCATCTGACTGTATCAAGGATTATATAAATATCCAAGTAGCACATGAGAGCTCAATGCGGCTGAAAAAGAAAAAGAAGGAAAGAGCACAAAAATAAGTGTCATGTGTTATTCAGTTCTACTATGAGTTTGTAGACTAAAAAAAAAAAAATTAAATAAAAAGTATATAAAGGATTGATTACCAGACAGAGTGTATCGAGTATACAAAAGAATGTCTGGTATGGTTAGCAGCGAAACATCATCCAAGATGAATAAATGTATTTCTACACAGATAAAAGAAAAAAGTAGAAACTAGTAAATAAATAAATATGAGGACGTATAGAGTATGCATTCAAAGCTGCTTAAAAGATGTCAGTTTACCTGGGGTAGAGCCAGAAATAAAAAGGAGAACCCGGGACTGATCACAGCAATAGAACGTAGACCATAGCCAGAGAGGAGTAGAGTCCAATCGCAATAGGCTAAACCGGATTGTGATGTCCAATATAGGACAATCCACTGGATCAGGAGTCTACATGCAAAAAGAGTTGCTAGTGAGTAAAGCCAGAACACAAGCATAATTGTCCCAGAAGTATTCGGGTTGTAATAATCACATACCTGGATATGAGTCTCGGTTGTTATGTCCCGGGGGGAGTCAGACCTGTGCTGCACGCCAGTTTGATACTGCCTAATGGAGGTTTATATGGGGTTGCGAGGGCCGTCACATGACAAGAACGCGTGGTGACGTAATCAGCGCGGCGCCCGTACATAGGCGACGCATGAAAGGTAGCTAATTGATGGACAGGGGAAAGAGGTGGATCCCAAAGCAAGGAAGAGCGCACGCACCCGCCCATCTGGGGACAGACCATCCCACAGGGGGGGGCGCGCCAGGCATACTGAATCCGCGGCAGACAGAAACGCCCCCACACACAACAGCACACGCCGTACGTCCATACGGCGGCGCTGTACGTCCCATAGTAGCCTGCATATACCATAGATATACATTCATGGAGAAAGACATACCCACCCGCAGCCGCGCACGCACAAAGTGCATGGAGAGGAAAACAGAGGGAGGAGTCGAGCACACCACCATGGGGGCAATCCCCAAACAGAGCAAAATTGAACATGCACACATAAAAGGGGAGAGTAACCTGTATCCAAAGCAATGGGGATACAGTCGTACACCGAGTGTGAATAGTCAATTCTCAAAAGGGTAGTTTAGGTGCAATCACTACAGATCGCCACAAGATGGCAGCAGCGAATAACAGAAGTTGAAACCTTGGATTGTTCAGACAGACATTGGTACAAATAGAGATCCCGAGCGCTCACAGACATCAGTGAATTGGGAACTTGGAAATTATTTTTTATGTATCAAGATATTTACAAAAAGAATACAAAATATAAAATAAATCAAGACTGTGACAATTCTCTGATATTATAACATACAAATATGGTTTAATTTATATATATTTAGACAGATAAACAAAAAATAGGAGAACACAACATATAATATATAGTATATAATTACACCATATACGCAGGTTAGTATGTATGGTGGATCTATGTGTCTAATCTTTTTTTCTACAATGTAGAGGCAAATCCAGTCTTGATAGAGTCATGGCAGATATTAGAATGGCTAAAATTGGTGTTTATATTAGTAGCAAAGTACTCGAATTTTAGGGATTGAGAAGGTTTTTAAAACTCAGGGCATCATTAAGGCCGGGAACGTATTGGCCTTAAGTCTATGGATCCAGCGTGTTTCACATTGTAAAACACGTTGGTCAAAGTTACCACCCCCCTCGATCCTCATAGATACTCTCTAAGGCATTGAATTTAAATACATGGGGTTCATACTGGTGTGTGAAGGCTACGTGGTAACCCACCCATAGTAGTGTTAAGGAGACCATTTGTCGCAAAGTAAATGTGATCCTTAATGCGTTTCCCAGAATGGCCCGTATAGTTTTACCAACATTAATAGCTTCCGCATATGGCATTGGATCAGTGTATATAACCCCCTTTGTTTGGCAGGTAATGTGTTTTTAATAGTATGTCTTTGCCCATTAGGCAGAGTGAGTAAGTACCTGCTGATACATACTCACAGTAGTTACATTCACCGCATCTATATAGGCCCGGAAGGTCTCGTTTTGTATCACTCGATCTACAGTATGTACTTGCGACCAGGGCGATCCCGAATCGATCTGGCCCGTCTGAAAGTGATTTCAGGTCCTAGGTCCAATATGCTTAGATAATACTGGATCGGAGGTGAGTATATGCCAATGTTTGTGTACTATTGTTCTAATTTCAGCATGCTGGTTGGAATATGTAGTAATCACCGTGTGGCGCTAGGACTGGTTGTGTTTATTATTGTGTGCTAGAAGGTCATTCCTTGGCTTGCCATTGGCCTTAGCAAAAGCTTTTTTGAGGCAGTTTTTACTATATCCCCTTAGTCTTAGTCGTGTATATAGGAGATCTGCTTCTACTTTAAATTTTAAGTCATCTGAGCAGTTTCGTCGAAGTCGCAGATATTGTCCAAATGGTATACTTTGAATAAAAGATCTAGGGTGACTACTTGTGGCATGAAGTATCGTGTTCCCTGAAGTGGGTTTTCGATACAGCGAGGTGTTAAGCACGCCCTCCTCCTGAAATACTAATGGTCAGATCCAGAAAGGATAACTCGGTCAGACTCGAGGTCATGTAAATTTTAAATTGTAGCTATTGTGACCAGTTTCCTCATGAAGGTATTCAATTCCATCTGGGATCCCGTCCATAGGAGTAAAATATACGTCTATGTATCGATACCACATCCTAGTATGGATGGTAGTAATCGAAAAAAACATCACTGGAAAAACCTCCCGTTCCCACACCCCCCAGGTACAGGTTCGCATAGGACGGTGCGCACACGTGCCCATAGCGACACCCATTACCTGGAGGAAGTGGGACCCATCGAACAAAAAGATATTCTTAGTAAGGATATGGGCAAGAGTTTCAAACAAAATCATTGAGGTTTGCAAGATTTGGGGCCCCTTCAGCCAAGAATCTACTAATCGTTTCTAATCCTTTTTCTATGTGGGATAGAGGAATATAATGCCTCCACATCTATTGAAACTAGGAGACAGCCTGGGTGTACAGTTAGGCCGTCCAATGCTCGTAGTAAGTCAGGGTATCCCAATATAGGAAGGCATAGTGCTAACATGTGGTCTCAAGTAGCTGTCTACAAATCTACTTGCTCCTCAGTTTTAGAGCCGATACTGAAACAATTGGGCGGCCAGGGGGTCTCGTAGATTTTTATGAGTCTTGGGAGTGAGTAGAAGGTTGGAGTTTTCGGGTGAGGGACTTGTATCCCATCAAATATGGGTCTGGTGATCAACCCTCGAGAGAGCGATTTGGATGGTGTCATTATATTTTGATTGTATTTGTCAATGAGATCGTGTGCTACTGGTCTATACCAAGCTCTATTTTTTAGTATGCCCCAGCACATATTACGGTAATTGAGCTCATTCATGACTACTCATTACCACCCTTGTCCGAGGGCTTGATCACCAGATGAGGACTGTGGCTAAGTGTTGTTGAGAGCTTGTATTTGACCCGTCGTAAGGTTCCGATTAGCTTTAGAGAGACAGAAGGCAAGGATTCAATATCCTTTATTGCCTGCATTAGGAAGGCCCAGAAATTTGGATTAGTCTAAGTGGAGGGAATTTGAGGGATTTTTTCTTTACGGCTCTTTCCAATCTCTAGATCATTTGATAGCATGTGAGTTGTATTCGCTGAC
The DNA here is from genome assembly GCA_029574335.1 of Rana kukunoris. Taxonomy (NCBI): domain Eukaryota; kingdom Metazoa; phylum Chordata; class Amphibia; order Anura; family Ranidae; genus Rana; species Rana kukunoris. The sequence goes on from CM056050.1 coordinate 441,149,850, forward strand.
CTAGTGCTTCAGCGGACTCGGGTGGGTCATCAGGCCCTTCATTTTCTTCTAGTAGAAGAACCAGGTCTTCAAGGCACGGAAATTCCGCAACCGTGAAGTCTTTCCATATATCCTGTTGTGCGTATTCAGTTTGTCGTTTACATCTATCCTTATCGAACATAAAATTGAAAGTAAGTTTACGCGCGAAAAGGTATAGATCTTTAATAAGTTCGAATTGGTTAAATGTGTTGTCAGGACAGAAACCCAGACCGAGGCTGAGGAGAGTAATCTCAGGTGAACAGAGAGCTTGAGATGATAAATTAATTACCTCTAGTTGGCAAGAATTGCCAGTAGTGGTACTGGCATTAGTTATATTATTTGGCATAGATGGACTGATCTCGGGGGCATTATCCAGGTATTATTTGGTTGTCTCTGGAAATAGTAGGGAAGAAGTGGTCCATGCGTCATTTAGGGCCATCCTTCTTATCCCTCCTTATTTATGTTGGTGTGTGATCTTGCTATGGTTTGTGCTGTCTCTATAATATTATGTCGTAAGTTCTCCTCAGGTTTTGATAGTGTTCGACAGGGTAGGAAAGTTCTCAGAGGAGACACCCAGTGCAGAAAGAGGAAACATAGTGACAGTGCGTGTTCCTTCAACTATTGCGTCTCGATTCTGTGTCTCATTTTGTATATTAACATTAGGTCGATCAGTAGCGTCGGTTATGTGTTTTCTTACTCACAGTGCCCGTCTGGTACCCACCACCTTGTTGGTATCGTTTTCTGACTGCCGGCCTTTGGAGTGTCCTCTGGTTCGCTGTCTTGAGTTCTGTGAATTGAGAGAATTGACAGAAGAGTCAGAGTCATTGTTATTATCTTTATTTTTCTGAGCCTGGCCCCTTCTATTTCTATTGGATCCAAAGGTCCTTTGACCCCCTCGTTGTCCATTGGCATTAGGCGTTATATGCATGTTTCCCTGCAAAGGCTAATTTGTCCCGTGATAGTTTCTCCTCCTTTTCTTTAGGAGTTCGCTCGTAAAGGTTTTTGTGCTCCTTCAGTCGTGTATCAAAAATTCCAAAACCTGCTTTGTTTAGTATTAGACTATTTTCATCATAAATTCTTTTAATCTCACAGTCTACAATTTTCAGTTCTTGCATATAGTACTCTACCATTAGCTCCATCATTTTCTTGGAGCATGCATGTAAATTTTGCTCCCACCGGGCTTTGAGATCAGAGTCAATAGCCCATATATTTGGGAAACACTTGTATTCTCAGGCCTTTTGGATTCAGCCCATCAGTAATATATTGTTCAAAGTACTTAATATGCCAGAACAGACTGGATTTTCTTTCAAAGGTTTGCAGGAGTTTTTGATACACTATTTCATATTCAACTCGTTTGTATGGAGGAAGAGCATGTTTTCTGAATCTCAAACATAAAGCCCTCCCAGTCATTGCCTGAAAAAAGTAGCCATAGTCACCACGTTATTCAACCAAGACAATTACAAGAAAGGAAGCCGAAAAGAATTTACCTTCTTCTAGTTAGGCAAGACACATAGACATATGTTAAAATCTCAAACAAAGAAAAAAATTTAATTATTATAGGGAAAAAAAGAAAGAGCGAGGTCCTATATATATGAGGTACACGCATCTATGAGTGCAACAAGACAGGTCGGTGTTTACCACCCAAGAGTAAGTTCAAAAATAGGGAACGGGGAAACATAAAAGCACTCACATGTAGCCAGCATCCGAAATAGTTCAATCAAAAAGGGATCACTACAAAAAGTAGTAAAAAGGCGGACTTTTTCAGGCAATCACAAAGACATATAGTTTAAGAAAAAAATATTTAATCATATATCATAAAATCCAAAAACAAAAAACTAAAATATACAAAAACAGAATATACAGAATACATATTAGCAATGGTAGCTTGCATCTCGCCTACGCGTTTCCTATTTTTTGTTTATCTGTCTAAATATATATAAATTAAACCATATTTGTATGTTATCATATCAGAGAATTGTCACAGTCTTGATATATTTTATATTTTGTATTCTTTTTGTAAATATCTTGATACATAAAAAATAATTTCCAAGTTCCCAATTCACTGATGGTCTGTGAGCGCTCGGGATCTCTATTTGTACCAATGTCTGCTGAACAATCCAAGGTTTCAACTTCTGTTATTCGCTGCTGCCATCTTGTGGCGATCTGTAGTGATTGCACCTAAACTACCCTTTTGAGAATTGACTATTCACACTCGGTGTTACGACTGTATCCCCATTGCTTTGGATACAGGTTACTCCCCTTTTATGTGTGCATGTTCGATTTTGCTCTGTTTGGGGATTGCCCCCATGGTGTGCTCGACTCCTCCCTCTGTTTTCCTCTCCATGCACTTTGTGCTGCGTGCGCGCTGCGGTGGGTATGTCTTTCTCCATGAATGTATATCTATGGTATATGCAGGCTACTATGGGACGTACAGCGCCGCCGTATGGACGTACGGCGTGTGCTGTTGTGTGTGGGGGCGTTTCTGTCTGCCGCGGATTCAGTATGCCTGGCGCCGCCCCCCCCCTGGGGATGGTCTGTCCCCAATGGCGGGTGCGTGCGCCTTCCTTGCTTTGGGATCCACCTCTTTCCCCTGTCCATCAATTAGCTACCTTTCATGCGTCGCCTATGTACGGGCGCCGCGCTGATTACGTCACCACGCGTTCTTGTCATGTGACGGCCCTCGCAAACCCCTTATAAACCTCCATTAGGCAGTATCAAACTGGCGTGCAGCACAGGTCTGACTCCCCCGGGACATAACAACCGAGACTCATATCCAGGTATGTGATTATTACAACCCGAATACTTCTGGGACAATTATGCTTGTGTTCTGGCTTTACTCACTAGCAACTCTTTTTGCATGTAGACTCCTGATCCAGTGGATTGTCCTATATTGGACATCACAATCCGGTTTAGCCTATTGCGATTGGACTCTACTCCTCTCTGGCTATGGTCTACGTTCTATTGCTGTGATCAGTCCCGGGTTCTCCTTTTTATTTCTGGCTCTACCCCAGGTAAACTGACATCTTTTAAGCAGCTTTGAATGCATACTCTATACGTCCTCATATTTATTTATTTACTAGTTTCTACTTTTTTCTTTTATCTGTGTAGAAATACATTTATTCATCTTGGATGATGTTTCGCTGCTAACCATACCAGACATTCTTTTGTATACTCGATACACTCTGTCTGGTAATCAATCCTTTATATACTTTTTATTTAATTTTTTTTTTTTTAGTCTACAAACTCATAGTAGAACTGAATAACACATGACACTTATTTTTGTGCTCTTTCCTTCTTTTTCTTTTTCAGCCGCATTGAGCTCTCATGTGCTACTTGGATATTTATATAATCCTTGATACAGTCAGATGGACAGCAAACGCTTTTGGTATTTTTTCCTTTTCTTTTTCTTTTTTTTTTTTTTTTTTTTCTTTTTCTTTTGGGATCCCTTGTTGCTCATTGACCTTCAGTGTTTTTTAGAAAACAGTTTTTTAAAAAAATTTGTATTGTTTATGTATTTTCTTTCTTTGCAGATATATGAATTTAGCAATCATATACCACCAGCTCTCTCTCAAACTCGCCCTGAAGAAGCCGTTTGGCGAAACGCGTAGGCGAGATGCAAGCTACCATTGCTAATATGTATTCTGTATATTCTGTTTTTGTATATTTTAGTTTTTTGTTTTTGGATTTTATGATATATGATTAAATATTTTTTTCTTAAACTATATGTCTTTGTGATTGCCTGAAAAAGTCCGCCTTTTTACTACTTTTTGTAGTGATCCCCATTTTTGATTGAACTATTTCGGATGCTGGCTACATGTGAGTGCTTTTATGTTTCCCCGTTCCCTATTTTTGAACTTACTCTTGGGTGGTAAACACCGACCTGTCTTGTTGCACTCATAGATGCGTGTACCTCATATATATAGGACCTCGCATCTTTCTCTTTTTTCCCTATAATAATTAATTTTTTTCTTTGTTTGAGATTTTAACATATGTCTATGTGTCTTGCCTAACTAGAAGAAGGTAAATTCTTTTCGGCTTCCTTTCTTGTAATTGTCTTGGTTGAATAACGTGGTGACTATGGCTACTTTTTCAGGCAATGACTGGGAGGGCTTTATGTTAGAGATTCAGAAAACATGCTCTTCCTCCAATACAAACGAAGTTGAATATGAAATAGTGTATCAAAAACTCCTGCAAACCTTTGAAAGAAAATCCAGTCTGTTCTGGCATATTAAGTACTTTGAACAATATATTACTGATGGGCTGAATCCAAAAGGCCTGAGAATACAAGTGTTTCCAAATATATGGGCTATTGACTCTGATCTCAAAGCCCGGTGGGAGCAAAATTTACATGCATGCTCCAAGAAAATGATGGAGCTAATGGTAGAGTACTATATGCAAGAACTGAAAATTGTAGACTGTGAGATTAAAAGAATTTATGATGAAAATAGTCTAATACTAAACAAAGCAGGTTTTGGAATTTTTGATACACGACTGAAGGAGCACATACAAACCTTTACGAGCGAACTCCTAAAGAAAAAGGAGGAGAAACTATCACGGGACAAATTAGCCTTTGCAGGGAAACATGCATATAACTGGCCTAATGCCAATGGACAACGAGGGGGTCAAAGGACCTTTGGATCCAATAGAAATAGAAGGGGCCAGGCTCAGAAAAATAAAGATAATAACAATGACTCTGACTCTTCTGTCAATTCTCTCAATTCACAGAACTCAAAGACCAGCGACCAAGGACACTCCAAAGGCCGGCAGTCCAGAAAACGATACCAACAAGGTGGTGGGTACCAGACGGGCACTGTGAGTAAGAAACACATAACCGACGCTACTGATCGACCTAATGTTAATATACAAAATGAGACACAGAATCGAGACGCAATAGTTGAAGGAACACGCACTGTCACTATGTTTCCTCTTTCTGCACTGGGTGTCTCCTCTGAGAACTTTCCTACCCTGTCGACACTATCAAAACCTGAGGAGAACTTACGACATAATATTATAGAGACAGCACAAACCATAGCAAGATCACACACCAACATAAATAAGGAGGGGATAACGAGGGATGGCCCTAAATGACGCATGGACCACTTCTTCCCTACTATTTCCCAGAGACAACCAAATAATACCCTGGATAATGCCCCCGAGATCAGTCCATCTATGCCAAATAATATAACTAATGCCAGTACCACTACTGGCAATTCTTGCCAACTAGAGGTAATTAATTTATCATCTCAAGCTCTCAGTTCACCTGAGATTACTCTCCTCAGCCTCGGTCTGGGTTTCTGTCCTGACAACACATTTAACCAATTCGAACTTATTAAAGATCTATACCTTTTCGCGCGTAAACTTACTTTCAATTTTATGTTCGATAAGGATAGATGTAAACGACAAACTGAATACGCACAACAGGATATATGGAAAGACTTCACGGTTGCGGATTTCCGTGCCTTGAAGACCCTGGTTCTTCTACTAGAAGAAAATGAAGGGCCAGATGACCCACCCGAGTCCGCTGAAGCACTAGGTCAGCGAATACAACTCACATGCTATCAAAATGATCTAGAGATATTGGAAAGAGCCGTAAAGAAAAAATCCCTCAAATTCCCTCCACTTCAGACTAATCCAAATGTCTGGGCCTTCCTAATGCAGGCAATAAAGGATATTGAATCCTTGCCTTCATGTCTCTCTAAAGCTAATCGGAACCTTACGACGGCTCAAATACAAGCTCTCAACAACCTTAGCCACAGTCCTCATCTGGTGATCAAGCCCTCGGACAAGGGTGGTAATGTAGTAGTCATGAATGAGCTCAATTACCGTAATATGTGCTGGGACATACTAAAAAATAGAGCTTGGTATAGACCAGTAGCACACGATCTCATTGACAAATACAATCAACAATATAATGACACCATCCAAATCGCTCTCTCCGAGGGTTTGATCACCAGACCCATATTTGATGGGATACAAGTCCCTCACCCGAAAACTCCAACCTTCTACTCACTCCCCAAGACTCATAAAAATCTACGAGACCCCCCTGGCCGCCCAATTGTTTCAAGTATCGGCTCTAAAACTGAGCGAGCAAGTAGATTTGTAGACAGCTACTTGAGACCACATGTTAGCACTATGCCTTCCTATATTCAGGATACCCCTGACTTACTACGAGCATTGGACGGCCTAACTGTACCCCCAGGCTGTCTCCTAGTTTCAATAGATGTGGAGGCATTATATTCCTCTATCCCACATAGAAAAGGATTAGAAACGATTAGTAGATTCTTGGCTGAAAGGGGCCCCAAATCTTGCAAACTCAATGATTTTGTTTTGAAACTCTTGGCCCATATCCTTACTAAGAATATCTTTTTGTTCGATGGGTCCCACTTCCTCCAGGTACAGGGTGTCGCTATGGGGCACGTGCTGCGCACCGTCCTATGCGAACCTATACCTGGGGGGGTGGGAACGGGAGGTTTTTTCCAGTGATGTTTTTTTCGATCTACTACCATCCATACTAGGATGGTATCGATACATAGACGATATTTTACTCCTATGGACGGGATCCCAGATGGAATTGAATACCTTCATGAGGAAACTTGGTCACAATAGCTACAATTTAAAATTTACCATGACCTCGAGTCTGACCGAGTTATCCTTTCTGGATCTGACCATTAGTATTTCAGGAGAGGGCGTGCTTAACACCTCGCTGTATCGAAAACCCACTTCAGGGAACACGATACTTCATGCCACAAGTAGTCACCCTAGATCTTTAATTCAAAGTATACCATTTGGACAATATCTGCGACTTCGACGAAACTGCTCAGATGACTTAAAATTTAAAGTAGAAGCAGATCTCCTATATACACGACTAAGACTAAGGGGATATAGTAAAAACTGCCTCAAAAAAGCTTTTGCTAAGGCCAATGGCAAGCCAAGGAATGACCTTCTAGCACACAATAATAAACCAACCAGTCCTAGCGCCACACGGCTGATTACTACATATTCCAACCAGCATGCTGAAATTAGAACAATAGTACACAAACATTGGCATATACTCACCTCCGATCCAGTATTATCTAAGCATATTGGACCTAGACCTGAAATCACTTTCAGACGGGCCAGATCGATTCGGGATCGCCTGGTCGCAAGTACATACTGTAGATCGAGTGATACAAAACGAGACCTTCCCGGCCTATATAGATGCGGTGAATGTAACTACTGTGAGTATGTATCAGCAGGTACTACTACACTCCTGCCTAATGGGCAAAGACATACTATTAAACAACACATTACCTGCCAAACAAAGGGGGTTATATACCTGATCCAATGCCAATGCGGAAGCTATTATGTTGGTAAAACTATACGGCCATTCTGGAAACGCATTAAGGATCACATTTACTATGCGACCAATGGTCTCCTTAACACTACTATGGGTTACCACGTAGCCTTCACACACAGTATATGAACCCCATGTATTTAAATTCAATGCCTTAGAGAGTATCTATGAGGATCCGAGAGGGGGTAACTTTGACCAACGTGTTTTACAATGTGAAACACGCTGGATCCATAGACTTAAGGCCAATACGTTCCCCGGCCTTAATGATGCCCTGAGTTTTTAAACCCTTCCTCAATCCCTAAAATTCGAGTACTTTGCTACTAATATAAACACCAATTTTAGCCATTCTAATATCTGCCATGACTCTATCAAGACTGGATTTGCCTCTACATTGTAGAAAAAAAGATTAGACACATAGATCCACCATACATACTAACCTGCGTATGGTGTAATTATATACTATATATTATATGTTGTGTTCTCCTATTTTTTGTTTATCTGTCTAAATATATATAAATTAAACCATATTTGTATGTTATCATATCAGAGAATTGTCACAGTCTTGATATATTTATATTTTGTATTCTTTTTGTAAATATCTTGTTACATAAAAAATAATTTCCAAGTTCCCAATTCACTGATGGTCTGTGAGCGCTCGGGATCTCTATTTGTACCAATGTCTGCTGAACAATCCAAGGTTTCAACTTCTGTTATTCGCTGCTGCCATCTTGTGGCGATCTGTAGTGATTGCACCTAAACTACCCTTTTGAGAATTGACTATTCACACTCGGTGTACGACTGTATCCCCATTGCTTTGGATACAGGTTACTCCCCTTTTATGTGTGCATGTTCGATTTTGCTCTGTTTGGGGATTGCCCCCATGGTGTGCTCGACTCCTCCCTCTGTTTTCCTCTCCATGCACTTTGTGCGTGCGCGGCTGCGGGTGGGTATGTCTTTCTCCATGAATGTATATCTATGGTATATATGCAGGCTACTATGGGACGTACAGCGCCGCCGTATGGACGTACGGCGTGTGCTGTTGTGTGTGGGGGCGTTTCTGTCTGCCGCGGATTCAGTATGCCTGGCGCCGCCCCCCCCTGTGGGATGGTCTGTCCCCAGATGGGCGGGTGCGTGCGCCTTCCTTGCTTTGGGATCCACCTCTTTCCCCTGTCCATCAATTAGCTACCTTTCATGCGTCGCCTATGTACGGGCGCCGCGCTGATTACGTCACCACGCGTTCTTGTCATGTGACGGCCCTCGCAACCCCATATAAACCTCCATTAGGCAGTATCAAACTGGCGTGCAGCACAGGTCTGACTCCCCCCGGGACATAACAACCGAGACTCATATCCAGGTATGTGATTATTACAACCCGAATACTTCTGGGACAATTATGCTTGTGTTCTGGCTTTACTCACTAGCAACTCTTTTTGCATGTAGACTCCTGATCCAGTGGATTGTCCTATATTGGACATCACAATCCGGTTTAGCCTATTGCGATTGGACTCTACTCCTCTCTGGCTATGGTCTACGTTCTATTGCTGTGATCAGTCCCGGGTTCTCCTTTTTATTTCTGGCTCTACCCCAGGTAAACTGACATCTTTTAAGCAGCTTTGAATGCATACTCTATACGTCCTCATATTTATTTATTTACTAGTTTCTACTTTTTTCTTTTATCTGTGTAGAAATACATTTATTCATCTTGGATGATGTTTCGCTGCTAACCATACCAGACATTCTTTTGTATACTCGATACACTCTGTCTGGTAATCAATCCTTTATATACTTTTTATTTAATTTTTTTTTTTTTAGTCTACAAACTCATAGTAGAACTGAATAACACATGACACTTATTTTTGTGCTCTTTCCTTCTTTTTCTTTTTCAGCCGCATTGAGCTCTCATGTGCTACTTGGATATTTATATAATCCTTGATACAGTCAGATGGACAGCAAACGCTTTTGGTATTTTTTCCTTTTCTTTTTCTTTTTTTTTTTTTTTTTTCTTTTTCTTTTGGGGATCCCTTGTTGCTCATTGACCTTCAGTGTTTTTTAGAAAACAGTTTTTTAAAAAAATTTGTATTGTTTATGTATTTTCTTTCTTTGCAGATATATGAATTTAGCAATCATATACCACCAGCTCTCTCTCAAACTCGCCCTGAAGAAGCCGTTTGGCGAAACGCGTAGGCGAGATGCAAGCTACCATTGCTAATATGTATTCTGTATATTCTGTTTTTGTATATTTTAGTTTTTTGTTTTTGGATTTTATGATATATGATTAAATATTTTTTTCTTAAACTATATGTCTTTGTGATTGCCTGAAAAAGTCCGCCTTTTTACTACTTTTTGTAGTGATCCCCATTTTTGATTGAACTATTTCGGATGCTGGCTACATGTGAGTGCTTTTATGTTTCCCCGTTCCCTATTTTTGAAAATCCTCCCCAGGGCTAGAACTGAGCTCCAGTAGTAATCGGCGTGCACTCCTTGCAGAAGTGCGTACGGCTCCTGGAACCAGACAGGCAGGGCTTTCCTCCCCCAGCCTCAGTCTCTGCTGTCAGACTTGCTCTGACCCATGATCCACCGCCCCGGATCCCCTGGTTCTCCCTTCCAGGAATCACCAGAAGCCTTAAGGTAAGCCCCTGACACAGGGCACAGGGCGCTCCATCCACCCCTTGAACACCATTGGGCGGCCGTCCTTTTCAGGACAAGCCGCGGCTGCGGCCCTTGCGCTCCGTTCCCCCCCCTTCCTGTACCCTTACACCGCCATCACTGCCCAAGGCATCCTCCACAACCTCTCCCCTTAATCTCCGCCGCTTCTGGGAGTCTTTTTTTACAACCGCGCCGGCCTGATCACAATCGCGGCAGCCGCGAACTAGGAAAGGCCGCGGCTTCACCCGCGGCCTAGCGTGTGCGCGGGCCATAGCCCCTGCAATCATCTAAACTGCCCTAGCAAGCCCCCTCCTACCCCAGAAAAGCAGCGGCTTCCCCACCATTATCCCAGTCTTCCCCAGCAGCACCAATCCACTTAGGATCACAGCCCCCATCTGGGATCCTGCTGCAGGTTCGGCAGCCATCTTGCTGCACCCAGCCCCACTCTCCACCTTCCCAATACTATCAGTACTTGATCCAGGGTTCGTCCGATCGCCTCTCAAGGGGTCAGGAAGGAATTTTTTTGCCCTACAGCAGCAGATTGGCCTAGCACTGCTAGGGTTTTTTTTTGCCTTCCTCTGGACCAAGACGAATCCTTGAATACCCCCCCCCTCCCACCCCCCCCGGTGTTTGGCGACCATGGCTAATCTGCAATATTCTGCGGAAACCATTTGGGATCTGAAGCGATTTGTCGCAATATTGCCAGCCAGCACCAAAAAAGTCCTAGGAATTGAGCGACTATTGAGAAGCGATCGACGATCGACTATCAAAAATTGCAGACGTTTACCCCAACCTAAGCACATATCATGTGCTTTGATCAACACAAGATCGGCAGTAAAACACCGACTAGAAATCCATGATTTCCTTCTACAATACGATTTAGATTGCCTCTTTATTACAGAGAGCTGGCTCACAGCCGACTGTAACACCATTCTAGGTGAATTGGTGCCAGAAAACTACCGTATTATAACGGAAAACAGAATAGGGCAAAGAGGAGGAGGACTGGCGGTGATCCATAAGACTCACCTTGCGATCACTAAACCAGTACTTCAAACCCTCTTCCATTCATGGAAACCCTTACTCTGCAACTGCAAGTAAACTCCCAGGAGACCGTCCGGATCTTACTCTGCTACAGACCACCTGGCCCAAAATCGCAGCTGCTACCATCATTGACGGAGTTTATCTCCACTTATACCCTCAACAGCAAACAACTTTTGCTGCTCGGGGACTTAAACCTCTGGGCCAACTCCTCACAAGACCTTGTTGCCGACGCCTGCATTGACCATCTGGAAGGATTAGGGCTACAACAACTAGTATGTGGGCCCACACATGCTTCAGGTCACACACTCGATTTTATTTTCAGACAAAATCTGGAAATAAAAATTCTGGAAAATGAACCATTGCCATGGACAGATCACCATGCAATCAAATTCATTATTTCCAATATCCCCCCCTTAACAAATACATCAAATCCAGTGACAACACACTGGACCAGATGTCAGAAGAAGCTCCATTCGGATCTCTTCAAAACCACGTTAAGGAAAAAAATACAAACAATTCAGCCGCATCAAACGGCCGTTGTAACACTGGATGCCATAAATTTGGCCATGCTACAGTCAGCCGACTTGGTAGCACCGAAACGTAAAACCCGCATCCGAAAAAACAACCGCAGCTGGTTTAACAACCAGCTGTCGTTACTGAAGCAAGAACGCAGAAGGGCAGAATCTGCCTGGAAAAGATGTTCTTCAGAGCTACACCTATCCATCTACAAGGCGGCGACAAGAAAATATCACAAAGAAATTTTCCAAGCCAAGAAAAATTATTTTTCGGAGGCTATCAACAGCGCCTTGAACCGCCCCCACAAACTCTTCAAGATGGTCACCCAGACCATGAAACCAGGATGCATTGAAGCCCCTAGTTCGGACACACAAGAATTTTGCAATGAACTATCGGATTGCTTCATTAATAAAATCGAGGCAATCCGTGAAAGCATTCAGCAAAACAATTCCCCCCTCAGCCCCCCCTGCAGCCTCTCACACATCACCCATAGTAATTCTCCTATATCAGGTAAGTTTACCCTGGAACCCATCTCCATTGAGACCACTAAGAATGTCATTGGCGCTTTGCGTAATAGCACAGCGCCAAATGACATTATCCCCACAAAACTTCTGAAGGAATGCGCCTACATCCTGGCTCCTCCCATCACGCAGCTTATCAACCAGTCTTTCTTGGAGGGCATAGTGCCCTCACAGTTGAAAGAGGGTATAATCCAACCCATCCTGAAGAAACCCTCCCTGGACCCCAAGGACCCACTCCACCGCCGTCCCATAACAAGTCTCAATGTACTCTCAAAGATAATGGAGAAAGTAGTGGTACAACAGCTGCAACAGCATCTGGATACCCACAAGCTACTTGACCCATTGCAATCAGGCTTCCGCCCCGGACACGGGATGGAAACAGCATTGCTGAAAGTATGGGACGATGTTCTCAAGGCCGCAGATGAAGGAGAATCTTGTCTTCTAGTTCTGTTGGACCTAAGTGCAGCTTTCGACACGGTAGACCACAAACTATTACTGACTCGGCTTGCTGAAGTAGCCAGAGTCGCAGAAGGCGATTTATCTTGGTTCTCCTCTTTTCTGGAAAACCGATCGCAAACAGTGAAGTTAGGACCTTTTACGTCTGAGAAACGCACAGTTACATGCGGAGTCCCTCAAGGATCGCCTCTGTCACCAGTGCTGTTTAACATATATCTTCGTCCTCTTTTTGAGATTATCAGCAGCCAAAAACTGCTCTACCACTCATATGCAGATGACACGCAACTGTATTTCCGCATCTGCAATAGACAGGATCACCACCTCAATCTAGAGACATGCCTCTCTTTGATAGAGGATTGGATGACAAAGAGTTATCTTAAACTCAATGGAGCAAAAACAGAACTTCTTCTGTTTCACGCCAAGCGCAGGAATCAACTTTCAACAGTGTGGACCCCCCCGCCTATTTTGGGCAAACTCATCACCCCTAGCGCCAAAGTCAAAAGCCTAGGGGTCATTTTTGACTCCTTTATGACAATGGACGCACAAATAGGGTCAGTAGTCAGCGGATCTCACCATCTGCTGCGCCTACTACGCAGACTCACTCCGTTCATCCCTAAAGAAGATTTAGCGGTCGTGGTGGGAGCAATTGTAAACTCCAGGTTGGATTATGCAAATGCCCTTTACCTCGGACTCCCCAAGTACCAAATCGCTCGTCTGCAAGTCGTTCAGAATACGACCGCCAGACTTGTGACTGGGAAAAAAACCCTGGGAATCCATCTCACCTTCACTGAGAGCCCTTCATTGGCTGCCAGTTAAAGACAGAATTGCTTTTAAAGCTCTCTGTCTTACGCATAGATGTGTCCATGGGAATGCCCCCCTTTATTTATGCGAAATAATAAAAGCTCATAACCCCAATCGCGCTTTGCGATCCACTAATCAGAACCTGCTCCAGGTTCCGAAAGCCAACTTCAAGTCCAAAGGAGAAAGAAGATTCGCGATCCAAGGTCCTAGACTATGGAACGCTTTACCAACCAGCATTCGGTTGGAGGAGAACCACTTAGCATTCAGGAAAAAGGTCAAGACTTTTCTCTTTTGATATCAAAGGAGACAGGAACAACAAGCGCCCAGAGGCGATTCAGTTCGCATGTGCCGCGCTATATAAGTTTTTCATTCATTCATTCATTCATTCAGTTAGGCAGGTAATATACAGTGCAAATTTCTTTCCTACATCCACAGATTGCAGGAAAGAAACTTGCATGATTCCCCCATCAACACAGACAGTGCTGACAGGGGAATATCACTCTTACCCAGCAATTGTATTCTCCTGACACACAGTGATTCTCACTAGTGGCTATACAGCAAACACTAGTAATAATCATAAGATAATCTGCTCATTAATGGTTCAAATCTCAGCCAGTTCCTGCTGAACCAGCTGAGATTTAAACTTTCTATGGCTGGTCTTGGCTCTTAGGCAGCCCATACATTGATCACTTTTTTTCATTCAACTATTAGGTTGAATGAAAAAAAAAGAAAGAAATGATCCAATTCCCCCATCTACACATTATAGGTGGATGGGGAATACTCCCAGTGTGGACCAGTGCTGGAATAACCAGAGTTGCTGTCATGTCCCGGCTATTCACAGCGCTGGTCTCTGTCTCCTTGGCAGCGGCGGCAGCACATTGGAACCCGGTGCTGGTTACTTTATGGGGCTGATGTACAGGAGGGCCAGCACAATTTGTTGTTAGAGAAGGCTGGGCATGTTCAAAAATCCACATGCCAGAGCCTGCCAGGAAGCCCACACTGCACAGGGCTAATCACAGGCAGTGAGAGATTTCCCGGTCCGCAGCTCTGCACAGATCAGGAAATGTCTCACTGCCTGTGATTAGCACTGTGGAGTGTTGGCTTCCTGGCGGGATTGGGCATGTGGGATTTCAAACACACCCAAGCCCATCTCTATTGGTTGTAGACAGTTGAGCTCCCTGCAGGTTACTTAGCAGCAGTGGAGCCTTCTCTGACATGCTGATCGGGATGAAATCCAGGTGATGCTCCCAGTCAAATCCTAGTGTTAAATATCAGAGATTTTATTGATCAAAGCCCACACTTTACAGGCATAGAGCCCACATTTTACAGGCATAGAGCCCACATGGCTGCGGAACATACGATTTTATATATATATATATATATATATATATATATATATATATATATGTGGTTGTACTCTTGATGCTAATAAATACTGTATTTATTAGATCTGACTGGGAGCATTACCTGGATCACATCCCGATCAGCATGTCAACACAGAAGGTTATACAGCATTACTGCTGCTAGGTGACCAGCTGGGGGCTCAGCTCTCTATAACCAATAGTGCCAGCCTTCTCCTGCATGCACCCATATTGTCACAAGCACTAGGTCCTGATGGACTGCCGCCGCTGCCAAGGAGACAGATGCCAGACCAGCGCTGTCAATAGCAGGGACAGGACAGCTGGGGAACCCCACAGTGGCAGAACACCAGGGCTCGGTGGCAAGACAACCTTTGCAACGCTGAAAGTTCTCCCACTGCTTTGGACCCTTATATTTTCTTGGTGTGCTGGTGACATATATCTCTTGTTTTCTGCCACCCTGGGGGGCCCCAGTATAGTAGGAAGGGAGCTCACTGCAGAACATGTAAAAGGGCCATAGGCGTGCGCAGCCTATTGCATTAGGGTGTGCACCCCAAACAGAAGCTCAAACACACATGCCTATATATTGTATATATTACGCACAAACACACAGAACTCTGTGTACATAGGAATAGTAATCTGGCCCTTTCTTCTCCCTGAAAAACAGGGAGAAAAAACAGCCAGATTAGTAAGTAAAAGCAGTGCACTTTACACATTGTTAGACACACATGATGTTAACCCTTTCCTAGCCAGTGTCATTAGTACAGTATTATCACTGATCACTGTATTAGTAGTAGTATCCCTGCGACATCAATGTCAGTTTGTGACCCTGCCAGCCAGCGTCAGTTAGTACAAGATTGCTCACAGAGGGCCACAGTGCCCCCTTACATCAGAATCCTGCCACAGTGCCCCCTTACATCAGAATCCTGCCACAGTGCCCCCTTACATCAGAATCCTGCCACAGTGCCCCCTTACATCAGAGCATGGCACAGTGCCCCCTGACATCAGAATTCTGTTTCAGTGCCCCTGACAGAGCATGGCACAGTGCCCCTTACATCAGAGAATGGTACAATGCCCCCTAACATCAGAGAATGGCATAGTGCCCCCTAACATCAGAATCCTGGCACAGTGCCCCTGACATCAGAATACTGGCACAGTGCCCCTTACATCAGAGAATGGCACAGTGCTCCCTTACATCATAATCCCGGCACAGTGCCCCTTAC
Source organism: Rana kukunoris (assembly GCA_029574335.1). NCBI lineage: Eukaryota > Metazoa > Chordata > Amphibia > Anura > Ranidae > Rana > Rana kukunoris. The sequence continues at coordinate 441,165,763 of CM056050.1, forward strand.
ATCAGAGAATGGCACAGTGCCCCCTTACATCAAAGCATGGAACAGTGCCCCCTTACATCAAAGCATAGCACAGTGCCCCCTTACATCAGAATCCTGGCACAGTGCCCCTTTACATTAGAATCTTGGCACAGTGCCCCCTGACATCATAATCCTGTTACAGTGCCCCTGACATCAGAATCCTGGCATAGTGCCCCTGATATCAGAGCATGGCACAGTACCTTCTTACATCAGAGAATGGCACAGTGTCCCCTGACATCAGAGAATGGCACAGTGCCCCTTACATCAGAGAATGGCATAGTGCCCCCTCACATCAGAATCCTGACACAGTGCCCCCTGACATCAGAATCCTGGCACAGTGCCCCTTACATCACAGAATGGCACAGTGCCCCCTTACATCAGAGCATGGCACAGTGCCCCTTTACATCAGAGCATGGCACAGTGCCCCTTTACATCAGAGCATGGCACAGTGCCCCTTTACATCAGAATCCTGACACAGTGCCCCCTGACATCAGAATCCTGGCACAGTGCCCCTTACATCAGAGAATGGCACAGTGCCCCCTTACATCAGAGCATGGCACAGTGCCCCTTTACATCAGAGCATGGCACAGTGCCCCTTTACATCAGAATCCTGACACAGTGCCCCCTGACATCAGAATCTTGGCACAGTGCCCCTTACATCAGAGAATGGCACAGTGCCCCCTTACATCAGAGCATGGCACAGTGCCCCTTTACATCAGAGCATGGCACAGTGCCCCTTTACATCAGAATCCTGACACAGTGCCCCATGACATCAGAATCCTGACACAGTGCCCCCTGACATCAGAATCCTGGCACAGTGCCCCTTACATCAGAGAATGGCACAGTGCCCCCTTACATCAGAGCATGGCACAGTGCCCCTTTACATCAGAGCATGGCACAGTGCCCCTTTACATCAGAGCACAGCACAGTGCCTCCTTACATCAGAATCCTGGCACAGTGCCCTTACATCAGAGAATGGCACAGTCCCCTTTACATCAGAAAATGGCACAGTGCCCCTTTACATCAGAATCCTGGCTCAGTGCCCCTTACATCAGAGAATGGCACAGTCCCCCTTACATCAGAGAATGGCACAGTGCCCCCTGACATCAGAGAGTGGCACAGTGCCCCTTACATCAGAGAATGGCATAGTGCCCCTTTACATCAGAATCCTGGTACAGTGCGCCTTACATCAGAGCATAGCACAGTGTCCCCTTACATCAGAATCCTGGCACAGTGCCCCTTACATCAGAGAATGGAACGGTGCCCCTGACATCAGAACATGGCACAGTGCCCCTGACATCAGAGAATGGCACATTACCCCTTACATCAGAGCATGGCACATTGCCCCTTACATCAGAGAATGGCACAGTGCCCCATGACATCAGAACCTGGCACAGTGCCCATTACATCAGAGAATGACACAGTACCCCCTGACATCAGAGACTGGCACAGTGTCCCTTACATCAGAGACTGGCACAGTGCCCCTGACATCAGAGACTGGCACAGTGCCCCCTGACATCAGAGACTGGCACAGTGCCCCTTACATCAGAGACTGGCACAATGCCCCTTACACCAGAGACTGGCACAATGCCCCCTGACATCAGAGACTGGCACAGTGCCCCCTGACATCAGAGACTGGCACAGTGCCCCTGACATCAGAGACTGGCACAATGCCCCCTGACATCAGAGCCTGGCACAGTGCCCCCTGACATCAGAGACTGGCACAGTGCCCCTGACATCAGAGACTGGCACAATGTCCCCTGACATCAGAGCCTGGCACAGTGCCCCCTGACATCAGAATTAAGTCATCCCTAAGTGCTAGCTGAACAAGAAATCTTGGCAGTTGGCAGTTCCTGAAAGGGGGGGGGGAGATGGAGGGAGAGAGGGGAGGGAGATGAGGGAATGCTCACTCACCAGAGGCTGGTATCTGCAGGATCACACAGGGGAATCAGTGTAGCAGCCCCCACGGATCTGCCAGATGCTGTTCAAGATCTCCCGCCCACACATCTCATTTCTCAGACACAGGCTCCATGCAAGGATTGCAGTGTGGGCGGCGCTGACACAGGGGATGGGGCTGGAGGAGCCAGAGAGTATCGAGACCTCTCTCATGTATGTGCAGTGTGGGGGGAGGAAGGGGGGATTTGTTCTGGCTGAGTGAAGTGAAATCTGCCATACAGGATTCAGCCAGGCTTGGCTCCCCACTAGTTACTACTGATCTCCTGTTCTTTGACAACAGAAGATGCAGTGGGGGGCAGGCAGAGTGCAGCTGTATCACTCCGCTGCCGGAACTATAGAAGGAGCATCGGGAAATGCGGCGAGCTGTCAGTTTACTCCGCAGCTACAGTTTTTATAGGTCAGTCTTTCTAGGAGTATACATCTCAATCAAACTTGTCTCACAAGCAGCACTGTCACTGCCAGTGAGTGTCAATTAGGGAACCCAGCAATTTCACCAGTATAAAGCCCTGGCTGGCACTGGGGAGGAACACCCCGTGCGCACGCCTATGAAAAGGGCCCATTGTGGGATCGTAGTAAAGGGCCCCAGGAGATATATATAAATATATATATATATATATATATATATATATATATATAAATATATATATATATATATATATATATATATATATATATATATATATATATTATATATATATTTATATATATATAATTGCATTTTATAGTTGGCCCCCCTACTTTTGTCCCTGTCCCCCCATGTGCCCCCCCCCCCCCGAAATATGAAAGCTGGAGACGCCACTGCATCTAAAGGCCCATATACACGGTCAGACTTTTTGCCAACAAGCATCAAAATGAGCATGTTTTCAAAATAGTCCAACCGTGTGTACGCTCCATCGGACAAACTTTTTCGGGTTTCATAGGACAAAAAGATTGGTCTGCAAACGGACAAACTGTATGTCAACAAGAGTCTAAGGCGGCGTACAGACGATGGTATATCCGATGAAAACGGTCCGCGGACCATTTCCAGTATGTCCGACGGGAGTTTGATCGTGGCGTGTACACACCATCGGATCAAATTCCCCGCCGCCGGAATAGTGGTGACGCGGCGGTGAGTTGACGCCGCCGCGTCACCGCCACGTCACCGCACCAGGAAGTAAAACACTTCCGGACAAAGGCAGCGGCGCGGCGTGGTGGGACAATGTCTGCTGGTAAGTGTACACGCAGACATGCGGGCGGACAGATCAGAAGATTTCAAAGACTTTGAAATCTGTCGGGTGGAGAAATCTGTCGCTAGAACAAACGCGGAGATTCTGTGAAACGGTCCATCGGACCGTTTTCAGCGGACATATCCCCTCGTGTGTACGCGGCCTGATGGTGCCTAGTCCGACCGTGTGTACAGCAAGCAATCAGACTTTTGGACAAAGTACAAACACGCATGCTCAGAAGCAAAGACCAGCCGGAAGCGTTCTGTGTGGTTGAACTAACGTTCATATTTGAAAGAGCACATTCGTGACCCGGCAAGTTCTGAAATCAAGAAAAGAAGCGCACATTCTCTTCTTCTTTATAATGTGATATTACTAAAAGCTGCTGTGCTGGTGATGCTGATGGAGTAAAAACAAATGTCTTTACTTTGGATTAGTGTCATTTGGTTATATGAATCAAACATATTTCTATATATTTTTGTGGGTCAAATTAGCACAACCCCATTGGGCAACATGTCTGCTTGACGAACGGATGTTCAGAAACAAACAAAATTGCACAAAACTGAAGATCGCAAATGCACACAGACGAAACCTCTACTAACTCTCGATTAGCAGAAGGAGACCAAAGGGTGACGCCGGAGAATTGAACTTCCTCTTTACCACTTCATCACCTTAGGACGTCATATGACGTCCTCCACTTTGTGCGGGGATATCTGAGTGATGCCTGCAGCCACAGGCATCATTCAGATATCGCCATCTTCAGCTGGCGATTCTGTGAACCAGGAGAATGATCAAAGCGGTGGTTCCACCGCTCGATCGTTCTTCTAGGCAGCTGGAGGGGACGTCCCCCCTCCCGCCGCCATCCGGTGCTTCTCCGGTCTCTCCCGTGCCATCTGGGGCCCGGAGAGCGAATCGGCCGGCGCTCGTTGGTGAAACATAGAGATGACTGGTGACCAGAAGGTCACAGTCATCTCTATGACCGTCGGAGGAACGGGTGTGACGTTATGACGTCACGCCCGATACTCGGAATGTAAACACAGTCGCAACCGCGTTTGAATGCATTAGATCGCACAATCTAATGCTTTCCAGCCTGGAGGAGAGATGTGGGGTCTTATTGACCCCGCATCTCTCCATAAAGAGGACCTGTCACACACTATTCCTATTACAAGGGATGTTTACATTCCTTGTAATAGGAATAAAAGTGATAAAAAAAATTTAAAACAAAGTGTAAAAATAAAAAAAAGAAGTATAAAAAAATAAATAAATATATATTTTTTTAAAACACCCCTGTCCTGGTCGCTCGCGTGCAGAAGCAAACGCGCATGCAAGCCCCACCCACATATGTCAGCACGGTTCAAACCCCACATGTGAGGTATCATCGCGTGTGTTAGAGTGTCAGCAACAATTCTAGCACTAGACCTCCTCTGTAACTCAAAAATAGTAACCTGTAAAAAAATTTAAAGCGTCACCTATGGAGATTTTTAAGTACCGAAGTTTGGCGCCATTCCATAAGTGTGCAAAATTTTAAAGCGTGACATGTTAGGTATCTATTTACTCGGCGTAACATCATATTTCACATTATACAAAAAAATTGGGCTAACTTTACTGTTTTGTTATTTTTTAATTCATGAAACAGTTTTTTTTCCTAAAAAAAGGCGTTTGAAAAATGATTGCGCAAATATCGTGCAAGAAAAAAGTTGCAATGACCACCATTTTATTCCCTAGGGTGTCTGCTAAAAAAAAAATATATATAATGTTTGGGGGTTCTGATTAATTTTATAGCAAAAAAATTTTGATTTTTATATGAAGGAGAGAAGTGCCAAAATAGGCCCATTGATCAAGTGGTTAAAGCCCCATACACACGGTCAGACTTTAGGGCCAACCAACTTCAAAATCTGCAACTTTTCGAATTTGTCCGACCGTGTGTACGTTCCATCGGACCAACTTTTTCGGGTTTCATCTGACAAAAAGTTGGGTCTGCGAACGGACCAACTTTTCGGCAACAAAAGTCCGATGGTGCCTTGTGTGACCGTGTGTACAGCAAGCCAACCAACTTTTGTACAAAGTGCAAATACGCATGCCCAGAACCAATGTTAAAAACCACCAACAATAGCAGAAGTTAACCAAAGGGTGGCGGTAAAGAGCAGAAAAGAGCAGAAAAAACACTTGATGATGGGAAAGTTTTAGAAAAGTTTGCAGAAAAGTCTGACTGTGTGTATGCTATGGGTGTGACCGGACAAATCAATTAGGACAAAAATCCAAGGGAAAGTTTGTTGGATGTCCGACCGTGTGTACGGGCCTTTAAACTTTTGTCAGTATGTTGAAATGTCACTACGTTCGTGTTTGTTGCCGAAAAAGTCAGAGCGTGTGTATGCTATGGGTGTGACCGGACAACCCTAGACAATGCTGCTATCCAAGGGTGTCTGTTGCTCTTCCATCCAAGACAACAGGAAATGTCCTAATGATACCAGTTGAAAATAAAAGAATAAAAAAAACCTAGAATGAAAATGAATGCAACCACCACATTTAAGGATTGAAAAGCTGCATATAACTTTTTGGGGGTTTAATACCCCTTTAACCACTTGACCACTGGGCACTTAAACCCCCTTCCTAACCAGACCAATTTTCAGCTTTCGGTGCTCTCACAATTTGAATGACAATTACTCAATATTGTACCCATTTGAAATTGTTGTCCTTTTTTCACACACATAGAGCTTTCTTTTGGTGGTATTTGATCACTTCTGGGTTTTTTATTTTTTGCGCTATAAAAGAAAAACGACTGAAAATTCTGTAAAAAAAAAAAATCTTGTTTCTGTCATATTAGCAGGTTATTTCTCACACACGGCATATGCATACCACAAATTACACCCCAAAACACATTCTGCTATTCCTCCCGAGTATGGCGATACCCCATGTGTGAGACTTTTACACAGCATGGCCACATACAGAGGCCCAACATGCAGGGAACGCCATCAGGAGTTCTGGAGCACCCAGACCAATTCTGACATTTCTCTCCTACATGGAAAAATCATAATTTATTTGCTAGAAAATGACATAGAACCCCAAAACATTATATATGCTTTTTTAGCAAAGACCCTAGAGAATACAATGGCGGCCGTTAAAACTTTTTATGTCGCACGGTATTTTCGCAGACATTTATTGAACGCGTGTTTTTTAAAAAAAACAGTTTTGTGCTTAAAACAAAACAAAACAGTAAAGTTAGCCCAATTTTTTTCATAATATGAAAGATGAAGTTACGCCGAGTAAATAGATACCTCACATGTCACACTTCAAAATTGCGCACACTTGTGGAATGGCGCCAAACTTTGCTACTTAAAAATCCCCATAGGCGGTATTGCAGAGTATTGGGGTATTGCAAAGTATCATGCAGGGTATTGGGGTATTGCAGACTATTGGGGTATTGCAGAGTATCGCGCGTGGTATTGCAGAGTATCGGGATATTGCAGAGTATCAGGGTATTGCAGAGTATCGGGGTATTGCAGAGTATTGGGGTATTGCAGAGTATTGGGGTATTGCAGAGTATTGGGCGGGGTATTGCAGAGTATTGGGCAGGGTATTGCTCATTTTTGGGGTATTGCTGAGTATTGGGGTATTGCCGAGTACTGGGGTATTGCCGAGTACTGGGGTATTGCCGAGTACTGGGGTATTGCTGAGTATTGGGGTATTGCTGAGTACTGGGGTATTGCTGAGTATTGGGGTATTGCTGAGTATTGGGGTATTGCTGAGTACTGGGGTATTGCTGAGTATTGGGGTATTGCTGAGTACTGGGGTATTGCTGAGTATTGGGGTATTGCTGAGTATTGGGGTATTGTTGAGTATTGGGGTATTGTTGAGTACTGGGTATTGCTGGGTACTGGGGTATTGCTGGGTACTGGGGTATTGCAGGGTAGTGGGGGATTGCAGAGCTGGGATGGATGGAGGGATGGCTGGATCTGTGACTGCATTTGTCACAGATCCAGCTACAGCGCTGCTGCTGACACCCCGCTCCCCCCTCTCCTCGCACACTGTACCGAACGGTACAGAGAGGAGAGGGAGGAGAGGGAGGAACCGGCGTCATCAAATGACGCCGGTTTGTTTACAAGTGATCGCGCCGTCATTCGACGGCGCGATCACATGGTAAACGGCCGATATCAGCGGCAATTTACCGTGATCCGTGATGCGCCGGGTCTTCTAGACCCGGCGAGCACGGACACTTCCGCGAGCGCGTCCCAGGGGACGCGCAATCGCGGAAGTGAAAGACGACGTCCCAGGGATGTCGTGTCACAGTAGCTCGACCGCGCTGTAGCAGTATTTTTGCTATAGCGCGGTCGGCAAGTGGTTAAACAAAGGGTTTATTTTTTTTTATGTTTAACTCATCACCAGGGACAGTACCCGCAAAAAAAAGAAAAAAGAAGTGTGCTGGTGGCTGCTGCTCCCGTATACCCATACAGCTGTGATCTTCCTGAGCCTATAGGTCTGTCTTTAATGCAGGGAAAATGAGTCAGCTGCCCCAGGCCCAGTCAATGTTTTGGGGCCGAAACAGCTACCCCTGAAGCCCGAGCTGCCTGCACATTGATAGCAGGCGACGTGGCAACTGGCAATCCACAACAGGCGACGTGGCAAGTGACAATCCACACTGTGTGACAGCAGGCGACGTTGCAACTGGCAAGTGACAATCCACTCCATGGCCCTTGATACCACTGTCTGTGGACTGACTAGGTACATTGAGGCAGCAGTAGTCCACAGACAGCAGGAGAGGGGATGGGGTCAGGGTCGGGAGCGCCACTGACTCTCAGACCCCACCCCAATGCAGTCTGTATGGTCGGAAGATGGCTGCATCTGCAGGTGGAGTTTGGAATGGTAGTGGGAGTGGCAGCGCTGTTAACTTCGGAGTGCAGATCGGATGTGAAGTGAGCTGGCTGGCAGGTAGGTCCTTCTCCCCAATGTGATGTCCTATTAAACTGGCTGCCTGTGGATTGTCTGATGAGGCTGCACTGATAGACACTAATAGGTTCCACTGATAGGCACTGATTAAACTGCACTGATGGACACTGAGAGGTTGCACTGATGAGGCTACATTGATGGGCACTAATGTGTCTGCACCGAGGAACACAGATGAGGCTGCACTGATGAGCACTGATAAGCTGCACTGATGAGACTGCGGTAATGTGCACTGATGAGGCTGCAGTATGGTCACTGATGATACTGCACAGATGTGGCTGCATTAATGAGGCTGCACTGATAAGAGTACAATGATGTGCACTGATGAGGCTGCGCTGAAAAGACTGCACTGATGGGCACTGATGAGACTGTACTGATGGGCACTGATGAGACTGAACTGATGAGGCTACACTGATGGACACTAATAAGGCTGCACTGATGAGATTGCACTGATGGACACTGATAAGACTGCACTGATGAGACAGCACTGGTAAGCCTGCACTGATAAGGGGGCACTGATAAGCTGCACTGGTGGCTGGCATGAATAAGCTGCTCTGATAAGGCTGTGCTGATAAGGTGGCATTGATAGGCACTGATAGGCAGCACTGATGGGCCCTGACATCCTGCACTGATATGCTGCACTGATGAACACTGACTTGATGCACTGATAGGGCTGCACTGATTATCAGTGTAAATGTCCCCTGTCACAGAAAAGTTTTACTTGTTTACTTGTTTATCTGCAGCCGTCTTTTCCCTACACCCAGTGCTTTAAGTGGGCCGGAACGCGGCGGTACTCAGTACCGCCACTTCCAAAAATGGCCCTGGAGAGTACCAGCACCTCTCCGTGCGCCCAGTACGTGGGTTTCCCGTACCGGAACGCACTGGCGTAGCGGGGGGGGGCTCCAGCACCGGGCGAAAAATTGCACGGGGGCAAGATCCTGGCGTCCGCAGAATGCGCCGCCTTTGGCCTAGCTCTGGAGCTATCGGCCATCTTGGTACACCCGGCAGCGGGGCGCGATGAGTTTTTTTCAGCCCTTCCGCCTGTTTGGCTGGTGGAACTGTCTGTCTCCCTTGATGTGGGAGTGGCGGGAAACACCAGCCAACTAGGCAGAAGGGCTAAAAAAAAACAGATAACGGCGCAGGAGATTGGCGGGCGGTGGAGTGGGAGGCGCTGTACCTCTGTGCTGCGCTGATTGGCCTGGAAGTTGGGACATGTGTTTACAGCGCGGCGGTGGCAAGTTTCTCCATCTCCAGCAAGGTAAGCAAAACACTCTCCTGTACCACAGGGGAGAGAGAGAAGGGGGGGGGGGTCGGTGTAAATCTAAAGGGGTGCACTGCCTGATCCCCACCTATCCACCTCAGAGCCTGTCATTTTAGTAAGACTGCTGGGACTTGTAGTTCTCCATCTTCTCCTGGGTCTCATGGAGATTGGAGAACTACAAGTCCCAGCAGGTTATACATACAATAAGGCTCTGAGGTGGATGGGTGTGGATTGCATGCACCTGAGCCCCAGGAGAAGATGGAGAACTACAAGTCCCAGCAGGTTATAATATAAGGCTCCGAGGTGGATGGATGTCCAGACACCCATCCATCTTGGAGCCTTATATTATAACCTGCTGGGACTTGTAGTTCTCCATCTTCTCCTGGGGCTCAGGTGCATGCAATCCACACCCATCCACCTCAGAGCCTTATTGTATGTATAACCTGCTGGGACTTGTAGTTCTCCAATCTCCATGAGCCCCAGGAGAAGATGGAGAACTACAAGTCCCAGCAGTCTTACTAAAATGACAGGCTCTGAGGTGGATAGATGTCTGGACAGTGACAATTGGTGGCACAGTGGGGACAATTGGTGGCACAGTGGTGACAATTGATGACACAGTGGCTGCATTTGATGGCATGGCGTCCTGTAAATGGGCGTATGTGGTCATGCGCTAGCGCCGGGGGGGGGGGGGCGAATAGAGTACCGGCACCTCTTTTGGCCCACTTAAAGCACTGCCTACACCCCTTCAAAAGGGCAGAGAAGTGTTAAAATCCTTCTTCATTTGACAGGAGCACAGAGGAGGGGGCAGAGAGGCTGCAGTTACAGTGTGTGAAAGCTGATTGGAGGAAAGAAACACCTCCCTCCATAAAGCAGCAGAACTGTTTTTTAAATAGACAAGCTGTGTGCTGAGCTCCCTCCTTGACACTGATTGTATCTCACGTGTCTGGAAAACTTGCTGATAACAAAGGAATGAAGCCCCAGAGAGAAACAACACTTTGGAGAGTGATCGGTAAACACTACAGATATATGTGCTTTATTCAGATTATAAGACTGAGGTTTACAACCACTTTAAGTACTAAATTGCTCAGGGAAGTTCCCTGTATTCATCTCAAAGTGTATTGCTTCATTTTGGCTGGACTGCACTATTAGATTCCATATTTAGAGAATGTCCAAAATAAAATACCAAAGCACTTCTTTTCTAGCTTAAAGGATACATTCATCATCAAAAAATAAAATAAAAATAAATGTGCATCTTTCTGCAGGTACAAAATATACATCAGCAGATCACACGTGCAATACAGGACTCGTGCAGACTGTGTGTAAGTTATGTTTTCTAAAACTTGAAACGTGCAAAATCTGGTGCAGCTCTGCATAGTAACTAGGGATGAGCTTCGCTTTCGATACGGACGTATGTTCGACTCGAACATTGTCTGTTCGTACGTTCGATGAAATTCGAACAAAAGCGGTCGTTTGCGCCAAATTCGAGTGACGCAAAACAGCCCATAATTCACTGCGACATTGCGCACTGATGATTGGTCAAGCATGCTGTATGTCCCGCATGCTTGGCCAATCACAGCGCGCAAAAAAAACGAAGAGCCATAATTGGCCAAAGCCTGGGTGGCTTTGGCCAGTTATGGCTCAGGGCTTTAGCACACGCCCCACACTATATAAGGCCGTCTGCTGGGCTGCCTCGTGTAGTGTGTTCCGGCTTGTTAATGAAAGCAGTCAGAGAGACAGAGAGATTGTCTTTTTAGATAGCTAGATAGAGCAGGCAGGCTAGTCAGTTTAGCTTTAATTACAGTGTGTAGAGAATATATATACATACCTAGGAGTTGTACATATATTTATACACTGTATAGCTTAGATAGATCAGTTCTTCCTAATTTACTGGCAGGCAGGTGATTGTGCTATTTAAAGACGTTATCACAGGTATAGACACCCAGCAGGTACAATATTTAAAGGATTTTTTTTATTTTTTATTTAAGCATCAATAAAATCACTGCTCCTGGAGCAGTGATTTTAATGATGCTTAACTTAAAAAAAGAAAAATAGAAAAATTCCTTTAAATATTGTACCTGCTGGGTGTATCAATGGAAAAAAAAGTTTTAAAAACGGTCACTTTTTCAGGAGTCCTGTTTCTGAAAAAACAACCATTTTTAAGACTTTTTTTCCATTGATGCATGTTCCCTGGGGCAAGACCTGGGTTCTCAAAGACGTTTTCCAACAGTAAATTGAATATTGGTCTTTAAAATGATCGTTTTTCAATTCGAACGTTCGAGTCCCATAGACTTCAATGGGGTTCTAAATGTTTGCGCGAATGGTCGGTCTGTTCGACGGTTCTGGTGCAAACGGAACGCGGGGGTGTTCGGCTCATCCCTAATAGTAACCAATCAGCTTCCATAAAATAAAATTGTGAAATCCTTCGCGCTAAAAACAATCAATGTGACTATATAACAATGCTCAGATTGCAGCAAAAACTAATAGTGTTTACTATACACAAGTGAAGCATAAATATAAAAGTGAATTTGCGCAAAAAAACACACATCAATCCATATCAAACATAAGTGATATAAATATAAATATAGTGAAAAAGTAGAAAAAATCAATTAAATAGAATAGAAAAGTCCATATGTGTTGGAAAAGTCCATGTAATGCAAGCGTGCAGTGCACAAAAATAACTTTCAGTGAAGCTGTAAAGCTGGCGATAAAGTGCTAGTGCTCCTCCGTGCATTCAGCCTCTCAGGCCTCTCACCTTAGTGGCATATATAAATGCCGTGATAATAAGTCGTGCCACTCCCAACACACAGCCTCACAGGCCTCTCACCTCCAAGTAGAACAATATAAGCCTCCAAACAAATCCTCTGGGTAAATTCAAAGATAGTGGGCGACACCAGGAGCTATTCAATCATCTCTATGTCTTGTAGTACCCCTTCGCTGTATCACAAGCATCAGGGGAGACCCGAGAGCTTCTTCGTGTCCCAGGAGAGCTTGCTTGCACCTAGTCTGCTGCAGTCAAAAGCTGCCTGGACAAAGAACCTCAGCTGCGCTCAGCATTGAGATGATCCATCCACTAAGATTAGTTCCTGTTTTTATTGTTTGTTTGTTTTTGTTCTTGTTTTTTTTTTTTTTTTTTTTTATTCATTCTTCCACTCCTCTTTTAAATGTTATTTTATCATCTGGCCATTCTAGGAACAATGGATAACCTCAGCTCTTCCTTCCATATGCAGATCATTTTCCTGCTATTTGAGACTCTCCAACCTAAAAGCTTGACAAGATCCAGTCCAGCTTTTACACAGCACAGTCTGCTGGCAGCCTTAGGAGGAAGGCCTTTTGTATGCACTCAGGTTGGAGAGTCTCAAAAACAAGAACAAAAACAAACAAACAATAAAAACAGGAACTAATCTTAGTGGATGGATCATCTCAATGCTGAGCGCAGCTGAGGTTCTTTGTCCAGGCAGCTTTTGACTGCAGCAGACTAGGTGCAAGCAAGCTCTCCTGGGACACGAAGAAGCTCTCGGGTCTCCCCTGATGCTTGTGATACAGCGAAGGGGTACTACAAGACATAGAGATGATTGAATAGCTCCTGGTGTCGCCCACTATCTTTGAATTTACCCAGAGGATTTGTTTGGAGGCTTATATTGTTCTACTTGGAGGTGAGAGGCCTGTGAGGCTGTGTGTTGGGAGTGGCACGACTTATTATCACGGCATTTATATATGCCACTAAGGTGAGAGGCCTGAGAGGCTGAATGCACGGAGGAGCACTAGCACTTTATCGCCAGCTTTACAGCTTCACTGAAAGTTATTTTTGTGCACTGCACGCTTGCATTACATGGACTTTTCCAACACATATGGACTTTTCTATTCTATTTAATTGATTTTTTCTACTTTTTCACTATATTTATATTTATATCACTTATGTTTGATATGGATTGATGTGTGTTTTTTTGCGCAATCAGCTTCCATGTTTTATTGTCAAGGTTTAATTCAACAAGCTGAATTTTGAAGCTAATTGGCTGCCATAAACAGCTGTACCAGATTCGGAGTGCTCTAGTTTTAATAAATAACCCCCAATTTAAGCTCTCTGTCTAATCTGTCTGATCACAATGTAAAGAGTGAGAGCCGTTGATCGGCTCTTCCTCACTCACGTCTGACAGACGTGAGTAGAGGAGAGCCGATCGGCGGCTCTCCTGACAGGGGGGGTTTGCGCTGATTGTTTATCAGCGCAGCCCCCCTTGAATGCCCACACTGGATCACCAGGGAAGCACCCAACATTTGGATGGCCAGGTAAGTCCCCATGGCCATCCACATGTAGAAATGTATGCATAACATATGCCAATCAGTGCCCACAAATGTTTACTGACTGGCACCAGCATGGCACAAACAAATTTGTGATGCCCATGAGTGCCACCCACCAGTGTCCATCAGTGACACCTATCAGTGCTCATCTGTGCCCATCAGTGCCCACCTACCAGTGCCACCCATAAGTACCCATCAGTGCCAGCTATGAGTGCCCATCATTGGCGCCTATGAATGCCCATCAGTGCCGCCTATGAATGCCCTTCAGTGCCGCCTATGAGTGCCCATCAGTGTCGCACACCAGTGCCACCTATCAGTGCCGCCCATCAGTTCACATCATCAGTGCCCATCAGTGCTGCCATATTGGTGCCCATCAGTGCCACCTTATCAGTAGGGATGAGCCGAACACCCCCGCGTTCGGTTCGCAACAGAACCGCCGAACAGTCGGATCGTTCGCACAAACAATTAGAACCCCATTGAAGTCTATGGGACTCGAACGTTCGAATTCAAAAACGATAATTTTAAAGACAAATTTTCAAGTTATTGTTGGAAAACGTCTTTCAGAACCCCGGGTCTTGCCCCAGGGAAAATGTATCAATGGAAAAAAGTCTTAAAAACGGTCGTTTTTTTCAGGAGCAGGACTCCTGAAAAAACTACTGTTTTAAAAAAAAATTCCATTGATAGTAGTATCAATGGGAAAAAAGTTTTAAAAACGGTCGTTTCATTTCACTCGAATTTGCCACGAACGATCGTTCTTGTTCAAAATTCGACGAACGATCGAACGGACGATGTTCGAGTCGAACATACGTTCGTTTCGAACGCGGAGCTCATCCCTACTTGTCAGTGCCACCTTATCAGTGCCCGTCAGTGCAGCCATATCAGTGCCTGTCAGTGCAGCCATATCAGTGCCTGTCAGTGCAGCCATATCAGTGCCCGTCAGTGCAGTCATATCAGTGCCCGTCATTGAAAAATAAAAGGTACTTATTTATAAAAGAAATGAACAGAAACAAAGAAAAACATTTTTTTTTTTGTGCAAAAAATTTAATTTTGCAGAGGTGATCAAATACCAACAAAAGAAAGCTCTATTTGTGGGAACAAAATGATACAAAATTTGTTTGGGTACAGTGTAGCATTACTGTTCAATTGTCATTCAAATTGCGGCAGCATTGACAGCTGAAAATTGGCTTGGGCAGGAAGGTGTATCAGGCTGCATTCACCTTCCGGCAAATTGCGGTAAAAAAAACGCTGCAAATCGCAATGATTTGCAGCATTTTTTTTACCGCAATTTGCCGCGACAAACCCGGCCAGCGTCAGATCCGCGCGCCCGAGGGTGTGCACACACGCGGTCACGACGCTCGGCGGGTCCACGGGACCCACAGCACAATGATCTCGGTAAGGAGCCAATGGCAGCGGCTCCTTACCGCGTGATCGCGCCGTCCAATAATGGCGCGATCACAAATGTAAACAAACCTGGGCAGTGTGGGTCATCTGCAGGTCATCTCTCTCCTCTCCTCACACCATTGCAGCGTGAGAGAAGATGAGAGAGATTAGTGACCAAATGTAAGTGCCCAGCAGTGCCCCATCTGTTCCACCTGTGCCCCAGCAGTGCCACCAGTGCCACAGCAGTGCCACCTGTGCCCCACCTGTGCCCCACCAGTGCCACCTGTGCCCCACCAGTGCCACAACACTGCCACAACAGTGCCACAACACTGCCACATCAGTGCCATATCAGTGCCACATGTGCCACCTGGGCCACACCACCAGTGTCATCTGAGCCATACCAGTGCCACACCAGTGCCGCACCAGTGTCATCTGAGCCACACCAGTGCCACACCAGTGCCGCCTGTGCCCATCAGTGCCACCTGTGCCCATCAGTGCCACCTGTGTCCATCAGTGCCAATCAGTGCTCATCTGCACCCCACCAGTGCTGCCTGTGCCCCACCAGTGCCATATGTGCCCACCAGTGCCACCTGTGCCCATCAGTGCCAATCAGTGCTTATCTGCACCCCACCAGTGCTGCATGTGCCCCACCAGTGCCACCTGTGCCCACCAGTGCCATCTGTGCCATCTGTGCCCACCAGTGCCACACCAGTTCCACCTGCACCACTGCAGTGCCGCCTGTTGGCTTGTTAGGGTCTCAAGAAATGAAAGTAGCTGTCAGTACTTCAGGTGTGATCAAATTGTTCAATTTTTAGAAATTGGTACCATAGCTTGTAGACCCTATAACTTTCACCCAGACTAAATAATATCCAATTTTTTTTTTTTTTTTTTTACCAAAAATATGTAGCAGTATACATTTTAGGCCAAATTTTGGAGGAAAAATTACTTTTTTTTACAAAATGTTATGATAGAAATAAAGAAAAATTATTTTTTTTACAAAAATTTTGTTCTTTTTTCATTTATAGCAAAAAAAATAAAAACCGCAGAGGTGATCAAATACCATCAAAAGAAAGCTCTATTTGTGGGAAAAAAAGGACAAAAATTTCATTTGGCTAGTGTTGATTGACCGAGTTATTGTCTTTCAAAATGTGAGAGCACCGAAAGCTGAAAATTGTTCTGGTTATTAAGGGGGTTTGAGTGCCCAGTGGTCAAGTGGTTAATACAATATGTTTTCACCTTCAGTCTTCATTGAATCTTAGTACTCTTGTACTTCTGTAACTTCTTTGCAGCCATTTCATGTCTGCATCTTTTCACTTCATTTATGACAACATGATATTTTTAAGGGCAAGTTTATTGATACTTACCGTGAACCTTGCATGTGTTGTGTGGTTTGAAACAGTCACTGTAGTCGTAGCTGCACCTGTATTTTTTACTGATATGTTTTCACTGGATAAACCATTGCACTAACATCATGAGTAAAATTGAAACTACCACAACTTTAATCTCCACTTTCATAACATATGTAGGTCTCCATTCACAAAGCAGTATCTGCTGCTTTAAGAAATGAGTTAAAATAGTGCATAGTGGTTTTGTTTTTTTGGTAGTCACTAAAAAATGCTTCTAAAATACAGCATGCAGTATTTTTCCGATATATGTAATATTTATCTCATGAAACAATGCCTTTATCTCATGCATTATCCATTGGGATGGATACAGAAACTAGATACAGAGAAGAATTAGGACCCCTGTCTGTTTTCATTGCTGATAAAGAGGTAAAATGGTTTAAACTGTAGAAATATGTCAACTCACTGTTGTCATTGTGATCCCTGCAGCAAATGTATTATTACAAAAGAAAAAAAGGTGACTAGAATATCAAGTCAAAGAGAAGCTGCTTTCACAGGACACATGTAGTGTATCAAAAACAACTAAGTTCAATTAAGTAAATACAAAATGGCTTTATAAATGTCAAATATTGAATGAAAATCGTATCAAAATTCACATACACAAATAAAGTAAATACCCTTCTTTCAGCAATAAAAAATATGTTACAGTATGCGCGTGTGATTTTTGATACTATGCGATATTTGATATTTATAAAGATATTTTATATTTACTTAACCACTTAAGACCAGGACCTTTAGGCAGCTAAAGGACCTGGGCAGTTTTTGCGATTCGGGACTGCGTTGCTTTAACTGACAATTGCACGGTCAAGCTACGTGGCTCCCAAACAAAATTGGCATCCTTTTTTTCCCACAAATAGTGCTTTCTTTTGGTGGTATTTGATCACCTCTGCGGTTTTTATTTTTTGCGCTATAAACACAAATAGAGCGACAATTTTGAAAAAAATGCAATATTTTTTACTTTTTGCTATAATAAATATCCCCCAAAAATATATAATTGTTTTCCTTAGTTTAGGCCGATACGTATTCTTCTACCTACAGTAGGTGCCGCCGATTTTGTGTCAATCTCGCCTCTGCTAGCGGCGAGATTCAACACCCGCGATCCCCGTCGCGGGAGCCAGCGCCGAGCTATGTCGCTCCTCCTTTTCGCCGCCCCCAATGGATTCCTATGGATGCGCTGCATCTCGTGGGGACAGCGAGCGCGAAAAGCACAGCCTCCAGCGGCGATATCCAGCGTGATCCCATTGCGCTGGATATACAAAATCGGAGGCACCTACTGTATTTTTGGTAAAAAAATTGCAATAAGCGTTTATTGATTGGTTTGCGCAAAATTTATAGCGTTTACAAAATAGGGGATAGTTTTATTGCATTTTTATAAAAAAAAATTTTTACTACTAATGACGGCGATCAGCATTTTTTTTCATGACTGTGACATTATGGCAGACACTTCGGACAATCTTGACATATTTTTGGGACCATTGTCATTTTCACAGCAAAAAATGCATTAAAAATGCATTGTTTACTGTGAAAATGACAATTGCAGTTTGGGAGTTAACCACAAGGGGGCGCTAAAGGGGTTACGTGTGACCTCATCTGTGTTTCTAACTGTAGGGGGGTGTGGCTGTAGGTGTGACGTCATTGATTGTGTTTTCCTATATAAGGGAACACACGATCAATGACGGCGCCACAGTGAAGAACGGGGACAGCTGTGTGTTACACATAGCTGTCCCCGTTCTTCAGCTCTGGGGACCGATCGCGGGACTCCAGCGGCGATTGAGTCCACAGGTCCCGCAGTTGCGGTCACGGAGCTTTGGCCTGGGTAGCGTACACGTTCCGGCGGCGCGCGCGACTCCACGGATGGGCTTAAAGGGCCACATACAGGTACGTGGATGTGCCTAGTCATGCCATTCTGCCATCGTATATCGGTGTGAAGGGGTCCTTAAGTGGTTGTTTTGTTTTTGATAAAGTGGAGAGGTATTAGAACACCTAGTAGGTTTTTACTGCTGTCTGTGCTCTCATTAGGGAGATTAACCCTCTCTATTGTCCTGTTTACCATTATCATTAAAAGTAAAATAAATAGAAAATCACACATTTTGTGGAATTTTCCAATGCTGTCACTAGTTCTGGTGACCTGGGGGACCCCAATGGATTCCCTTAATTTGCAGGGATTCCCTCCCATTTCCTGCATTGGCAATGGGACAGGAAGTGAAGGTATATCTCCCCAATGAGATACACATGGCAAAAAATAAAATAAAATAAATCACAGTACTCTATCCAAAATGAAAAATAAAGTTGTGCCTTCAGTTACACTATCAATCAGCCTTTTTCAAACTTTTCAACACAGAGGAGCTCTTGAAATATTTTTACAGTCTCAGAAAACCCTTGCCAAAAATAACTGTATCTACAACTCATGATACATTAATGTTATGGTCAGTGAGAAGAATGTTCTCCTGGGAGGATCAATCATGTCAGTGGGAAGATATCTCTGAGGCCGCGTACACACGAGGGGATATGTCCGCTGAAAACGGTCCGATGGACCGTTTCAGCAGACATCTCCGCTCGTGTGTATGGGCT
Organism: Rana kukunoris; assembly: GCA_029574335.1. Classification (NCBI taxonomy): domain Eukaryota; kingdom Metazoa; phylum Chordata; class Amphibia; order Anura; family Ranidae; genus Rana; species Rana kukunoris. Next base: position 441,184,791 of record CM056050.1, read on the forward strand.
AGCGGACAGATTTCTCCACCCGACAGATTTCAAAGCATGCTTTGAAATCTATCCGGTGGGGATCTGTCCGCCCGACATGTCTGCTGGTTAGTACACTTACCAGCAGACATGTCGGCCCCCACCGCCGCCGCGCCGCTGCCGAATGTATTCGGCGCATGCGCGGAAGTGTTTTACTTCCTGGTGCGGTGACGTGGCGGTGACGCGGCGGCGTCAACATCACCGCCGCGTCACCACTACGTCACCGCGCCGTCCGGCGGCGGGGAATTTGATCCGATGGTGTGTACACGCCATCGGATCAAACTCCCGATCGGACATATCCGATGGAAATGGTCCGCGGACCGTTTTCATCGGATATATCCGATCGTGTGTACGCCGCCTAAGGCCCCGTACACACGAGGGGATATGTCCGCTGAAAACGGTCCGATGGACCGTTTCAGCAGACATCTCCGCTCGTGTGTATGGGCTAGCGGACAGATTTGTCCACCCGACAGATTTCAAAGCAAGCTTTGAAATCTATCCGGTGGGAATCTGTCCGCCCGACATGTCTGCTGGTTAGTACACTTACCAGCAGACATGTCGTCCCGCACCACCGCCGCGCCGCCACCGAATGTATTCGGCACATGCGTGGATTTTTTTTAGTTCCTGGTGCGGTGACGTAGCGGTGACGTGGCGGCGTCAACGTCACCGCCACGTCACCGCGCCTTCCGGCGGCGGGGAATTTGATCCGACGGATCAAACTCCCGATCGGACATATCCGATGGAAATGGTCCGTGGACCGTTTTCATCGGATAAGTCCGATGGTGTGTACGAGGCCTAAGGCCTCGTACACACAATCAAATCTGTCTGCTGGAAACGGTCTGCTAGACCGTTTCAGCAGACAGATTTGATCGTGTGTACGGGCAAACAGACAGATTTGGCCACCCGACAGATTTCAAAGCATGCTTTGAAATCTGTCGGCTGGGAACCCGTCCGGCCGACATGTCTGCTGGTTAGTATGCTAACCAGCAGACATGTCTTCTCGCACACGCGCCGAATGATTTCGACGCATGCGCGGAAGTGTTTTACTTCCTGGTGCGGTGACGTGGTGGCGTCACCGTCACCGACACGTCAGCGCGCTGTCTGCTGGTGGGGATTTTGGTTTGCTCGTGTGTACACGTGAGCAAACCAAAATCCCAGCAGACAGATTTGTTCAAATCGGTCGGTCCGATCGATTTGAATAAATGGATTTACTTGTGTGTACGAGGCCTAAAAGTAATTGTGCAAAAGTAAAGTTTCTCCACTACATATGACATATGTTCTAACATATATTATAAAATATGTTCTAATATGTTTTGCCACGATCATTGTGCAATAAATTAAGCGGCAATTGCAGCAAACCACAATGCGTAAAGCTTGTCGCTCAAAAGAAGCTCCTGCTGTTTTTTGGGCAACAAGATTCTCATGTTGACATGATTGCTGTGCTATTTTTTGCAACAAAACCCCACCGTGTTTAGGTGCCATTAAAGATGAATGGCACCCGAACATGTGTTTTTTCGATTGCAGTACGATTTGAGATCGTAAGTAGAATTTTGCCCGAGATTACAAAATGTGAATGTGAATAGAACAGACAACAGCCAGTGTCAGAAAAAGGCCTGGAAAATTGTAAATGATGGCCCAGATTCACAGAGCAATTACGCCTGTCAAACTGGTGTTAGACAGGAGTAATTTCAAATTTCGCACGCCGTATCACTAGTTTGAATCCTCAAACCATGATACGGCGGCTTCGGGCTTCGATCCGAGAGGCTTACGTCTTCGTAAGCCTTCGGATCTACGCTGCGATATTTTTGCGGCCGCTGGGAGGAGTCCGCGTCGTTTTCAGCTTCGGAATATGCAAATGACTTTTTACGGCGATCCACGAAGATACGAGTGGTCTTCGCAATCGCTTACGTCATTTTTTTGCTACGTACTGTTAGACCAGCTATTTGCTGGTCTAACGGTGCGTAGCCCATGTTAAGTATGGCCGTCGTTCCCGCGTCAATTTTTTTTTTCTTTTTTTAACATAATTCGTTCGGGAATAGGAATGTCCGTAAACGACGCTACTCAAACAACGAATGACATAACGACGTGATTTCGCGCAATGCACGGCGGGAAATTTCTGAACGGAGCATGCGCAGTTCGATCGCCGGGGGAACGCACCTATTTTAAATGCTTCACGCCCCCTACTCACGTAGATGGCTTGCGCCGGGAGAAATACACTACGCCGCCGTAGTTTACTGGACAAAATCTACCGGGATGCCACGTAGAGCCAGGTGAAATATGGCGGCGTAGAGTATTTCTGATACTCTACGCGAATCTAATTGTATGTGAATCTGGGCCGATATTTCTAACACTCATGGAGAACTTTTGGAACAATAATGTTACATAATGGTTATGTCTGATGGCCTGATTGTCCTGGTGAACGTAGAGCAGTCATAGGGGTATACAAGGGTTATTCAAAGCAACATGTGAGGCCATCCGACTCTCACCAGAAAACTAATGTAAACCTTTTGTCCTGAGTTATCGGCCTTGGGCAAATCAGCATTAACCAGGTCTAATCTCAAAATCTGTAGGCTGTTTTTTTTTTTTTTTTGTATGTTTAATGCCATTGGTCAGTTTGTCAGGTTCCAATAGACTGCAACAAAATTGCGCTGTTTGCACACAGACAACGGCTCCCTTTTGCAGGATCATGAATGAAATGGGTAAAAGATGGTTTCAGCTCCTGTTTGTCACCTGTAGTGAACTTTTATTGATGAAAACCGATCGTGTGTGGGCCCCATTCGTTTTTTTCCCATGGAAAAAAAAAATAGAACTTGTTTTAAAATGTTCATATTTTTAAAAAAACGATAGAAAAAAACGATCGTCCGCGGGAAAATCCATCGGTCAAAAATCCATACATGCTCAGAATCAAGTCAACGCATGCCCCGAAGCATTAAACTTAATTTTTCTCAGCACGCCGTAGTGTTTTACGTCACCGCGTTGGACACGATCAGATTTTTAACCGATGGTGTGTAGGCAAGACTGATGAAAGTCAGCTTCATCGGATGTCTGATGAAAAAATACACTGTTTTTTTTTTATCAGATGAACCGATTGTGTGTACAGGGCTTTAAGGTGCTTTTCTCTTTTTCAGGAGTTAATTGCAGATGTCTTTACGATTAAGCCTCAAACAGTGCAAATGCGTCTAAGCAGTTCTCTACAGATGGAGACCAGTAGCAAAATCCATCTTTTACCCATTTCATTCACACTCCTATAACAGGGAGTCACTGTCCGTGTGCAGGCGGCCGCCATTTTGTTGAAGTCTACTAGAACCCGACAAGCAAAATCTGTATGTATTGCACCAGTCTATCCACATGATGTTGATCTGACTGATAAAGGTTTTGGAGGGTGGGGGGGGGGGTATTTGAACAGTCCAGGTTTCATTATTTTAGGCTACATTGTTTAATTTGTGCTGAAATACATACAATTGAAAGAAATATTAACAAAAACATTGCCGCTTATTTCATTTGTATAATAAAATATTGTATTTTATTTTCCTCTGACATGTATTATTTAAATAAAGTAAAAATATTTTAATAATTACTTTTAATAATTAATAATTACGTAATACTTTCATGTATGTAACAAATAATGAATGTATTATTTACTTAGTAATAAACCTAATTGTTAATAGTGGATTTACATTTTCAAGCGAAGAAGAAATATTATCTAAATGTCTTTTTTTTTTCAAGCTTTAGCATTAGTATTAAATCAGTTAAGACAAGGAAAATTGACATGTAGACTAAATAAATAGAAAGATAGACAGGACTCTAAAATCCAAATGAAACATAAATATATAAAGCATATCTATTGATTGTAAAACAATCTCTTTCCTTAAAGGCATATGTTCTTTCAAACATTATCTCAGGTAGAAAAGACTATTCTTGATCACTAGTGGGTTAATTGTATTAAAGTGTGCTTTTCAATTCCCTTGTGTACCAAGACTATAGTCTGATTTTGTAATCTAATGCTTTGATGCACTGTGTTTATAGTACAAATTAATTCTCTGAGGATATTAACCACCACGGTGGTATTACAAACATTGACCTCTATTGCTACAGATAAATGAATGCTTAATAGTCCATTATAAGAAGCACTTGATCCACATATTCCCTATGAAATGAATAGAATTTTTGTTTCTCATTTTGGTTTATGAATACTAATAACCCATGATGCTAATAGCATCCCTTTTTCGTTTTTTAACCACTTGAGTCCCTGGGCCTTTTTCCCTATAAACACTTTGGGAGTCTGTTAATAAAACCAATTACATAGCTATTCATCCAGAAAAATTGCATAAACATTTGTTGTGTGATTTAAAAGCAGTTGTTTTGAGAGTATGGCAATATTGAATGTTCTTAAGGTATTTCCGCTTCAGGTTAAATGTTCTTAGCAATTGTTTTAGGCTCAAAATGAATAGCAATACATTTCACAGAACACACCCTTGTCAGGGATAGTACAGTTGCAATACCTTCTCAACAGATGCTTAAATGTCATTCCCGACGTATTGTCAAATGACATTCCTAGATGTTCCATCCTGTGCGGGTCATATTATGTCCTCCGCTTCCTGATGGTATAGGGGGCGCATGCCCACCGAATTACCGAGGAGCCGTTGCGCGTGCCCTGCATCCACGATGTCTGCCGTACATCTGCGGTAACTTCTGACAGAGCAGGAACGTGGATCTGTGTGTGTAAACACACAAATCTACATTCTGTCAGGGGAGAGGAGACAGATCGTGTGCTCCTAGTATATAGGAATACCGATTGGTCTCCTCCCGCAGTCAGTCCCATCCCCCCACAGTTAGAACACACAGTGAGGGAACACATTTAAACCCTTGATCTCCCACTAGTGTTAACCCCTTCCCTGCCAGTGACATTTATACAGTAATCAATTTGCTTTGTATAGCACTGGTTGCTGTATAAATGTCAATGGTTTCAAAAAAGTGTCTAAAGTGTCCGATCTGTCTGCCACAATGTCACAATCCCTATAAAAATTGCAGATCGCTGCCATTACTAGTAAAAAATGTAAATATACATATACATATAGATAGATATATATAAATGCCATATATCAATAACCTATTTTGTAAGCACTATAACATTTGCGCAAACCAATCAATATACGCTTATTGCAATTTTTTCTACCAAAAATATGTAGATGAATACATATAGGCCTAAACTGAGGACATTTTTTTTTAAAATTGGAATATTTATTATAGCAAAAAGTAAAAAAAATGTTTTTTTTTTTTTTAAATTTGTCGTTCTTTTTTTTTTTTATAGCGCAAAAAATTAAAAAACTCAAAAGTTATCAAATACCACCAAAAGAAAGTGCTATTTTTGGGGAAAAAGGGACATCAATTTTGTTTGGGGACAACGTCGTCCCACCGTGCAATTGTCAGTTAAAGCCACGCAGTGCTTTATTGCAAATAATGGCCCGGTCAGGAAGGGGGTAAATTCTTACGGTGTCTAAGTGGTTAAAATAGCAAACAGCCAAAAAAAGCAGCTATTCATCAGTGATCACTTTATAGCACTATTTGCACTGTATAATTTTTCAATAATAACAAAATATCAATCCTACTCCTTTATAGATCCCCAAATTTCATATATTTAAGCTAAACCTGCAGTCGTAGGCTTGAGTGCCACTCTACATTCAGTCTTTAAGTTAGTATAATATAATATTCTGCAGATTTCTTTCCTTCTCTGAGGACAGAGACCTCACTTCAGTCAATGCACAACCAGATTAACAGTTCAGACCTGAGATTCTATAGTGCAGAGAAGAATAAAGTATGTAACTGTACTGTTTGCAGTGTATACCACTCAATCCTGCATAACATGGTATTCCTTGTGCTACTACTCTCAGAATCAATCTCCCATACTGGCTACTGTATTCTGAAATTCACTGTGCTCACTGCTGTCCGAATGGTCAAACAGTGACTGCACCTGTTGGCTGCAGTCAATGTTCAGCCAATAATTTTCTGGCCAGGTGCTAATATGGCCACCAGGGGCTTACATTTCAGCCAATTCAGCAAGAATCAGCCAAAATTGTAGCCATGTATACGTTTATTCCCCAATACCACATGTTCTTCCTTACAAAATATAGCTTGCCTATGACATTATTTGTCCTGCATCTAACCAGGAGCTTTCTGTTAAAAGATTAAGGCAGAATAGCAAAGTTTTGGTAAATTTACAACATTTTAAAAATTTACTAAATCTCTGATTATCTTTACCAAATCATGGTGACAAAAGGATGCATGTACTGTACCAATCACTACCTAGATATTATGACCCTCATGAAGGTTGACAAAAAACAACATACATAATAAAGGCTTTTTTTTCTTTTTTCTTTTTTTAAATAGAAGACATGGCATACTGGCTTGCTCTGTGCAGTGGTTTTGCACAGAGAAGCCCTGATCCTCCTCTTCTTGCGTCTCTCGCCGGCGCTCTTGGCATCTCCCTCCTGCTCCATGTCTCAAAAGCAAGCAGCTTGCAATTGGAGCAGTCTAGCAGACTTGCACAGAGCAAGAAAGTATGACATGTTTAGTTTTTTAGTAAAAAAAAAAAAAAGAAAGTCTTTACAAAACACTTGGAAACAGAATCTGGAAACAGAATCATGATTCTTGGTGGCTGTGAGATCTTATGCTAGAATATGAAAAAGCCTGAAACAAATGCAGCCACAATAACTAGGATTGGTAAGCTGTAACATGTTAATTTTTTTTGCTTAAAAAAGCGTATTTAGCTTACACAAACTGCATAGTGTATATATGTTGGGGCACAGTGGATGGACCTTAATGCCCAGCCACCACACCTATGGGTCCATGTTGCTTCAAGGTTTTGTGCTGGAAGCAGGCTCACTGTGCACTCCAAACACACAGATCCCACTGCAACCAGAATGACTGATGATAAGACGTGACATCCAATCACAGCAATCATTTTGTATTTTTTTTTCACTTAAAGCGGAGTTCCACCCAAAAATGGAACTTCCGCTTGTTCCACTCCACACCCCCTTACATGTCACATTTGGCATGTAATTTTTTTTGGGGGGGGAGTGGGGGCTTCAGGAGGAGTTGGACTTCCTGTCCCACTTCCTGCTTCCGCCGAGGGGCTGGTAAGGCGATTAGGCTTAATTGCCTTATTGCAGCCCCTCCCTGTAGGTGATGGCCTAGGACACTGACAGGTCCTAGGCGATCACCTGTCCAATCAGCGGCGAGCTGCGCCGCGCGCATGCGCAGTGCGACTTGCGAATGCGCAGTGGGTGCCCGGCCGTGAAGCCGAAGGCTGTCACGGCTGGGTGCCCACAGTCGGAATAAAGACGCCGGCCGGGGAGGGGGGGAGAGGAGCGGAGCCCCGGTCGGCACGTCGCTGGAACGTGGATAAGGTAAGTGAATGTTTATTAAAAGCCAGCAGCTGACTTTTAATAAACATTACATTTGGGTGGAACACCCCTTTAAAATCGTTTTTTATCGACAGGTGAAAGCAAAAATACCACCTAAAGGGTTACAAAAATCAGTACAATAGCAGAGCAAGTACATTGTATAACATATGACATATGGATAGGGAAACCGAGAATAGCTATACAATCAGACAGTATAGATCTAATTAGAACTTTTAGTGTATATAATAGAGTATTAAACCTCTTCTTGATACCTTAAGGTAAAATATAACTGGTAAGTGCAGGATGGCAATGTATGTTAATTATATATATATATATATATATATATATATATATATATATATATATATATATATATATATATATCATATGTGTGTGTGTGTCATTATATAGTTATAAGCAGACAGCACATACTGGATGGAGTAGCCAGGTATTCTATTGTTTCCAAAAGATTGCGAATACACCAAACATTATTTGATATTGGGTTTGTGTATTGAGGTTTTGAAGGAAGGTAGCTCTGTTGGGAGGATCCAATTGTTTCCATGCCGTAGCAATGGCCTTCCTGGTAGCAGTATACAGTGGACTATAAAGGGTCTGTGGATGGGGCTCCAGGATTTATGATATAAGAGGAAGAAAGCTGTAGCTGAGTTGCATGTTATTGGAGTGTGGAGTACTGTGGAAAGAAAGGAGAATACAAATTCCCCAAAAATTAGTAACTTGGGGCAGGACCACCAGATATGCAGTAGTGAGCCAGTAGAACACAGTTTCTTCAGCAATTAGGGGAAGTAGATGCATTGAATTTGGACAGTCTCACTGGGGAATAATACCAAATATTTTGTATTTTTAGGTCTCCCAATCAAAGACACATTTGGAGGAGGTAGAAAACAGCTGCATTGCCTTATGCCTAGTGTTAATTGAAAGTTCTGATTAAGTTCTGCTTCCCATATTTTCATTGAGGGTGTTTTTTTCCACCGAGAGGTTGTGTATAAGAGTGCGTTATAAGAAGGAGATTCCTTTATGGTGAGTCCAGGGGTTCTCATAAAAAGATAGGATGCTGTGGGGCATTTTGAAGTTTCCTGGAAGGATTGAAGCTAGGACTGATGCATACATACTTGTAAAAGTCCCTGGTAGGGAGGTTATATAACTTACATAAAGTTACAAAAGGGAGCAGTGAGGATCCCTCAAAAAGGAGACCCAGATTTTGTATGCCAGTGTCTGTCCAGTTGAATATTGGTAGGTTTGTGGTGAAACGTTCCAAGGCACAGAGAGGAAGTGATGAAAAGTCACTTGTGCAAGAGTCCAATTTTAGGGATTGGAGGTTTTGCCATGTAGAGAGAGTAGCTCTGATATTTGAGTATGGTGAAGTAGGTGGGCGGAAGCCAAGTAGAATAGCTGCTAGGGTATTCTGTAGTGGGGATTCCACTAGGGCATGTTCAATGTAGGTCCAAAGATGATCTTCGGTGGGAGCCCACCAAAATTTGAGGCTGTTCGGTGTCACTGCTTGATAATAAGCTTTGAGGTGTGGTACTCCCATACCAGCAGCAGTTTTGTGCCTGTGTCGAACAGCAGATTTAAAACTTTTCCATCCCCATATGTAATATTTAATCTCGGATTGTAGTTTCTGCAAGTAAGCTGACGTGAGTGGAATGGGTAGGGTTCGGAAAAAGTACAATATAGATGGGAGAAGTGACATTTGGGCAACTGCGGCTTTTCCTGCCCAAGGCCGACAATAGGGACTTTGTTTGATGGACATTAGAAATTGCTCATACAGTAGTTGGCTTTGTAAAAGGAGGTGCATGGGGTACAAAATGTAATATCTAGGTACTTAATAGTATAGTTGGGGGCCTAAGTGAAACCAGTGGATACTGTTATTGTGTGTTTGATATGTAAAGAAAGCAATATATGAAACATATAGGACTTAAAGGTGTTAATTTTGTATAGTGATATTTGACTGAACTGATGCAGAACTAAATCACAGCAATTGTTTTATCAGAAAGCTGCCTTTGATTCTTGGCATTAACACAGCTTAAAGGTCCAACAGTAGGTGGCGACAAGAGTTAAATAATATTCAGTTACATAACTTAGCCTTAGCAATAAATAAATATGCTAAGGTCTGAAAACCTTTTTCCCACAGCATACTTTTTTGGGTCTTATCATTCAGATTTCCAAAGTACTCCTTTTAGTGTCCTCCTTGTGTGCCTTGTAATGTAATATTTGAATTGCTCAGACATAGTAAACATACGTATTGTTTAAACTGTATTTTATTAAGTCGTATTAAATAATATATTTATGTAATATTGTTCAGAAAATAACTGGCAGGTTAAATATAGAATAAACAACTTTCAACATTACCTTTATGGCAACAATGAAAGAAAATATTTTAGACTTCAAGTATTACTTCATTTCCAGCTGAACTTAGATGTGTTTCCATAGAAACACTTGAAGGCTTTTGTCACTGAGATAGTCCCACTCAATAACTCTGTATTAACAATCAGAGAGCTTACTAATGTTCAACCATTATAATTCTTCCATTCCCAGAGAAAAAAGTAATTTCAGTAGAGTAGTTTGATAAAGTTAATAAAAGCTAACAAAAAAAGCAATCACTGATGCATAGATGGCTCATTACACTATGGAAAATGAAAAAAAAAAAAAAAATCCTATGTGTTTTATAAATACATACATGTGTGATCAAAATATAGAAACATAACTATTTTGGTTCTGAATAAAATAAAGGACAAGGAAAATGTTTACATCTTAGTGTAAATGTATATCTTAAATCAGTTTTCCTACAACAATAAATTAAAATTCATTTTAATGTCTAATGCCGCGTTACACACGATCATTTTTTGCGATGAAAAAAAACGACGTTTTTTAAAACGTCATTCAAATTGATCGTGTGTGGGCAAAACGTTGTTTTTTGTCTTAAAAAAAACGACCAAAAAAAAAATTCCAGCATGCTTGAATTTTTTGTGTCGTTTTTCAAAACGTCGTTTTTTGTGTCATAAAAAGTGATGGTGTGTGGGCAAAACGATGTTAAAAACGACATTTTTAAACCCGCGCATGCTCAGAAGCAAGTTATGAGACGGAGCTTGAATGGAAAAGAGTACCGTCGAACGTGGTGTACGTCACCACGCTTTGCTAGAGCTTTGTAGAAAAACGATGGTGTGTACGCAACGTCGTTTTGGAAAATGAAGTATGAAAAACTTCGTTTTTTTTCATGATTGAAAACGTTGTTTTTTTTCATCGCAAAAAGTGATCGTGTGTACGTGGCATAATAGTTGGCTATAATCTGACCTGGTGACATCTACGCAGAGCAGATCTTCAAATTGACTAGAGTACGTTCCATTTCAAAGGCATTTCCTGGTGACAGGTATTTGTATACAGAGGCTCACTGCACATTACCAAATGTGGTGGCCAATATCCTTATTACTGCAAGGAGTTATACACATGTGTTTAGTGCAGGAGAAGTTGGAGGGTCATGTACTGAAGCATGGATATGGAGTTTATCACAATAATTCATTAAATATTTTTAATTGGGTAACCTAGTAAATTGCAATTGTGTACTCACATCTGTAAAATTTCTTAGCTTCTTATGGGGGATATGTTAACCTGGAGTGACAGAATGCAGGGAATATGACTGTTCCTGTGGAGAGTAAGATTACACTTTATGCTCAGTGGTTTGATCTGGACAATCCTATACTCTGCTGTCCCAGGATCCTGGTGTGTTCTCAGAAAGAGATCTATGAGCCCCAAAAGATGGGAAAGTGGCATCAGCAGAGGTGCCAGAATGTAAAGGAGAGGCTGAGAAATGGATTTTTTATTGATTTAATATTTATTGCATAAAGGGAATCTACCAGACAGACCCCAAATAGTATACAGAAGAGCACCCAACTTAAGGGACAAGTTAGTCCATAATGTCATTGAGCCACCACAATCTAAACCACTTATGTTCTGGGACTTAAAGGGATTCCATGGCTGTGGCAGATGTTACAGCTGTATGAGAGTCCCAAAGAACATAAAAAAAACTCAAATAGTTCTCCAATCCAAAAACAAACCACACCTACACCGTCAGGAATGTACAGTGTGGGGTGTACAAATATATGATTTGATTTTGGCTTGTTAGAGGCATTGAATTACGTTCAGATGTTTTGCTTGTTAGAGGCAGTTTTTCCAGTCTACTGCACCATCTGGTTGTTCATTTATTTAACATAGGATTGAGTTCAATGGGGATTCATTGCATAAAAATGGGCCTATGATCACCAAAAAGATGACGGGCATTCGAACTACGGAAACATGGTCACCAGTACACTATTTAAAACAGCATTAAGCATCATCCAAATACACTCCCCCTGAGGAAAACATGTGACTAATCCCTGTGTCGAACATGCATAGGGGACAGGACAGTGTAGTAGGCAGCAGGTTTGAACACTGCAAACGGACAAGCTATCTTATCATTTTTTTTATTTTATCTGCTATACAGTAGAGTGGTGCGCTTTAAAACTTGGAAAATGTGAGTACCCAGATTAATGTTTTATAAATAAAATACATTAAACAATAAAACACCATTTAGACTATATTTTTTATATAGGGACGCTCTGAGGTGAGCAGATTCACACAGGAGGAGCACAAGTTTGTTGTCACCTTGTCAACTTTGGAGCACCAGTACAGGATTTTGCTTTGCCAGCACAATGGACATTTTTATTTTATTATCTAATATGTTTGATATTCTCGTTTTGCACTTTATTTATATGTATCATATCACACTGGTTACTGGTTACTTACAATATAGCGTGGCACTTTTCTCTGTTATTGTTTAATTTGCCAGCACAATGGACATTTTATATATGATATGTTATGTTTAATATCATGCACGGTTTGCACTAAGATATGCATGCATTTTATATGTGTCATATCACATTGGTAATCCTAATATAGTGCCAAAAAAATATCCAAAATGGAAAACACTGTGTTAGATAAATAAAATAAAACTATGACATGAAATTAGTATATACTAATATAAAAGCTGCCGGAAACAAAAATTTGTGATACAAAAATTAATAAAACATGTGGAAAAGAGGGGTACAGCGCTCGTAAAGGATCCAAATGATGGATCAATATAAAATAAACAGTGATAACTGATATGTGAGATAAATCATATAAATATATATAGCACATCAATATAAGTGGAAAACAATTAGTGAATAATAAGAAAAGCCACCAATGGTGTACACAATGTATACAAATTTAAATATAGAGAACAACAATTCACACAACTACTGTATATTGATGAATGTGATAAGTGAAAGAACATGTGAAACCATTCATCATAGATTGTAAAAAGTCCCAAAAGAGTCAGTCCAATTAGTCATCCATAAATGGATAGAGGGATAGAGTGAGCTTCATCCACCAGGGAAGGCACCCAAGATTAATGTTGTAGTCTCCTTACCCTGTTTAGATGACCACTATGACAGTGGTCTCTGTATGTGTGGGGATTTTAGGTCTCCCTCCAGACCCTATGTAGTATCTCTGTGGTGCTATCTGCTTGTCTCAACGGAGTAATAAAAAGAAGAAAAAAAGAGACCATAGCATAATACCAAAGGCATATTTAAAAGGCCAAAAGATTATTGCACTTACAGGATTGAAGATATCAAATAGCGGTGACAGTGAATCCGAATGTAATGGAGGGCCAGCGGCTTCACCTCCTTCTCCTGCTCGTATGCGCTCTGTACTTCCTTGATAGGAACAGCTTGATTATGTCAAGTATGCAAGCCACGCCTACGTGTTTCGTCACCACGAACATCGTCTGGGATTGGCTGCTATACTCGCGTCATCATGCATACCCTTATATAGTGCCGATCTGCCATTTTAACTGGGGGCAAACGGAAATAATAAGCGGGCGGCATAAGCAGCCCATAGATGGCAGCTGAAATGGAGCATGGAGAACGAGCCTAATGGATATAAAAGCAACATCGCCATCTTATGGCAATATAACGGAAGTACACGGAGCAAACCTTAAATAAATAACTTTGGATAAATTGTGTTTAGGGTACCCACGTTTTATATTACCCACATGCTCCTCTAACTGGACATGTAGGGCCCTCTTAGTGCGGCCATGTATTGCTTAGAGCATGGGCATTGAATAAGGTATATCAGGCATTCACATTCTTAATAAAGTGTGCTATTTTATTTGTTTTTATATATTTATGCACTTATGAGATTGTGATCAGTGCCAGCAGCTGTATCAATTAAGAAGGTCCTAAGTCATTAGTTGGTTTGTTCGCAAGCTTATTTAGTTTATAAACTTATATTGAATCCTGACTCCAGTTTCTTGATTTTGCCTGGACCAGCTCTGAGACGCCAACAGACAGCGTTCTTCAGTTTGCTCTCTACTGTAGGTCACAGGAGTGCAAAACAAACTGCACTCCTGTGATCACCAGGAGAAGTACAGCCAAACAAGTTCTCCTTTAGGAAGGGTGGGCTCCCTCCAGGCATACCTGCTCTTAATCTATTCATTAATATATATGTTCTCCAACTTTGGTTGAGTTAGGACTGCCGTACACTAGGCTGCCTTAACATACCTGCTGCAGCTTAAGCATATATTTACAAATATGTGCAAACTAAACCTCTTGTTTTAAACATGAACTGTTAGACAGGGTCAATTCGGTCTGTTGCAGGTTGCCTGGTAAGTGGGCTGGGATTTTTATTTTTTTGCTCCTTGCAGTAAAGGCCAGTTATAGGTTGGGGTGATTGACATTTTTTGGTTTTTAAAGCATCATCTATAGAGATTTTAACATTTTAGTTTCTTGCCATTCCAAGAGCATGCTCAAATTTAAAGTGTAACTTCGTAAGTATCTATTTACTCTGTACAACATTGACTATTATATTCTATTCTATTGTTCTTTTGTGAAGTAAAATGTATTAAAGTATATTTTTTCCAAAAAACTTGCATTTGGAAAACTACTGCACAAATAATGTGTGACATAAAAAATTGCAGCAACAAACATTTTTTTCTCTAGGGCAGAACTTTCAGAACTTATCAAAAATATATCATGTTTGGGGGTTCTAAGTAATTATCTACTAAACAAAATGTTGATTTTTACATGTTTATGAGATCTGTCAAAATTGTCCTGGGGGTCGAGAGGTTAAAGCCTAAGTTTGGTCTCAGATCAGAACAAGGAACAGTACTTACCATCAATGCAAAATGTCCCTTTTGCTGATGGCTGCTGCTTTAGTTAAAAAATATTATATGTATGTTGGCAGAATGGCATGGGTGCGCAAAACGGTATACCTGTACGTCCCTTCGTAATCCTGGGATAGCGGGCACGTGGGCACGCGGGCCTGCAAACTCAATGTAAACAAGGCATTTCCCCGTTCTGCCTAATGACATGACAGGGATCTTCTGTTCCCTGTCATCAGAAACAGTGATCTCTGTCATGTCAGTAGTAGCCCATGTCCCCTACAGTTAGAACACACTGAGGGAACACATTTAACATTTAACCCCTTTATCATCCCCTAGTGTTTAACCCCTTCCCTGCCAGTGACATTTATACAATAATCAGTGGCTATTTTTTAGCACCGATCACTGTATAAATGTCAATGGTCCCAAAATGATGTCAAAAGTGTCCGATCTGTCAGCCGGAAAGTCGCAGTCCCAATAAAAATCATAGATCACCGCCATTACTAATAAAAAATAATTAATACAAATGCCATAAATCTATCCCCTATTTATAATCGCTATACCTGTTGCTCAAACCAATCAATATACACTTTTTTTACCAAAAACATGTTGAAAAATACATATCGGCCTAAACTGAGGAAGAATTTTTTGTTTATATATATATATATATATATATATAGGGGATAGGGGATATTTATTATAGCAAAAGGTAAAAAAATATATATATTTTTTTCAAAAATGTCAGTCTTTTTTTTTGTTTATTTGCGCAAAAAATAAAAACCGCAGCAGTGATCAAATACCAGAAAAAGAAAGCTCTATTTGTGGGAAAAACAAGAATGTCAATTTTGTTTAACCACTTAAGGACCGCCGCATGTACATTTACGTCGGCAGAATGGCACCGACAGGCACATCAACGTATATATACGTTGGTGCCTTGGGGGGGATCGGGGGTCCGATCGGACCCCCCCCCCGTACATGCGGCGGTCCGCGCGGCTGCAGGAGCGATCCGACGAGTGGGGGCGGCTATCCGTTTTCATCCGCCCCCTCCGGATCGCTCCCAGCCAATGCGCGCGCCCGCCTGACCTGTCACTTCCTCCTCCTGTGTAAACACAGGAAGGAGGAAGCGACGTGATCTCTCCCTCGGCGTTTGTTTCAAGCGCCGCTGAGGAGAGATCACCACAGAACAAGTAAGTCTGCACTAACACTACACTACACACACACATTTAACCCCCGCGATCGCCCCCCCCCCCTCCCCCCTGTCACAGTGTCACTGAATGCAGTAATCATGTATGATTACTGTATTTAGTGTCAGTGTGACAGACAGTGTGACAGTCAGACAGTCAGTAGTGTCAGGATAGCCCCCCCAATAAAGTTTTAACCCCCTGATCACTGCCCTAGTTAACCCTTTCACTCCCTATTGCCAGCGTCACTAAGCGATCATTTTTCTGATCGCTGTATTAGTGTCGCTGTTCCCGCTAGGTAGCTAATTTTTTTTTAATGCGATTTTTTTTTTACTAAAGACATGCGGCTAAATAAATTTTGGCCTAAATGTTTGACTAAAATTTAGTTTATTGGTTTTTTATTATAACAAAAAGTAAAAAATATTGATTTTTTTTCAAAAATGTCGCTCTATTTTTGTATATAGCGCAAAAAATAAAAATCGCAGAGGCGATCAAATGCCACCAAAAGAAAGCTCTATTTGTGGGAAAAAAAGGACGCGAATTTTGTTTGGGAGCCACGTCGCACGACCGCGCAATTGTCTGTTAAAGCGACGCAGTGCCGAATCGCAAAAACCCCTTGGGTCATTTGCCAGCGTATTGGTCCGGGTCTTAAGTGGTTAAACAATGTCACACGACCATGCAATTTCAGTTAAAGCGACGCATCGCAAAAAATGCTCTGGTCATTAAGGGGGTAAAACCTTCCGGGGCTGAAGTAGTTAAAAAAATTAAAAGGAAAAACATAGGCTTTAATATTTTTATGATAGTGTATGCAAAAACAGAGCGCCCTGTTTTTTTCACTGCTATGAAGGTCTCTGTTAGAAAGATATTCTCTTGTCACAGTGACAACACTTTCACCAGACAAGAGGAAAACAGGGACACAGACAGAAATACAATTTTGACATGAGTAATAGCTTTCCTATGCAGTACTGGAAAAAGAATAAAGGCATTTTTATATCATCTGGTAAACTTGCTATCACAGGAACAGAAACTATGGATAAATATCTCAACAAAAAAGACAGTAATAGTAAAAGTCCAGCAGGGGTTCAAATCCTTTCCCACTCCATTCAAAACCAAAAAAAAGTTGTATTTGTACATAAACATTAACTCCTGATAAATCTGTAAAATGTTCCCCTGGTGTTCTTAACTATTTACTGATTTAGAGTAAAAGTAGAAGCATAGTCACATTGAAAAAAAAAAACATGAAATAGAAAACCCTTGTTTCCATTCAAAATGTAAATACAGGACTTCTGTCTTGATGCACATCAGAAAAGAACATCCAAAGTATTTTTTTTTATTTCATGTTCTTATGTTTTTAAAAAATATTTGATATGTGTAAGTTCTCGATATCAATATTGCATAGTATATATTCTCAATAATATTATATAATTGAAATATTGGTAATGTTTGCTCATTTATAATTATACAACAAAAATATAATTTCAATGAATAAGTCCAGCAGCTGCTATTTTATGTACTTTTTTTTATGTACTGTATTTTATGTATTTTATGTTTAGCAAAAATGTTCATAGTATAGTTCATCCAAAAGCATTGAATGAACACCAAGAAAAACCCGTCCTTGCTGAGATGTGAGGTATGAGGGGATAAGGCTGCTCTTTTTGTGCTGTCTCTGGGGTCATTCCTTTTCGGAACAGAGCAGTCCATGTCCTCTGCTGCTGTATTGGGAGTGACACACTGTGAGACATGGGCTGCTGCTCTGTGAGGTGAGCCGGCGCCATTTTGGCTGTGTCCAGAGCAAGTGTCACTAAAGAAATAAGTGAGCTTACGAGGACCCACTGACTTATTGTCTCTCCTCATCACAACCAGAGGGGTCTCCGGAAGCTGTTTTGCCTGTCTGTGTGTGGGGATTGCAGCTGTAGTGGGTACACTGAGTTAACTTGTTCCCCGTTTTAATGGAGGTGGTGATCTAAGTCACCATTTAGTTGTGCTGACAAGCTCCGGCCCCCAGTAGAATTTCCTTTAGTTGTACCAGAACTATAAAATAAGAGAAAACACCTAAACAAATTATTCAATTTGCATCAAATCAGACATGCCCTTGTACTACAAAGCTGAGGGGAGATCTAAAAGAGATTGTATAATCAGATTGTATAGGAAGTGTGTGGAAGGTATTACTGTAATGAGGGAGGTGTGGTCCAGAGAGGTGAACGCACCCTATCACACCCTCTCCTGTGATGGAGCAAGGAAGTGAAGGCTTATGGGAGATGACCTACAGGAAGTGAAAGCTGAGAGAATCTACAAGAAGTGAAGAAAGCGGAAAATTATTTTAAAAACTCATGTAAACTGACAAGAATTTAAACCTCTCATGGATAAGGCAAGTAAGAGAAAAGCATATTGAGAGAGCTGGGCCAGAAATGGCATTGGAAAGCACTTCTTTTTATTATGAAAAGTGAAATTCTGCCTAAAAAGTTTAACTTATCCTTTAAGTAAACACGGATTTATCGCATTATAAAAATTATATGATTATATGATTTTTGTAAACTATTATGTTTTAAAAGTGTTGCACACAGTCCAATATATTTTGTTTATGTTAAATGTGTAGCCCCTGTTCCTAAAATTGGGGCTATAGTGTAAATGTCGTTTTTGGCTGAGCTGTAAACAGCTCTGACTGATTATATAGTTTATTTGGTTCTGCTCTAAACTCAATTGAGCTGTGCATTCCTCACTGTTGTCACTGGTGTCACAGGCCAGTATGAAAATAACAGCAAGGTTGAGCTATGTAGTTGCCAATGTTGAGCAATGTAAGGATTATTATTTTTTCAGAACAGCCCAGTAGGAGGTTCCTGGTCATTGTGCGTTCTGGGAAGGGGGTATTGATTGGGCAGGCCATATGCTCTGGACTCTTCTCTTCTCAAGTCCTCTTGGTCTATGGATGTGCAGCAAGTAGGCCCAGAAGCCTGTCTGGGGTCTACTAATCCTGCGGTGGTCCTTAGGGTGTTTTGCCTGTTTTGAAGAAGCCAAGCCAAGCGCCAAGCTGAGAAGATCCAGGGGACGACCCTTGCTGGAGAGAGCCAGGAGGGAAGCTGGTCTCTCAGAAGGGCCTGATGACTTGTTTGGAGGACGCAAGTATACAGTACGTGTCACCGAGAATGTGTTTCCAGCACGACAGCATCGCGCTGATTCTCGGCGACAGGGTGCCGACATCTCGCACTCGCAGGAAAGACACCAGTCCATCCAGTTCAACCAACCAATACAGTGATTACAACGTACATTCAAAAAAACATACTTTGGGGTAGATTTACTAAAACTGGAAAGTACAAAAACTGGTGCCGCTCTGCTTACAAACCAATCAGCTTCCAGGTTGTATTGTCAAAGCTTAATTGAACAAGCTAAAGTTATAAGCTGATTGGCTACCATGCACAGCTGGGGCAGATTCAGAGTGCTCCAGTTTTAATAAATATCCCTCACTGTGCTGTATACTTCAGTTATTATTTAAATGATATACAAAATGAAATTGTCTCCAAATTGAAAACATTTCATTTACAAAATCATACACTATTGTCTCTAATCTTATTTATTCCTTTAATAGCTGCAATCTATAAAAGTAGATAACATTAGAGGTTTGCAATTTTAGGAAAAATAATGTTAGCTTGAATACAAAATGGTTTTCCTTCTCATGAACTAAAGTAATTTACTGGTAGAACTGCTTGTGCTGCAAGTATTGATTGGTGACAGTTAGCAGCGTTTCTCACAATCACTCCCCCTATAAGGCCTAATTAACACGGGCGTGCTTGTTGAAATAGATAAAACTCAGTGTCCAGTGAAATTAATGCAGTGCTATGTGAACATCGTTCACCTAATAGGCTAAGAATCAACTTTAAGTGGATGTAGAGACAGAAGTACTGTTTAGAGAAAATATGTTTTTCATGGAAAAATAAATGAAATACATCAAGGATTCTGCAAGGGCATAATAAAAATATGACAAAGTTTTTGTATTATGAATGCATTGAGTATATTTTTATTCTTTTGATTATTAGGTGCATTATTGTATAATATTAAATTGACATAAAGCATTTTTTCTTTGTAAGATTGAAAACAGTTTCTAAGGAAACATTAAAATATTCATAGACGTTGTTTACACATGACACAACAGTGCTTTGCAAATTTTATTTGGTCCACACTAATTATGTAAATGGGTATAATGTAAGCAAATCTGTGTTCCAACTGTTATATCATCATTTACATTTCACAGACAGATTATGTAGGATACATTTACAATGCATTCAGATGGCATAATAGGCCATACTAGAAATGTCCCAGCCCACCAACATTTATATTTCCGAACCCCAGGATTGGTTATTTTCAGGTGTTTCTGGAAAAAACTTTGGTGCCAGTAGCTTTGCAAAACTTAACACACTGTTTATAATGGTAAAGACTAAATATACACTCCTCTAATATCACCATGTGCTGCCATATCTACAGTATATCTACAGATACAGTGCTCTATTCATTGTTGCACAATGAACAAATAATTTCTAAAAAGTGACAGTGTCTCAGTCTTGATATTAGAAAGTCCAATTTGTGCTTTGGTCAACAAAATAAGTGCCAAATAATGTGTGTTATCTCCTCCTCCAATGTTTTGCCAAACTGTCCCCTCTGTGCAACTAACTCTCCAGTTTCCATCTAACCTCATATTAGTATATGCAGGTCAAAAAGCACTTGTCTGTGTTTTTATAAACAATTTGAGTTAATTGTCCTCCTTGATTCAACACAGGTGGCCCTCATTTAAATAGAAGGCAGAAGTAAAGGGGGAGAATCTAGATTGCATAAAACCTTTTATTAAAATATGTGATTAAAACATAGTTGAATGGTTCTAAAGGCAGAAGGTGTTTTATCCTAATGCATTCTATGCATTAAGATAAAAAACCTCAGTGTGCAGCAGCCCCATCTCAATGTTGCTTGAGAACTTTGGCTGTCTGGGACTCTCCCTTCCGATTGGCCTAGACACAGCCACAGGCACAATTGGTTCCCACTGCTGTCAATTTAAAGTCAGTGAGCCAATGAGGAGTGAGAGAGGTCAGGGTCGAGCCACGGCTCCAAATCTTAATGAACTTGGGTGCGCCAGTGCCCCCATAGCAAGCTGCTAACTGTGGGAGCATTCAGCAGAAGGGAGGGGCCAGGAATGCTGGTGAGGGACCTGAGAAGAAAAGGTCTAGGGCTCCTCTGTGCAAAATGTATGACATATTTGTTATTTTAAAAAACAAAACAAGACTTTAATATCACTTTATATCCATCATGTCTTATATAGAAATAACAATTATTATTTACATATTTACAATTTTCAGATACTTCCAAAACCAGACCAAGATAAGTTATTACTCAGCACTTATTATGTGCAGAGGGTAAAAAGATACATTCTTTGTTCAGACCACTGAGGACCTTTAAACCAAAGTGAAATTTCCTTTTTGGCCTCAGCTGAAGCAACCTCTTGATAAGGTCCCAGTTTTTAGGGCCAAGTTAACTATCCTGTATGGTCCTCGACACTGGTTGCCTCTTTTTTTTTTTTTTTTTTTGTCAAAATAATTTTTATTACATTTTTCATATACAAGGAAGGAAACATATTTTTGTAGAACACATAACATGTGTACATGTATACATACAGTAGTAAACAGTGGGGTACAGTCTGTCAGTCCAAACAGGGTAAAAAGCAGAAGAAAAACCAAGGAAGGAAATAAATACTTCTTCACATTTACGATTTCAACCAATATTTCCAGGCATTGGTAAATTTTGCAAGAGGATTATTTTGTAAGGCAGAGGAGTATTCATATTCTTTGATTAAGTTTATTTGGTATTTAATATCAGAAACATTTCGGATTAAGGAGCTTCTCCATTTGTGCATTATGAGTAACCTAGCAGCAAATAGAATATGCATTGTTGTAGTTCGGAAATTTGTGTGGAAAAGATTCTAGTCCTATAATGAGAATAGCTAGGGATGGAGTGGGTTTAGTTACTGTGTAATCCCAGTGATACCTGAGATTAGAGAGAATATTTTTCTCTAGAATGTGTGAATGTGTGGACATTCCCATAGAATGTGCATTAGCGAGCCCTTGTAGGATCAACCTCTCCAACAGCTGTCACTGTCAAATTTATACATTTTTACGGAGTAAGATATCATCTTCCGATAATAATTAATACAATTGGATGCTTTGTGATTGTAGTGTATGGCTGAGCGCCATTGGGAATCTGAGAAAGAGGTCTGTAGATCCCTTTCCCATCTCTGGTACGAGGATGTCTTAGGCCGCGTACACATGATCAAATTCATCTGCTGAAACTGGTCCAACGGACCGTTTCAGCAGACATCTCAGATCGTGTGTACGGGCTAGCGGACATGTTTTGCCAGCGGACAAAATACTTCCTGGAGTGGGGACGTGGCGGCGTCAACGTCACCGCCACGTCACCGCAGTCGCTGGCCGAGCGGATTTTCATCCGATGGTGTGTACACACCATCGGATGAAAATCCAGAGAAGACATGTCCGCTGGAAACGGTCCGTCGGACATGTTTCAGCGGACATGTCCCTCCGTGTGTACGCAGCCTAAGTGAACTTATCTTTGTTTTGTAATGTGTTGTGCATTCCTTTTGCTTTGGGGGAGATGAAAGTCCAGAAGGACCATGCCTTGGTGGGTATTATGACTGTTGGGGCAGTATTTTTTTTTTCAGTAGGAGGCTATACGTTTATATGTGTAAGCACCTTGCAATGGTGTTAGGTGTCTAGATCTTGGTTTGCAATGATATAAGCTGGTGTATTAGTTCTTTCAGTGGGAGGCTTCTTATGTTTGACCAGTGTTTGAGAGATAGGTTAGGGAGTAAGAAGTTGAATACCTCCACAGGGGGGTATATTGATTGGGTATGTTCTTCTAGGGACCTGCCAATTCTGGTGTTCAATGGAAAATGCCAATCAAGCTCTGCAGTGTCCAGCAATGAGCACAGAGCACACTAGAGGACGTCGGGCCCTCAGGCCACCCCCACGAAGTCTGTTTCTGATTGTTTGGTCAGAGACATACACACCAGTGGCCTGCTGGAGGTCGTTTGTAGGGCTCTGGCAATGCTCATCCTTTTCCTCCTTGCACAAAGGAGCAAATACCGGTCCTGCTGATAAGTTAAGGACCTTCTATGGCTCTGTCCAGCTTTCCTAGAGTAACTGCCTGTCTCCTGGAATCTCCTCCATGCTCTTGAGACTGTGCTGGGAGACACGGCAAACCTTCTGGCAATGACATATTTTGATGTGCCATCCTGGAGGAGTTGGACTGCTTGTGCAACCTTTATAGGGTCCAAGTAGCGCCTTGTGCTACCAGTAGTGACACTGACCCTAGCCAAATGCAAACCTAGTGAAAAACAGTCAGAAAATATGAGTAGGGAAAAAAAATGTCAAACACCCCCCCTTCTGCTACTTAACTGACCAGATCAATATCCCAGGAGTTCTGATTCAAAAGTGTTCCTTTATTTTTTTTAATAGCCTACATTCATGTTGAACTTCCAGTGTCCAGTATGAGAGAGTGAAAGTGATAACACCACATTTACCACACCTGGTCATTTTCACTTAGGGGTGCACTCACTTTTGTTGCCAGTGGTTTAGACATTAATGGCTGTGTGTTTGAGTTATTTTGAGGGGACAGCAAATTTACACTGTTATACAAGCTGTACACTACTTTACATTTTAGCAAAGTGTTATTTCTTTAGTGTTGTCACATGAAAAGATAGAACAAAATATTTACAGTACAGAGCAGTGTATATATACAGTACAGTCAGTGTACAGTATATAGTGAGTGAGTGAGTGAGTGAATAACTTGTATAGCGCTACAAATGCGAACTGAAACGCCTCAAGGGACTTGGTATTCATTTCCTTCCTTATCCTTCAAAAGAGGTGGGTCTTGAGTTTTTCTCTGAAGGCCCGATGATTTTCTTTCATTTAGATGTTAGTTGGTAGCGCGTTCCATAACCGGGGTCCTTGGACTGCAAATCTTTGTTCTCCTTTAGACTTGTAGCGGGACTTGGGGATTTGAAGTAGATTTTGGTTGGTTGATTGAAGAACGCGATTGGGGTTGTGGTATTTTATTTTCTCGCATAAATATTGGGGGGCGATTCCTTGTGTACATTTGTGAGTGAGGCAGAGGCTAGCCAATGAAGGGTCCTCAGGGATGGGGTGATTGATATAATACAGTGTATTGGTTAAGGGGAACCCTATGACAGAATTAAGAAAAAAGTGGCATGGATTCCTCCCAGTCCATACCAGTCCCTTTGGGTCTGGTAAAGATTTTAAGGGGAACTCCACACCAAAAAAAAACTGTGTGGGGTCCCCCCAAAATCTATACCAGTCCATTTGGGTCATGGATTTTTAGGTGAACTCCACACCAAAATGTAAAAAAACAAACCATACCAGGCTGCCTGCCCTCAACATGGGAGGGTGCTTTGGGGCCCCCCAAAGGGCCTTGTCCCCACAACCCTGGCCTAGTGGTTGTGGGGGTCTGCAGGCGGGGGACTTATCAGAATTTGGAAGCTCCCTTAAACAAGGGGGCCCCCAGATCCCACCCCCTGTGTGAATTGATAGGGGTAAATCGTATATCCCTACCCATTCACCAAAAAAGTGTCAAAAGTAAAAATCACAATAGACAGTTTTTGACAATTCCTTTATTAAAAAATGTGTAACGCGATGTCCATCCATCTTCAATCACGTTGCCCAATGGACCCGGAAAATAGAGAAAAAAAAAAGCTCCACCTCCATGGGAGGCGTCCCACTAACTTCTGTCTCTTGGCTGTAACGTGCCATTAGAGGGGGGTGGGATCATCCAGTTACATCAGCTGGTGGCCCTGCCCTTGCCTATATCACAGCTTTGCCAAAACACCTTTTTTTTTTTTCTATTTTTTTGTGTCTGTTGGGTGGCATGATTGGTGATGGATGTACATCGCAGGATACTTTTCTTTATGTATTAATAAAGTCTTTTGTGGTTTAAACTGTCTTTTGTGGTTTTTACTTTTTGACACTTTTTTTGGTGTCAAAATGGGAGGGGTAGGATCTGGGGTCCCCCTTGTTAACCACTTCAATACAGGGCACTTTCAACTCCTTCCTGCCCAGGCCAATTTTCAGCACGTTCGCATTTTGAATGACAATTGTGTGGTCGTGCGACGTTGTACCCAAATTACATTTTGATAATTTTTTCCCCACAGATAGAGCTTTCTTTTGGTGGTATTTGATCACCTCTGCATTTTTTGTTTTTGTGCTATAACAAATACTCCCCTTGGGCAGTACACTGGTCCCCATACACTTTTTATGGCAATAACCTGCATATAAGCCTTTAAAATGTGCACTTTTGATTTTTTATGTTCCTGTCACATAGACCTTAAGGCGGCGTACAGACGATCGGATATATCCGATGAAAACGGTCCGCGGACCATTTCCATCGGATATGTCCGATCGGGAGTTTGATCCGATGGCGTGTACACACCATCGGATCAAATTCCCCGCCGCCGGACGGCGCGGTGACGTAGTGGTGACGCGGCGGTGACGTTGACGCCGCCGCGTCACCGCCACGTCACCGCACCAGGAAGTAAAACACTTCCGCGCATGCGCCGAATCCATTCGGCAGCGGCGCGGCGGTGGTGGGAGCCGACATGTCTGCTGGTAAGTGTACTAACCAGCAGACATGTCGGGCGGACAGATTCCCACCGGATAGATTTCAAAGCATGCTTTGAAATCTGTCGGGTGGAGAAATCTGTCCGCTAGCCCATACACACGAGCGGAGATGTCTGCTGAAACGGTCCATCGGACCGTTTTCAGCGGACATATCCCCTCGTGTGTACGCGGCCTAACAGTGTTCACATGTTCACACAAACTATTTGCCTGTTCACATGTTCTGGTGCGAACCACACCAGGGGGTGTTCAGCCCATCCCTACTCCGCAGCTTGATGAAGCATGTAAAGTTTGGATCAGGTAAAAATCACTTCCCGACCGTCATATGCAGAATGACGGCCAGGAAGTGGTTCCACGTGATCAGCTGTGACCAATCACAGCTGATCATCGCGTGAACCAGGAGGTGCCGGTAAACGGCATTCCTTGGTTCGCGCTGACAGGGAGTGCCGATGGGCGGGTCTCCCTGCAAGAGGGGGGTCTGTGCAGATAATCAGCACCTTGAATATCAGCACAGCCCCCTCAGTTGTGTCAATCACCTGCAAATCAACAATAAAGTCTGCCAGTGCCCACCACAGTGACAATCAGAGCCCACCACAGTGACAATCAGTGCTCAGCAGTAACACCTGTCAGTAATCTATCAGTACCTCATCATCAGTTCTGCCCATAAGTGCCACCTGTCAGTACCAATCAGCACCACCTATCAGTGCCAATCAGTGCTGCCTGTCAGTACCCATCACAGCTGCCTGTCAGTGCCCATCAGTGCCACCTATAAGTGCCTATCAGTGCCGCCTATGAGTGCCCATCAGTGCTGCATATCAGTGCCGCCTATCAGTGCCCATTAATTCTACATATCAGTACCTCCTCGCCAGTGCCACTTTATCAGTGCCAACTCCTCAGTGCCCATCAGTGCCTCCTCATCACTGCCCGTCAGTAAAAGGAAAAACAACATGTTATGACAGAAACTAAGAAAAACTTTTTTTTTTTTTTAAATGTTGGTATTTTTTAGGTTGTTTAGCAAAAAATAAAACCCCCAGAGGTGATCAAATATCACCAAAAGAAATCTCTATTTGTGGGAAGAAAATTATAAAAATGTTGTTTGGGTACAGTGTTGCATGACTGCAAAATTGTCATTCAAAGTGTGGCAGCGCTGAAAGCTGAAAATTGTCCTGGGCAGGAATAGCCGAAAGTGCCTGATATTGAAGCGGTTAAGCATGATGTTCAAGCCAATGTCGATACAGTTGATGTAGGGTACATGATAAGCATTTATTGTGCTATTTTCTTAAGCCCAAAAATGTTGTGTTAGTCCTGCGTACTGGAATCTGAAATGTAGTATATAACCATCAATCATCTGTATATGCGTTTTGTAAAAAAAAAAAAAACACACTTTAGCAAACATTATTTATTAGTCTAGATTAGAACATGTCTCTGTGCTTACTACCAAACCCCTTATTAGACTTAACAATACATCCTGGAACATAAATCATTGGTTTAGTTTTTTCCATAACACAAATCACTATCATCAGAGAAGTTTTATGTCCTATCTGTATTTGCTTGGGTTTCCTCAGGATGTTCTGGTTTACTTACACATTACAACTTATTAGTATGTTAATAGGTTGACTGGCTGATGTATATCTAGATGAATGCTATGGGAACATACAATATGTAATATGTTTGTGTTATATAAATATAAGACTTGATAATTTGTAGTCATGGATATTTTATTAGAACCGTTTAGTTACCTAATATCAATGCAGATATAATGGCCCAGATTCACAGAGAGTGGGCGCACATTTAAGCCGGCATAGCGCACACACAGTACGCTACACCAGCGCAGTGCAGAGAGGAAAGCACTGCATTCAGCAAGCCATTGCTCATAAAGATGTGCCAGCGTATCGTATTTTCGAACGCGCAGGCCAGCGTATATGTAAGTGGGCGTGATCCATGCAAATGAGGCATGACCCCATGTAAATGATGGGCCGAGCGCCAGACAAGTACGTATAATGAACTGCGCATGCGCCGCGCATGCTCACAACCACGTCAGAACAACTGCCTAAGATATGCCGGATCACTGTGTACGCCGTTAACGTAACCTACGCCCAGCCAGACACGCGTCCAACATAAAATACGCCGGCTTGTGTTCCCTGGTGCAGACCTGAGCATGTCTGTTGCTGAGTTACACTTCCTTTATGGGGAATAACTTTACGCACAACGCGTAGCCTGCGTCGGGCGCACGTACGTTCGTGAATCGCCGTATTTACCTCATTTGCATGTTTGAATGGCTATTCAATGGGGGCGGCACCATGCACCCAGCCTAAATGTATGCCCACCCTTTGCCGGAGTAAGCAAGTTACGTCGGCGGGGTGTAGCCTGGTTTTAGGTGTATCTCTGTTTGTGGGTCTGGCGCACAGATACAATGGTGCACATTTGCACTTACGTCGTCGTAAGTTGTTATACGACAGCGTAAGTGCTCTGTGAATGCGGGCCAATGTGTTTGATTAGCATGTTTGACCAATGTTAGCATGTCTGACCCATGTTTTTATAGGCTAAACTTGCCTATCTAAGATAAATGCAGTGTACAGAACCTAGTTTTATGTTTATGTGTAACAATATAATTTATAAGATAGTTATAGTGGTGATTTTTATGGCTATTGGCCACATTCTGCTATAGCTAAATAAATGCTTAGTCTTGTCCACAGAATCAGCTGACTGACACAATCATTTTGTTAAAAGGAAATAGATAAAATTAAAGCACAGCACAATATATCACTACAGGTTGCATTTTATTTCTACTGAACATAAATAAAAAAAGCCTGTCCCTTATTTAGGGTCCAGCCATGCTCTTTAGTCTTCAGCTTGCTTTATGTTGTTTGGTGACGCATGAAAACTGCATGAGAGGTAAACAAACATATATCTGCTTTCCTTTACACTGTGTGTGGTCTTCTTTTCTGAATACAATTTTGTTTTAGATTGCCTGCTTTCATATTTCTAATAAATGTGTTTCTTACTGGTAAATTGAATTTTACTGTAAAAATGACATCAATGCCCCAATACATTGTGAGATGAATAACTGTTCAAAGGGAAAATATACTGTATGTAAACGTTTTTCAAAGCTTCCCAATTTCTAACCACTTCATTACCCAGCTATTGTCATATGACGTCATCAGTACCTGCCATCAGTACCCATCAGAGTACCTGTCATCAGTGCCGCCATTAGTACCCATCAGACTACTTGCCATCAGTACCTGTCAGAGTACCTGCCATCAATACCCATCAGAGTACCTGCCATCAGTACTCGTCAGAGTACTTGCCATCAGTACTCGTCAGTGTACCTGCCATCAGTACCCATCAGAGTACCTGTCGCCCTACCCCCATTGAGAACGTCTGTATATGACAAAACACGTCTAGGAGGGCGCGCAGTGACATTACCACGTCGACTTGAGAAGGAAGGGTTCCTACATTGCCGGCCGGCATTTTCCAATGTTTATAATGCGATTAAATTTTGTAAGTACAATAGTTTTTTAATAAACACTACTGTGGTTATGGTATTATGCTATGGTCCCTCTCCTTCCTTGCATGCTATATGATTCTACGGACCACATGTTATGCTGAAGGAGTCTAGCAATTCCAATTTAGGCTTCAACTTGGTCTGATATGCCTCACATTTGCTATGAGATTGTAGCGGACCAAGGTAAGAGTTTTTTTGTATTTCTACATCAAGGCTTTCAGTAGAATATGTGGGGGTCTAAGGACTTTTTTGTATCTAAATTGGTACATGCCCCTTAAAGTGAATAATATTGAAAGCATAATTTTTGGACAGTTTTTTGTTTTGGACGGAACAGGGAAGTTTCAGTTTACTGTTTATGTCCCCAGTGATGATATGTGATCAAGTCGTATATATATATATGATATATCGTGGAATATAAGTAATGGAAAATCTAAAAATATGTAAACGGAATAGGAATATAAAGGAAAGTTTTCACTTTTTCCAGCAACAACTGTCTCAGGCCTCGGACACATGACCGGTTTACTCGGCAGAATCCATCAAGAAACTCGATGGGAGAGCTTTTTTGCTGAGGAAACCGGTCGTCTGTACGTTTTTCATCAAGGAAACTGTCGAGGAACTCAACAAGCAAAAAAGAGAGCAAGTTCTCTTTTTCCTCGATGGGAGTCAAATTGGCTCGTCGTGTTCCTCGTCTGGCTGCTTTTCGACGAGAAACTCGAGCATGTGTATGCTAAGAAACCCATGCACCTTCGGTAAATGTAGCGTTTGTAATGGAAATAGCACATTTATTACGCTGTAACAGACTAAAAAGTGCAAATGTCTCTTACCAAACTTTTTCCTAACACGCAGTTACATGAGATTAGCAAAAGCAGCCCCTTGTGGTTGTATGTGTTCAAGTCACCGCGTTTGAGAACGAGGAGATTTGGTCTTTAACCACTTAGACCAATACGCTGGTAAATGACCCAAGGTGTTTTTGCGATTCGGCACTGCGTCGCTTTAACTGACAATTGCGCGGTCGTGCGACGTGGCTCCCAAACAAAATTTGCGTCCTTTTCTTCCCACAAATAGAGCTTTCTTTTGGTGGTATTTGATCACCTCTGCGATTTTTATTTTTTGCGCTATATACAAAAATAGAGCGACATTTTTGAAAAAAACACTATTTTTTACTTTTTGTTAAAAAAAAAATCAAATAAACTAAATTTTAGTCAAACATGTAGGCCAAAATTTATTTAGCCACATGTCTTTAGTAAAAAAAAAAAAAAAAAAAGCGATAAAAAAAAAAAAAAAAAAAAATAGCTACCTAGCGGGAACAGCGACACTAATACAGCGATCAGAAAAATGATCGCTTAGTGACGCTGGCAATAGGGAGTGAAAGGGTTAACTAGGGCGGTGATCAGGGGGTTAAAACTTTATTAGGGGGGGTGGGGGGGCTATCCTGAACCTAACACTAACTGATTTTACACTGCCTGTCACACTGACACTAAATGCAGTGATTAGATCACTGCATTCAGTGACACTGTGACAGGGGGGTGGGGGGGCAGATCGCAAGGGGTTAAGTATGCCTATGTGAGTGTGTGTCAGTGTAATGTTGGTGCACACTTACTGTTAGGTGTTTCTCCCATCGCAGCGGTTGGAAATACCGCTGCGATGGGAGATTACATCACTTCCCCCTTCCTGTGTTTACACAGGAGGAGGAAGTGACAGGAGACTGGGAGCGCGCGCATTGGCTGGGAGCGATCGCGGGGGGCGGGTAAACGCCGACATCCGCCCGCTCGTCCCGGATCGCTCCCGGAGCCAGGGGGACCCCCGCACGCCGCGGAGGGGGTCCCGATGGGACCCCCGAACCGCACGAAGGCGGGGAAGTAAATTTACGCCCTTGTGCCTGTACAAGCCATTCTGTGGCCGTATATGTGCGTGCGGGGGTCCTTAAGTGGTTAACCACTTGCTTACTGGGTACATAAACACCCTTTGTGCCCAAGCGAAATTTCAGCTTCCGGCACTGCGTTGCTTTAACTGACAATTGCGCGGTCGTGCGACGTGGCGCCCAAACAAAATTGGCGTCCTTTTTTTCCCCACAAATAGAGCTTTCTTTTGGTGGTATTTGATAGCCCGTGCGGTTTTTATTTTTTGCGTTATAAACAAAAAAAAGAGCGACAATTTAAAAATATATATATATATTTTTTACTTGTTGCTATAATAAATATCCCAATTTTTTTTTTTTTTTTAATTTTTTCTCAGTTAAGGCCGTATTTTTCTACGTATTTTTGTAAAAAAAAAAAAAAAAATCACAATAAGTTACTGCTTTGCGCAAAAGTTATAGCACCTACAAAATAGGGGACAGAATTATGAATTTTTTTTAATATTTTTTTTTTACTAGTAATGGCGGCGATCTGCGATTTTTATTGGGACTGCGATATTGCGGTGGACACATCGGAAACTTTTGACACATTTTTGGCGCCATTCACATTTCTACAACGACCAGTGCTATAAATATGCACTAATTACTGTATAAATGTGACTGGCATTGAAGGGGTTAACACTAGGGGGTGAGGAAGGGGTTAAATGTATTGCCTGGTTGTGTTCTAACTGTGTGGGGGGAGGGGGGTGACTGGGGGAGGTGACCGATGCTGTCTCCCTATGTACAAGAGAAACAGCATCTGTCTGGCGCGCGCGGGGAATTACAAGTTTATCACGTTCCAAAGACGTGACCCCGGCGCCTCAGGTCCGCGCTGTTGACGTATTCTGTCAATAGCGCGGACCCGAAGTGGTTAACGTGTGTACGCAAAGCAAGCTTGTCGAGTTCCTCGACAAGCCTAACAAGGAACTCGACGAGGAAAACGATGTGTTTCGCCCGACTAGTTCCTCAGTCCGGTGTACGAGGCCTAAGAGACAAAAACACAGATACAAAAATCTGGGATTTTAACTGTTCATGATTCTATCCAAATTGAAAAGGTTTGAACTTTAGTTATATTATAAGATATATAATACAAAATGCAGTGCTTAGATTCACATGAAAGTTCTTTTACTGAAGAATTATAAAACATGAAGGACCCTTCACCCCCTTCAGGAAAGGTAATCCAATCTGCTTACCAGAAGGTGATGGTAAATGAGCATTTAATCATCAATCACAGGAAGTGTTGGTGACACTCTCCAAATACTGCAAGTAAACCGCAAAAGATCCAATTATCGAATAACATATAGCCACCAATTCATCCAACTCCAAAGCCAGAATGGTTGAGATAAATGTTCACCAGTTAAGTGTTGCCCAAATAGAGAGAAATAAAGCACCAACACTGAAGTCCGTAAGGTAAAAAATAGTCATTTATTGTAGTTTAAACAAGAGAGATAGCAGACTGCGCAAAGGTACAAATAATTAGCAAAGCAGCTATTGAAGGGTCAATAGAAATCCTTGATAGAGTACATAGACAAAAACAGTGCAGCGCTACAAAACAAAACCAAAAACGTGAAATATGCAAAATAAATAAATAAATAAATAAATAAATGAATAAAAATTCAGTCCAAACAGGTGATCAATTAGAGTGGTCAAGCAGACTCTTGTGCCTCACTGAGGTGTTCAGATGTAACAACTACAGCAAACTGGTGTCTTCAAATGGTAGTACATGCCGCTCACCTGAACAGATGGACCTGTATGTGAATAGCAGGTCAAAAGCGCAGTCCCTCATAAAAGGAGGATTTGGAGTTCAGCGATGTCTCCTTGGAAGCTCTTAGTGGTAGATGGTCAGCCAGAATATTCTCTCACATGAAAGGTGTCATGAAAAGGTAAAAAAATGACTCATAGTGCTTTCCATATAATCACAATGGCATAGAAAATGTATTAAAAAAGAAAAGCACTCACAAATAAAGCACTATGTCCTAGTGCATGGATACGAGTGCACAGCAAATAAAAGAACCAGGTAGGTGGCTGTCCTGACATCAAATGAAAAACCCCCCGAGACCACTCGGGGGGTATTTTGCTTTTAAATGTCCTTATTTCTTCTGAGAAATCCTCACTTCCTGTTCTTCTGTCTGTAACTCCACACAGTAGTGCAAGGCCTTTTCCCTGGTGTGGAGTGTTGTGCTCGCCCCCTCCCTTGGACTACAGGAGAGTCAGGATGCCCTCTAACCCACAGCTCCTTTCTCTATCTGCAATGTAGAGAGCATCCTGACTTTCTTGTAGTCCAAGGGAGGGGGCGAGCATGACACTCCACACCAGGGAGAAAGCCTTGCATTACTGTGTGGAGTTACAGACAGAAGAACAGGAAGTGAGGATTTCTCAGAAAAAATAAGGACATTTAAAAGTAAAATCGAAGAATGAGGCAAGTAAAGGAGGACTGCACTAAGGTAAAGGAAGCTATTTAGGGGAAAAAAATTGTACCTTTACAACCCCTTTAATAAAAAGTCAAATTAAACACTGTGAATCACTGTCAGACTGCAAAAGGAGGCTCAATCATCTTCCTGCATGATTGTTAACCATATCATGAGCAGTTAGATATACAGTTCAATAAATAAGCTTAGAAAATCATGTGTATATATACAGTATGGGATAAGGTAAAACAAATTAAATGGAGGCTATCACCAATCTACACCACATGATAGTTTAAGAACAAATACGCACTAACAATGATAAAAATGCATTATACAAAAACTATCATAAAATAAACATACACAATTTATATATGAAAGGATAAACAAATGAATATATGAAAATCTGGATGTCCAGAGATGAAAACACTGCCATCACAAAAAAGCTGGCTGAAATTATTAAATTAACAATTCACGTCCCAATCAACGTTCTTTCCAGAAGGAGTGTAACTTTTGAGATCATAAATCCAGCAAGTTTCTAACCGTGAAATCGCCCTCTCAGTCATACTTCCTCTCCAGTGGGGATTAAATCTATCTATAGTGATAAAAATACTGATATTTCCAGCTGGATTTATATTATGGCACTCTAAAAAATGTCGAGAAACACTAGGTTTGGGAAAACCCTTTTTTCTTAGTTAGTTATGTTTTTGTTCACTCTAACGTTCATTGGTCGTATTGTGCGGGCAACATACAGATCCTGCACGGACAGATCAATAGATAAACTACATTTTACAGGTGATTAAATGTATTAATATTGTATGCCATGCCTGTCACGTTGGACTTGAAATTATATATTTTTCTATCTTTATTTTTAGTGCAATGACATATTATAAGGTGCACACTACCTTTACCTAAAAAAATACACTTTTCATAGAGCACCTAATGTTGCTCGATTTCTAGTATAAATAAGTGAACTGCTCCACTGTCATGTAGAACTTCCAACAAAATCACTGGAGATGGTGTGAATTTCAACCTGCAGCAGCAACTCTGTCAGATCAGAAGGGAGCAACTTCAGGCAAATGTGCCAACCAAAGCTCCCAACACACCAGGAGGTTACGCATGTACCGCAATACAATTGGGCAGATTGCTCAGAAATGCAGCATTTTTGATACATGATATATGAAATTGATAGACAGGAAGTGCTCCTTTAGTGTTTTATTCTGCATGCAGTGTATCTGCATTGTGTTGAGAAGTGATATTTTCTGCAGAGACAATGGCGTTGATTTACTAAAACTGGAGAGTGATTAGGGTAATCGGAGAGATTGGGGTTGATTTACTAAAAATGGAGATTGCAAAATCTGGCGCAGCTCTGCATAGAAACCAATCAGCTTCCATTTTTTTTTTGCCAAAGCCTAAATGAACAATTTGAAGTTAAGCCCCATACACAATATCAGTTTTCCTGCAGCTTTTTGTCTTCGGGTTTACCAAAACCATCTAATATGAGGTCAAACCTCAAGAGTTTTAATTTGTATGCAATCAGACAGGCCCTCGCACTACATAGTTTTGGTAAACCTGAAGAGAAAAACCTGCAGGAAAACTGATAGTGTGTATGGGGTGAAACATATAGGGCCAGATTCTGGTAGAAATCGCGGCGGCGTAGCGTAAGCCATTTACACTACGCCGCTGCAATTTACTGGAGCAAGTGCCGTATTCTCCAAGCACTTGCTCCGTAGTTTGCGGCGGCGTAGTGTAAATGGCCCGGCGTATCCCCACGTAATTCAAAGGGGGCGGCTTGTATTTAAATTAAGCGCGCCCCCACGTTGATCGAACTGTGCATGTGCCGGCCGGGAAAAAAGCCCAGTGCGCATGCTCCAGCTCACGTCGGAAAACGTTGTTGAAACCGACGTGAAAACGATGTGATCGTCACTTACGCAATGCGCTATTCGCGAACGACTTAGTAAAACGACATAAAAAGACGACGCTGACCCGACGCCATACTTAACATGGCATACGACGGAACTTCGTAAGCCTACCCCTCATATAGCAGAGGTAGGTTTACGCTTACGGAAACGACGACGAGGCAGCGTAAAAATGTTCGGGAATCGGTGTATTAGGCTCATTTGCATAGGCAAATGAGAAATCAACGTAAAGGCCACCTGGCGGTCAGCAAAGTAATTATATCTAAGATCCGACGGTGTAAGTGTTTTACACCTGTCGGATCTTTGCCGTATCTATGCGTAAATGATTCTAGGAATCAGACGCATGGGGAAAAAAACAGAGATACGACAGTGTTTCCTGCGATACACCGTCGTATCTCTTTTGAGAATCTGGCCCACAGCCTCTAAAATAAGAACCTTCTTTTTTTATACAAATGTTCCAACTTGTTCTAACTCATGTGGGTATCGGGGATTTTGGCAATAAATACTGTTTTATATAACCTATACAATACTTCTATATTTTTTTATATTGCTGCCTAAAAGCCCATTTGGGGAACCCTTCTCTCTCTCTTTTTTGCAATTTCGGGGCGAGCAGCTTAATTACATTCTCAATATGTGTCCTTTCTCTTTAAAATAAGAACCTTAGACCCAATTTTTCTATACAGTGTGTATAGGGCTTTAGAAGCTGATTGGCTACCACTCACAACTGCACCAGATTGTGCACTTTCCAGTTATCAACCCTAATGCCTCTCATATTACTCAAACTCGTCTGACATTTTGACAGAACAAGTATGCAAACAACTGTACAAAACACAAAACCCATCAAGAACCGCTATAAATGCTGTTTTGTCCAGCATGTGGATTTTTTTTATGCCAAGAATCTATAAAGAGACCCAAGTACTCGTACTGTATATCAGCTAATAGATACATCACTGGAAAGCTAAATTACTCCTGCTAAATCTTAGCCAGACTCTTGTAGGCTCTAATGGAATCATTGCCTGTACACTTTCCCTGTGAACATTTATTTGAATCAAAATGTATTCTCTGCATTAAGATAAAAAAAAAAAAATGTGCAGCTTCCCTTCCCCTAGCCCACCCTAAATACTTACCTGAGCCTAATCTCGATGAATCACTGTGCCCGAGAGCAGTGGCACTGATCTTTCTCTCCCTGTGGTATCCATTGCCTTCTGCTGATATCAATAAAATCCATTAAACAGGTAGTGGGGAGTGGGCTGGAGCTTTGCTGTGCCAGTGAATGACCCCAGATATTAAAAAATTGAGGCTGCTCTGTGCAAAAACATTGCACAGATCAGGTAAGTATGACAAGTTTGTGATTTAAAAAAAAAAAACCTCTACAATCACTTTAGCTGAGAGACTAAGGCCTCATACACACGAGGGGATATGTCCGCTGAAAACGGTCCGATGGACCGTTTCAGCAGACATCTCCGATCGTGTGTATGGGCTAGCGGACAGATTTGTCCACCCGACAGATTTCAAAGCATGCTTTGAAATCTATCGGGTGGAATCCGTCCGCCCGACATGTCTGCTGGTTAGTACACTTACCAGCAGACATGTCGTCCCGCACCGCCGCAGCGCCGCCGCCGAATGGATTCGGCGCATGCGCGGAAGTGTTTTACTTCCTGCTGCGGTGACGTGGCGGCGTCAACGTCACCGCCACGTCACCGCGCCGTCCGCCGGCGGGGAATTTGATCCGATGGTGTGTACACGCCATCGGATCAAACTCCTGATCGGACATATCCGATGGAAATGGTCCGCGGACCGTTTTCATCGGATATGTCCGATCGTGTGTACGAGGCCTAAGTGAGAATACCACCTTAATGTAGGAAATTATTATTAATATAATACAGGGTTCATATAGAACAGTTTGTGTAGCACTTTATTAAGCCTCAAATTAAGCACACATTATTTATGCCTCTCTATTTATATTGATGATTACACATTGGCCAACAGGACCTTAGTCCACATGCTAATCTTCATTAATCAACCAGGAGCACAGGGACACAGACAAAAATTATTAAATCTTCCATGAAATACAAGTAGTTGAAAAGGTATAAAGCAGCCATTGCAAATTTTGAATAATGTTTCCCTTGGGTTGGCCATTCATTATAAATAACAGATTCTTCCACACACACGGATGGAGGAATCCCCCTTGCCAGCACATTGCTTGACAGTGACAAAAATTTGCAGCTGCTGATCGAGGAAATCTTCTTTGGGACGCAGTACTGGTCTCCACCAGTGGATGGATCCTGGCAGTGTGGAGCGTAAAGCTCTTTCTGCGCTCAGGTGTAACTTGAAGCCAATTACTGACATCCCTATTTATAGCCGGCGAGTGCAAGCACACCTCGCCGTGGTATCTCTCTCCCTGACCTTGAGCCTGTGATCCTGACTTGGAGCCTGCATCTTCCTGACCCGATCCGACCTGATCCCTATCCCGAACACATCCTGGACTTCCTGTTTCCCCATTGCCTTGGATCCCTATTCCCTTGTTACCTGGATCCCTGCTCTGCAGCACATCCATCTGTCATCTCCCTGTTCCTGTTTATCCCCTGTCCTTGTCTATCTTCTGATCTCCTTGTGTATGACCTCGGCCTGGCCTGTTTACGATTATGGTATCTCCCATCAGGGCTGCTGTTAGAAATCACAGGGCAGCCTACATGGCAGGCCCACCCCCCCAAATATATATATAAAAAACATTTTCACAATAAATATACTAAAATCATTCTTAGCGGACACGCAGATAACAGAACAGCTGTGTGAATTAGCCATTTTTTAAATAGTTTCCAATGTTTTTTTCAACTTTTTATAATTAAAAAAAAATAATTAAAAAAATAATATTTTACAATTTTTACAAATAATTGTTATACAAATTTCTATGTTTAATTAAAACAAAACAGTTTTTTTTTTTTAACAGGACAAGGAAGCCAGCAGTTGTGTATGTGTCTCTCCCTGCAACAGCTAAAAGTTGGCAGGAGGGCTTTCAGCTCCCCCCTATCAGCAGCCCTGTCTCCCATCACTGTACATATTGGGCCAGATTCTCTAAGAATTCCGGCGGCGTAGCGTAAGCCAGTTACACTACGCCGCCGCATCGTACTAGAGCAAGTGCTTTATTTTCTAAGCACTTGCTCCGTAGGTTTCGCCTGCGTCGCATAAATCGCGCAGCGTAAACCCGCGCAATTCAAATGGGGCGGCTTGTATTTAAATTAAGCGCGCCCCCGCGTCGAATGAACTGCGCATGCGCCGGCCGGGGAAAAAGCCCAGTGCGCATGCTCCAGCTCACGTCGGAAAGCGTCATTGAAACCGACGTCAAAACGACGTGAGCGTCATTTACGCAACTCCCTATTCACGAACGAGTTAGTAAAACGACGTAAGCGACGGAAAAAGCCGACGCTGACCCGACGCCATACTTAACATGGCATCCGACGGCACCCGACGGCATCCGACGGAACTTCGTAAGGTTACTCCACATAGAAGCTGGGGTAACCTTACGCGTACGAAAACGACGTACGCGACGACGGGACGGCGTAAAAGCGAGCGAGAATCGGTGTACTACCTCATTTGCATATGCAAATGCGAAAACAACGTAAAGGCCACCTAGTGGCCGGAGTTGTCATTACAACTACGATCCGCAAGTGTAATGGTTTTACACTTGTCGGATGTAGAAGTGTATCTATGCAAAAGTGATGCTTAGCATCACGCGCATAGATACGAGACAAAAAAAACGGCGATACGACGGGGTATCTGAGATACTCCGTCGTAACGCCGCTGAGAATCTGGCCCATTGTCTTTAGTTATCTTTGGGTCACTGTTGGTTTATTTATTGCACTGTTCTGTTGGAGGTGGTTGTGTGTTATTCCCTTTTCTTAATAAATTATTATATGTTCACCTATATACGTTTCGGGTCTCCTCTTTGCAGTCACACAGTCTGGTCCACTAGCTTCTCTGACAGTGAAGATACATATTGAAACTATACTATACTTTAAAACAGCAATTTTAGTCCACCTCAAACCTTGTTTCAGTTATAGCACTGCAATATGTCATCTAATGGTTTTCTATATTATATATGTTAATGGAGCTACTTAAAAAGCTATGTACTAACAAAAGCATGTCTTGAGACCACATGTACTGTAAGTATTTGACTTGTAACTTATAGCTGAGTGTAACCACAGTATGCATGGTGAAAAAAATACAATGAAAAAAAAAAAAAAAAGAAGAGATAAGGGCCCGGATTCACATACATTGGCGCATATATATGCCGCCGTAGCGTATGTCTTTTACGCTACGCCGGCGCAGCACGGAGAGGGCAGCATGGAATTCACAAAGCAAATGCTCCCAATGTAGCGCCGGCGTAACGTAAATTCGTAGGCGTAAGTCAAAGTAGGTGGAAGTGGGCTGGAAGTGGGCGTGATACATTTAAATGAAGCGTG
Organism: Rana kukunoris; assembly: GCA_029574335.1. Taxonomy (NCBI): domain Eukaryota; kingdom Metazoa; phylum Chordata; class Amphibia; order Anura; family Ranidae; genus Rana; species Rana kukunoris. The sequence continues at coordinate 441,224,454 of CM056050.1, forward strand.
ACCCCATGCAAATGATGGGCCGAGCGTCAGACAAGTACGAACTGCGCATGCGTCGTGCCTTGGACACATCCCAGTGCGCATGCTCACAATCACGTCGAACCAACTGCCTAAGATACGTCGAATTCACTGCCTACAACGTGAACGTAACCTACGCCCAGCCCTATTCACATACAACGTAAACTACGTAAAATTTGACGCCATTCATTCCCTGGTCCATACCTTTGCATGAGTTGCACCTCTAATATGGGGAATAACTTTACTCCGGATGTACGACTTACGCAAACCGTGTATATTATGTGCCGGGCGCAAGTACATTCGTGAATCGCCGTATTTGACTCATTAGCATATTTGCATCGAAAATCAATGGGAGCTTTACATGCGTCCAGCGTAAATATTCGCCCACTATACACTGGCGTAGGAAAGTTACGTCGGTCGGCTGAAGCCTATTTTTCGACGTATCTTGGTTTGTGGGTCGGCGCATAGATACGACCAGGCACATTTGGACTTACGTCGGCGTATGTGGAGATACAAAGTGCTTTGTGAACCCGGGCCAAGAAGCTTAAGAGCCCATTCACACCTGAGCGGCAAAACGCCTGTCGCGCGACGCTCGTGCCGCTGGAGGGGAAATTTCCCATTCATGTCTATAGAGATGGTTCACATCTCTGAGACGCCGAACGCCTGTCGCCTGAAAAAAAGTCCCGGACCCTTTTTTTCAAGCGACATTGGCGTTCGCCCATAGACATGAATGGGAAGATTTGTAAAAAAAAAAAAAAAAAAAATAAATAAATCGAAGCGCGGCAAGTAAAGCCGCGTATGCGGCGTTACTTGCTGCTCAGGTGTGAATGCAGCCTTAGATTACACTAAAACTGCAAAACAACAGTGATAAAAAAAGCAGAAATTAAGTTCACTTGCATATCACAAGTTAACCCCCAGGCTTCTGCTATATTAAGAAATATATGATGAAAAAAAATCGCTAAAATTATTTATATTCATATGTGTACATAGAAATACAATTTAATCAATTTATATATGCTTCAGAACATGCTGTATGCACAGTATATTGCCAACCATGTGTATGTAATACGTTATTTTATTTTTTGTATATTTATAAACAATGGCAGCCTAAATAATGCAAAACCATAACCTACTATTGTAAACCCAATTGACTAATTAGCTTTGTAATCTCAGTAGATTCATAAAAAAGTGCTACTGAGAGCATAACACACACATTAAAGAGCTCATTTCTGTGCCCATTGTTTCTCTGCTTCATGTATCCTAAGGCAAAACTGGAAAAAATAGTTTGAAGAAAAAAAATGTAATCTAAAAACAGGTGATGCTCACTTAATTATACATTCAGAGCATTTTCACTATGTCCGCACATAAAATCCTGATGCTTTAATGTTTGAAAGGTTTTTAAGCCTATTGTGTTAACTCTTTTTTTTCCAACAGAATATTGATGGGCCTTCAATTTTCTGGTGTCTGCACAAGACAGGCTGAGTTCTTAGAATTAATTTCTGAATGAATGTCTTTTCTTTGGACCCTACAGGGACTGAACATGTTCCACCTGAAAGTGTAAGTCAAGGCAAATTTGTTTTCTGTCTGTGCCAGTCCTAATGCATGATCAATGCGTTGTAGCCGTATCAGGACTGCTTCCGAGACCAGAATTATTTATATATCAAGAACCAGAGCTTTTTTTCTCAAAAAATAGGTGCAGGAACTCAACCATGACCCGTTCAGATTTCACAAACAGTAGAAGGGTCTTAAAGGGGCATTAAATACCAGAATTGCATTACATACAGTGTGCAGAGTTCAGGGGGTTACAACGCAGTCACTTGTAAACACAGAAACCAGACTTCTGTGTTCACAAGTGATTGTGGTGAGCGGGCACCAAAGGGTCTGAGCCAAAGGTGGTGGAACTGAGTTCCACCAAGTTCCCCCAGAAAAAAAGCCCTGTCAAGAACTAAATCTCAGTTACTGGATAGTGTTTTGTATAAGTGGTAGTGGTACCACTGCAAAAAAAAAAATCACAGTGGTTCTTTTACTTCTGGTGCCACCACATCTCAATATGAGTCCTCCAGTGGCATCAGTGTCACTTCATCCCACCTATAAAAGTCAACTATCAACATACAATCTCTTACAAAAATGAGTACAGTCCTCATATTTTTTTTTACAATGTAAAGTAGTGAGTGTACAGCTTGTATAATAGTGTACATTTGCTGTCCCCTCAAAATAACTCACAGCCATTAATGTCTAAACTGCTGGCAACAAAAGTAAAGTACACCCCTAAATGAAAATATCCAAATTGGGCCCAATTAGCCATTTTCCACTCCCTGGTGTCATATGACTTGTTAGTGTTACAGGGTCTTAAGTGTGAATGGAGAACAGGTGTATTACATTTGTTGTTTTCTCTCTAACTCTCTCAGACTGGTCACTGGAAGTTCAACATGGCACCTCATGGCAAAGAACTCTCTGAGGATCTGAAAAAAAAGAATTGTTGCACTACATAATGATGGACTAGGCTATGAGAAGATTGCTAAGACCCTGAAACTGAGTTTAGAGGTGGCTCTTTAATTAGCCAAATTCGGCGATCGCCTTAGGCTTCACCCACAAAAAAAGCCTAGCGCGATTGCCTAATTTGCCTTTCAGGTTAGTGTGTGCTGTGTGGGATGGGGTGATGAGTGGGCGGCAGGCGTGCTGCACACAGCCACCCGCAGAGTCCGGTCCGCGTCGGCTGAGGGACATCAGTTTGCGATCGATCATGGTGGGCGTGGCTCAGGCTGCCTGTGTCCAATAGCAGGCTACACTGCCGCGGCTCCGTCCTCCTCATAGCCTTTCCCCTAAAGTCGGCAACGGCGGCCCCAGCGCATGGCGGGAGTTGTAGTTCTCCCATAGAGCACAGGCACACAGACTTCAACTTGGCCCTCTGGTGCCTGTGCTCAGCAGAGACTACAACCCCCAGATTGCACTGCAGGGCACAGAGAGAGAGAGAGAGAACCCGACGTGTTGCTTCTCCTGCTGCCTTTAGGGGACCAAGTTACAGAGGCGAGGAGCAGGTAGGTACATTTACTACATTCTGTCTGTCTATACTGTTGGTCTCATCCTCATTGTCTCTAGTGTACCCTCTCACAGTGGAAACTTTTGATGGGCACAGTGGCGGCATTTGATGTGGCAGTGGCACAGTGGCTGCATTTGACAGGCACAGTGACGGCATGTGGTGGGGCACTGTGGTGGCATTTGATAGGCACAGTGACTGCATTTGGGCACAGTGGCAGCATTTTTTGGGGCACAGTGGCAGTATTTGATGGGCACAGTGAGGCTGCATTTGATTGGGCACAGTGAGGCTGAATTTGATTGGGCACCGTGGCTGCGTTTGGGCACAGTGCCAGCAGGAGATGGTCAAAGACTGTGCCCAAACACTCAGGACAGGCAACACCATGGTCAACCAAAGGAGTTGAGTGCAGGTGCTTAGCATCATATCCAGAGGTTGTCTTTGAGAAATAGATGTATGAGTGCTGCAGAGGTTCAAAGGGTGGGGGGTGAGCCTGTAAGTGCTCAGACCATACACCGCACCATGCATCGAATTGGTCTGCATGGATGTTGTCTTAGAATGAAGCCTCTTCTAAAGATGATGCACAAGAAAGCCCAAAGTTTGCTGAAGACAAGCAGACTAAGGAAATTGATTACTGGAACCATGTCCTGTGGTCTGATAAGACCAAGATAACTTATTCGATTTACATGGTGTCAAGCATGTGTGGTGGCAACTCGGTGAGGAGTACAAAGACAAGTGTGTCTTGCCTAAAGTCAAGCAAGCTGGGAGTGTCATGGTTGAGGGAACCATGAATGCCAACATGTACTGTGACATACTGAAGCTGAGCATGATCCCCACTTTGATGGGCACAGTGGCAGCATTTGATGGGCACAGTGGCAGCATTTGATGGTCACAGGGGTGGCATTTGATGGGGCACAGTGGCAGCATTTGATGGGGCATAGTGGTAGCATTTTATGTGGCACAGTGGCTGCAATTGATGGGCACAGTGGCAGCATTTGATGGGGCACAGTGGAAGCATTTGATGGGCACAGTGGCAGCATTTGATGGGCACAGTGGCAGCATTTGATGGGCACAGTGGCTGCAATTGATGGGCACAGTAGCTGCAATTGATGGGCACAGTAGCTGCAATTAATGGGCACAGTAGCTGCAATTGATGGGCACCGTAGCTGCAATTGATGGGCACAGTGGCTGCAATTGATGGTCGCAGTGGCTGCGTTTGATGGCACAGTGGCTGTAATTGATGAGCACAGTGGTTGCAATTGATGGCAAGAGTGACTGCAATTGATGGGCACAGTGGCTGCGTTTGATGGCACAGTGGCTGTTATTGATGGGCACAGTGGCTGTAATTGATGGGCACAGTGACTGCAATTAATGGGCACAGTGGCTGTGTTTGATGGCACAGTGAGGCTGCAATTGATGGGCACAGTGGCTGTGTTTGATGGCACAGTGAGGCTGCAATTGATGTTTTTTTGCACCCCCCCCCCCCCCAAAAAAAAACATTTTGAGCACCATCCGCCACTGGATGTGATCATCATTGTGCCCTTCTCTTTACTTGTTGAATGACAGGCTGAGGGCATGTACATTCCAGTTGAATGACGTTGAATGAGGCTGGCTATCGTTCAAACTGGAGGGTTTATTTTATTTTTAATTGTAATTATTTTAATTATTTATCTTGCTGCAGTTCTGCTTTCAAAATGAACCCCAGGCAAACAGCTATTCACACACATATTCACACACATACTGTATATGTGGAATGTTTCATCTACCAAAAGATTTATAATTCTGTGCAGCGATTTTTGTGATTACCATAATAAAACCGTCTCCTGTATCATTGTCCGCACAGTCTCTGACCATCTCCCGTATCATTGCCTGACTGTCTCCTCTATCATGGCCGCACAGTCTCTGACTGTCTCCTCCAACATGGCCGTACAGTCTCTGACCGTCTCCTTTATCATGGCCGCACAGTCTCTGACCGTCTCCTGTATCATGGTTGCACAGTCTCTGACCATCTCCTGTATCATGGCCACACAGTCTCTGACCATCTCCTGTATAATTGCCACACAGTCTCTGACCATCTCCTGTATCATGGTCACACAGTCTCTGACCATCTCCTGTATCATGGCTGCGCAGTCTCTGACCATCTCCTGTATAATTTTCCGTGCAGTCTATGATCATCTCCTGCATCTTATGAGTGTGAGTGGGGCCTCATGTCTAAGTTTTGCCTAAGGCCTCACAAAGTCTAGAGCCGTCTCTGACTGAGTTGAAGCGAGGTGGTAAAGACCATACAGTGGTTTAACAGGACAGGTTCCACTCAGGACAGGCAACGCCATGGTCAACCAAAGGAGTTGAGTGCATGTGCTTAGCGCAGGGGCGGATCCAGAGTCTAATCTCGGGAGGGGCACTGCCAAAATTTTTGCAGGCAATTTGTAGGGGCAATGGCTGGTGTTGGAGCTTCAATCATCACGGGACAGTGGTTAATATGGTGTCAGGATGATCGAAGCACATCATTTCAATTATTACTGTGTGGGAGCAGCCAGTTGGAAGGGGGGTTGCAGCCAGGTGGAGGAAAGAAAAAGCTGGTTGCAGCCAGGTGGAAGGGGAGGACGGGGGGTTGCAGCCAGGTGGAAGGGGAGGACGGGGGGGTTGCAGCCAGGTGGAAGGGGAGGACGGGGGGGTTGCAGCCAGGTGGAAGGGGAGGACGGGGGGGTTGCAGCCAGGTGGAAGGGGAGGATGGGGGGGTTGCAGCCAGGTGGAAGGGGAGGACGGGGGTTGCAGCCAGGTGGAAGGGGAGGACGGGGGGGTTGCAGCCAGGTGGAAGGGGAGGACGGAGGGGTTGCAGCCAGGTGGAAGGGGAGGATGGGGGGGTTGCAGCCAGGTGGAAGGGGAGGACGGGGGGTTGCAGCCAGGTGGAAGGGGAGGACGGGGGGGTTGCAGCCAGGTGGAAGGGGAGGACGGAGGGGTTGCAGCCAGGTGGAAGGGGAGGACAGGGGGGTTGCAGCCAGGCGGAAGTGGAGGACAGAGGGATTGCAGCCAGGCGGAAGTGGAGGACAGAGGGATTGCAGCCAGGCGGAAGGGGAGGACAGAGGGATTGCAGCCAGGCGGAAGGGGAGGACAGGGGGGTTGCAGCCAGGTGGTGGCAGCATGTGTTGCTGTGAGCCCCCTTCTTACTGTATTGGGCCCCCTAGGGTGGCAGAAAACAAGGAGGTATGTCACCAGCACACCAGGAAAATATAAGGGTCCAAATCAGTGGGAGAACTACCAGGGTTGCTATGGTTGCACTTGCAAAAACGCATTAACCCCCAGCAGATGCATTATTAACCCCCAGCACTGTTGTCAGAAAACTCATTATTAACCCCAGCAGACGCATCATTAGTCCCCGGCATTGGTGTCATTAAACGCATTAACCTCCAGCATTGGTGTCAGCAAAAGCATTAACCCCCAGCATTGGTGTCAGAAAACACAATATTAACCCCCAGCACTGGTATTAGTAAACACATTAACCCCCAGCACTGGTGTCAGCAAACATTAAGTTACCCCCAGCATTGGTGTCAGCAAACGCATTAACCCCCAGCATTGGTGTCAGCAAACATATCATTAACCCCCAGCACTGGTGTCAGCAAACACATCATTAACCCCCAGCACTGGTGTCAGCAAAGGCATTAACCCCCAGCACTGGTGTCAGCAAAGGCATTAACCCCCAGCACTGGTGTCAGCAAACATATCATTAACCCCCAGCACTGGTGTCAGCAAACATATCATTAACCCCCAGCACTGGTGTCAGCAAAGGCATTAAGCCCCAGCACTGGTGTCAGCAAAGGCATTAAGCCCCAGCACTGGTGTCAGCAAAGGCATTAAGCCCCAGCACTGGTGTCAGCAAAGGCATTAAGCCCCAGCACTGGTGTCAGCAAAGGCATTAAGCCCCAGTACTGGTGTCTGCAAACACATTAACCCCCGGCACTGGTGTCAGCAAATGCATTATTAACCCCCGGCACTGGTGTCAACAAAGGCATTAACCCCCGGCACTGGTGTCTGCAAATGCATTATTAACCCCCATTATTAACAGCCTTACTGAAAGTGAAAGTAAACATAGAACGTCTTGAAAGAACATGAGGGGGAGGGGATGGAGACATATGGAGGAGAGAAGGCAGAGGGATGGAGATAAGGACAATGATCACAGTGTACACTCACCCACATTTGCAGGCTAAAAGATCAGGTCATCTTTGGCACACAGAGGAATCTGCAGCTACTGTATTCATATTTTCCGCCCACAAACACTTCCCCTTCTTTCTAGATACAGCTGCACGGCATGCTGGGGATAGTGTGGGCGGGGCGGGATGTCACTGGAGGAGCAGAGGTGGGAGGAGCTGTATTCCTCTCATCTCTCGTCAGTCAGTGAGTGAGGGAGGAGGGTGGATGTCTTTGCTGGGCTGTTTACACAGACAGACACGCAGAGCTGCAGCCAGCCTCAGAATTTACAGACTGACTCTGCTGTCCTACGGACGGACAGGAGGTATCAGTGTGTTTCTTCATGGTTAGTACTGAGGATTAGATAATGGACGGCTTGATTGCCCCCCCCCCTCCTGGAGTCCTTTCTAGTGCTCTCTTCCCTGCCTGCCAATAAGGATGCAGGGGGAGGGAGCAGATCGGGCGGCCGTGGCTATGCAAACGGCTCTGGTATTATATGCTCAGTAAGTGAGCAGAAGGAGGGAGATAAATCCGCCCCTCTCACACTCCGCCCTGGACACCTCCCACCCCTTGTACCGAGCCCTGTACACGCACAGCGATGCAGTTTAAAAAAAGTCAGATAGAAAAAAAAAATTATTTTTTTTTTTTAAACCAAGGGAGTGTGACATGATTGTCTCGGGGGGGGCAATTGCCCCGTTGCCCCCCCCCCTGGATCCGCCGTTGGCTTAGCGTCATATCCAGAGGTTGACTTTGAGAAATAGATGTATGAGTGCTGCAGAGGTTCAAAGGGTGGGGGTCAGCCTGTAAGTGCTCAGACCATACACCGCACCATGCATCAAATTGCTCTGCATGGATGTTGTCTTAGAAGGAAGCCTCTTCTAAAGATGATGCACAAGAAAGCCCAAAGTTTGCTGAAGACAAGCAGACTAAGGAAATTGATTACTGGAACCATGTCCTGTGGTCTGATAAGACCAAGATAACTTATTTGGTTTACATGGTGTCAAGCATGTGTGGTGGCAACTAGTGTTGCTCACGAATATTCGCATTGCGAATATTCGCTACGAATATTGCATATTCGAGTATTCGCGAATAACTCGAATATTGCGGCGAATATTCGTATTTTTTCAAATTTATTTGTAAAACAGATCACATCCTAGTGATCTCCATCGACGTCTAAAAGCATTGCTGGTATGATTAGAGAGAGACCCTGGGCCGAGTAGCTGATGCAATTCTTTTATGTTGCCAAAAATTCGCATTGCGAATTTTCGGCAACATAAAAGAATCGCATCAGCTACTCGGCCCTTCTTTTGCATCAGAGCCAATCAGAATAACTCGAATATTCGGCAAAAGGAATATTGCACGATTATCTTCTCTGATGCCCTTCTTTTGCATCAGAGCCAATCAGAATAACTCGAATATTCGCAAACGGAATATTGCAGATTATCTTCTCCGCCCTTCTTTTGCAAGAGCCAATCAGAATAACTCGAATATTCGGCAAAAGGAATATTGCGCGATATTCCTTTTGCCGAATATTCGAGTTATTCTGATTGGCTCTGATGCAAAAGAAGGGCGGAGAAGATAATCGCGCAATATTCCTTTTGCCGAATATTCAAGTTATTCTGATTGGCTCTGATGCGCCCTTCTTTTGCATCAGAGCCAATCAGAATAACTTGAATATTCGGCAAACAGAATATTGCACGATTATCTTCTCCGCCCTTCTTTTGCATCAGAGCCAATCAGAATAACTTGAATATTCGGCAAAAGGAATATTGCGTGATATTCCTTTTGCCGAATATTCAAGTTATTCTGATTGGCTCTGATGCAAAAGAAGGGCGGAGAAGATAATCGCGCAATAGGAATATTGCGCGATTATCTTCTCCGCCCTTCTTTTGCCCCCTTATTCTCCTTTCTTTTAAGTAGAGTTAGTGTAGAGTTAGTGTTTAGTGCATATTAGTTTAGTAATACAGGAAATGATCTCCGTTTATGAGAATTTCGCAATCATTTTCGCATTAGCATTTTTTTTTTGGATAAAATATCACGAATATTCGATATTAGCGAATATTCGCGAATATTCTTCTATATATTCGCGCAATATCGCGAAATCGAATATGGCGTATTCCGCTCAACACTAGTGGCAACTCGGTGAGGAGTACAAAGACAAGTGTGTATTGCCTAAAGTTAAGCATGTTGGAAGTGTCATGTTCTGGGGTTGCATGAGTTCTGCCAAAACTAGGGGAGCTACAGTTCATTGAGGGAACCATTGAATGCCAACATGTTACTGTGACATACTGAAGCTGAGCATGATCCCCTCACTTTGGAGACTGGGCCACAAGGCAGTATTCCAACATGATAATGACCCCAAACACAACTCCAAGATAACCACTGCCTTGCTAAAGAAGCTGAGGGTAAAGGTGATGGACTGGCCAAGAAGGTTTCAGACCTAAACCCTAATAAACATCTGTGGGGCATCCTCAAATGGAAGGTGGACATTTGACATTTTGGGCCCAATTTGGAAATTTTCACTTTTGTTGCGGTATAGACATTAATAGCTGTATGTTGAGTTATTATGAAGGGGCAGCACAATTGCACTGTTATACAAGCTGTACACTTACTACTTTACATTGTTGCAAAGTGTAATTTCTTCAGTGTTGTCACATGACATTTTATAATAAAATATTTAGAAAAATGTGAGGGTTGTACTCGCTTTTGTGTTTAACCACTTAAGACCCGGACCAATACGCTGGTAAATGACCCAAGGTGTTTTTGCGATTCGGCACTGCGTCGCTTTAACAGACAATTGCGCGGTCGTGCGACTTGGCTTCCAAACAAAATTTGCGTCCTTTTCTTCCCACAAATAGAGCTTTCTTTTGGTGGTATTTGATCACCTCTGCGATTTTTATTTTTTGCGCTATATACAAAAATAGAGCGACATTTTTGAAAAAAAAACACTATTTTTTACTTTTTGTTAAAAAAAAAATCAAATAAACTAAATTTTAGTCAAACATTTAGGCCAAAATTTATTTAGCCACATGTCTTTAGTAAAAAAAAAAATCGCAATAAAAAAAAATAGCTACCTAGCGGGAACAGCGACACTAATACAGCGATCAGAAAAATGATCGCTTAGTGACGCTGGCAATAGGGAGTGAAAGGGTTAACTAGGGCGGTGATCAGGGGGTTAAAACTTTATTAGGGGGGGTGGGGGGGCTATCCTGAACCTAACATTAACTGTTTTTTACACTGCCTGTCACACTGACCCTAAATGCAGTGATTAGATCACTGCATTCAGTGACACTGTGACAGGGGGGTGGGGGGGGCGATCACAAGGGGTTAATATGCCTATGTGAGTGTGTGTCAGTGTTGTGTTGGTTCACACTTACTTGTGATGTCTTCTCTCATCAGCAGCGCTGGGAAACAGCGCTGCGATGAGAGAATACATAATTTCCTCCTTCCTGTGTAAACACAGGAGGAGGAAGTGACAGGTTGGGAGCGCGCTCCCATTGGCTGGGAGCGATCGCGGGGGGGCGGGTATTCGCCGACATCCGCCCCCAGATCCCGGATCGCTCCCGGAGCCAGGGGGACCCCCGCACGCCGCGGAGGGGGTCCCGATGGGACCCCCGAAACCGCACTTAGGCGGGGACGTAAATTTACGCCCTTGTGCCTGTACGTGCCATTCTGTGGCCGTATATGTGCGTGCGGGGGTCCTTAAGTGGTTAATAAAACATTTCAACACAGCTAATGGGAGGTTTTCTACAGAATTATTTATTTCATATTGTACGCAAAAAAAAAAAAAAAAAAACAAGATATACCTGAGCTCCAATCCCAATAGCTTGTACATGCATATAATCTATCAGGTGCTAAAGGGTTGTGACCACATATTAACACCATAATGTAGAATTTCTGGATAACCCTCTGCACACTGCTATATACCCTCACTGGCAAACTTTGCAATGAAAAATAGGGATTTTTAGTTCACACAATACATGTTTAAGCTTGTCAACTGCATTAAAGTAATCCCTCTTATGGTTAGTCCTACTTTGCAATGCCAAGCTGCAGTTTCTAAAGCAAGCCTTTCTTGTATTACGAGTGGTATGGACTCCAGAGAGAGAGAGAGAGATATAATTTTGCCGCTGTACAAATCATTAGAAAGAACTCATCTGGAATATGCAGTTCAGTTGTGGGCACCAGTTCTCAAAAAGGATATTGGGTAACTGGAGAAAGTGCAGAGAAGGGCAACCAAACTGATAAGAGGCATGGAGGAGCTCAGCTATGAGGAAAGATTAGAGGAACTGAATGTATTCCCTCATGAGAAGAGGAGATTAAGGGGGGATATGATCAACGTGTACAAATACATAAGTGGTCCATATAGTGAACACTATATACAGTAATACAGTATATATATATATATATATATATATATATATATATATATATATATATATATATACATACCTCCATAGGTGGTTCTGGCAAGCTCATTAGCTCAGTAGATTGCTTTAAAAAAGGCCTGGATTCTTTCCTAAATGTACATAAAATTTCAGGGTACTGACATTTATAGGTAAAGTCGATCCAGGAAAAATCTCAGGGATCAGAAAGGATTTATTTCACCTGCTATAGTTGATGTAATCATGCTTTGCTGTTTTTTTTTACCTTCATCTGGATCAACTGTGGGTAAAGAATTGTGTAAATGGGATTTTTTTTCTTTTTGGTTGAATTAGATGGACCTGTGTCTTTTTTCAACCTGATATATAACTATGTACTGATCTAATTTCCTGAGGACTGAAAATGCCAGGACAGTACACATATCCCCCAAATGACCCCTTTTTGGAAAGTAGACAGTACAAGGTATTTAGTAAGAGGCATGGGAAGTTTTTTGAAGTTGTAATTTTTTGGAACAATTTTTTGGAAAATTAAGAAAAAAAAAAGTATTTTCCACATTTTCTTTTACATACATTACTGTTACCAGTGCAGTACAGTGTCATCATGTATTTGGCGTGGCAGTGATCAGGGACACTGACTGGTGACAGTACTGTATGTGAAACAAAATTATAATATATTTTTTTAATTGTTTAAATGATCTTTTCTTTTTTTACAGTTTTTATTACACACTGTGACCAGAGCAATGCAGTGCTACCAGAGTAAGCTGTTTGTTAAGGAATTGTGCAGATAAGTCAGCTAGCATCTTATTTCTGTCTCCTGGAGTGGTGAATTTCTCTGAAGATTGATCCATGCCTTCTTCCATGTCAGCGGATGCAGAGGAAGCTGCAGCATGTTGATCCGGCGTCCGCTCCGGGTCTCCACATTCCCAAATGGCGTTATGGTAGTGCCACTGCTGTGCAGGCTTCATGTAGTAGTCCAGCAGCCTACGCAATGTCAACAGCCACTCACAGCGCCAGAGCCTGTGATCCCGGAAGAAAGGACAGGAGAAGATGTCCGCCCTCTCAGTGGTGACTGAGTGCAGCTTAGAGAGCTTTCTTTCTAAGGTAAGTATTTCATAATATGCTAGCATACTACCTCATTATGCCTTTATCTTGCATGGTTTTTCGTTTTCCTCGGTTTACAACCGCTTTAAAAAGTACATATTTTCAAGTTCAATGATAATCTCTAGAAAAGTGTATGTGTTGATTAGAAAAAAGCAATTATGATTCATAGGGGTTTTCCATGCTTAACCACTTAACCCGAGACCATGTTGCTGGTCAAAGACCAGGGCCACTTTTTGGGATTCGGCACTGCATAGTTTTAACTGACAATTGCGCGGTCGTGCAACGTCGCTCACAAACAAAATTGATGTCCTTTTTTTCCAACAAATAGAGCTTTCTTTTGGTGGTATTTGATCACCTCTGTAGTTTTTATTCTTTGCGCTATAAACAAAAAAAGGGCGACAATTTTGAAAAAAATGCAATATTTTTTAATTTTTGCTATAATAAATAGCCACAAAATATATTTTTTTTTCCTTAGTTTAGGCTGATACGTATTCTTCTACATATTTTTGGTAAAAAATTGCAATAAGTGTGTATTGATTGGTTTGCGCAAAAGTTATAGCGTCTACAAAATAGGGCATAGAATTGTGGCATTTTTTATTATTATCATTTTTTTTTACTAGTAATGGCGGCGATCTGCGATTTTTATCATGGCTGAGACTTTATGGCGGACACATCGGACACTTTTGACACATTTTTGGGACCATTGTCATTTTTACAGCGATCAGTGCTATAAAAATGCACTGATTACTGTGAAAATTACACTGGTAGTGAAGGGGTTAACCAAAAGGTGGCGCTGAAGGGGTTAAGTGTGCCTAGGGATGTGTTCTAACTGTAGGGGGACTATGCTTACTGTGACATGACAGTGATCACAGCTTCCGATTACAGGAAGCTGTGTACACTGTCCTGTCACTAAGAAGCATTTCCCCCTTCTTCCTCACCATGACACGATAGTGGGTATGCCCGTGGACATCGAGTTGGCGGGACACGCGGTCGGAGTCCCGGAGGTCCCGGCAGGTGGCCGGCTTCTTAAAGGGGACTTAAACCCCCTTAATAACCAGTATTTCGGTGCTCTCATATACACCCTTCTGCCTTTTTTCCCACAAATAGTCTGTGCCCTCTGCGGTTTTTATGCTGAAAAAAGAACGTAAATTTTGTAAAAAAATGAATTTTTCGACGTAAATAGTGGTGTGCTGGTCGGCAAGCAGTTAAGGAACCCAGCCCAGCACAGGAATTGAGTTTTTTGAAGTTGTCAAGAAAAGAATTTTAATTTTTTTTCCACAAAATTTTCATATTATTAGACCTGCCTTACACCCCAAAACACATTCTGGATTGCTTTATTTCTTACAGAGGCCCAACCTAGTTTTTAACACCCAGACCAATCAAATGGTGAAGAACCCCAAAACATTATATATGTTTTTTAGCAAAGACCCTTTCTTTTCTTTTAATAACGCGTTTTTTTTTGGATAAAAAAAAAAAAACATCAACATTAAAGTAACGTTGTATTTATTATTTGGGTAACACTTTAATATATCAGACCCTGCATTTACAACGCATTTGAGTTTTTTTTTTTTTTTTTTTTTATTGTTCTTTTACTTTATTTATTTTAGTACACCTTTTTCCCCAAAAATAAATGTGACTTTTATTCCTATTACAAGACTTAATAGGAATATAGCTACAATATTAAAATTGTAAAATTGTTAAACTTCAACTGCTCTGATTACCGGTAGTTTAAACTGGATTATGATTGCAAAAGGTTAATTCACTTGCCTGCGGGGTATGTACTGCGGGGTATCACATTGCGGGGTAGCGGGGTATTGCTTTGAGGGGTATGCAGTTTGGGGGGTACTTATTGGGGGGTACCTATTAAATTGTTAGAGTATTGGGGGGTACATTTTTTAAAAGAAACTATTTTGTTGTACATACTGTAGATGAAATACTGCCTTTCATACATGCTTGAAAAACGTTGTTTTAAACGACGTTTTTGCTACACACGGTGACTTTTTGCGAAACAAAAGACAACATTCTGAAAAACGACACAAAAAATTCAAGCATGTTGGAATTTTTTTTTGGTCGTTTTTTTTAAGACAAAAAACGACGTTTTGCCCACACACAATCAATTTAAATGACGTTTTAAAAAAACGTTGTTTTTTTTCATCGCAAAAAACGACCGTGTGTACGCGGCATAAGCCTTGGACCCAAGGAACTGTTTATGAGCCATGGGATCAATTTTAAGACTAACATGTACTCACATAACCCACAAGGTTCCTAACTTTAGCACTGTTTTTAGCTTAAATTTGCTTTAGGCTGGGGTAAGTTTATTTTAAGCGGCATCACTTAAAATCATTCAATATCTTACTTGAACTTCTAAACAGCCCCACCATTTTCCTCTTTCTTAGGTATGCACCTGTATTCATTACTAGGTTCCTAGAGATAACCAGTTGAAAAGAAAAGAAAAAACAAGCCAAAAAATGTAAGACCTGATGGATTTTTTCATCGGAATTCCGTTCAAGCTGTCTTGCATACACACTGTCAGACTAAATTCCGACCGTCCAAAACCCGATTACGTAAAAGACTACGATGAGCCGAGAAAAATGCGTCGACTTGATTCTGAGCATGCATGGATTTTACTCGGAATTCCACACAGACGATCGGAATTTCCCATTGGATTTTTTCCATCGGAAGAATTTAAAAACATGTTCTATTTTTTTACTCCGATGGAAAAAAGTCAGATGGAGCCCACACACGATTGGAATTTCCGATTAAAAAAGTCCATTGGTCTTTTTTCATCAGAAAAACCGATCGTGTGTACGCGGCATTAGTGTGCTGTGTAGTAATGAGTGTACAAATAATTTATAGCCAATAAAGACATCTAGGATTGTAATATTAACTCACACATGTAAGAAAAACAAGTGTGCCAACAACTTCTTTGAAACCAACTTAAACTTGGTTACTGCTGCTGCTTTTGAAGGGAAAAGTTACTTAGTTCAAAATGTTAAAGTCACATAGAAATGCTACTGATGGCAATTTTCTTTGCTAAAATGATCTGTTTGGTGCATTGTACCCCTAAACTAATAATCCACAATCACACGAAGAAAACATTTTTAATCCTTTTTACATCAAGCATATTTGTAAACTGGTAATTTCAAAATGTTGGGTGTAAAGTGATTTTTTTTAGTTCAGAAATACTAAAGACATTTTAGCTTTGTAAGTGATTTACAGTGTGCAGAGATTAATAGTGTTAGTTCTGTAAAAGCCATGCTTATGTAAAGGTGAAGGAATGGGTGACCTGGAGGTGATTAATGAAAAAGGAAAATGGCAACATGTAGAAGGTCAGTGAACTAGCAAAGGATACAGTATATTCTGAACAACAATGTCACCCTCATGTTTATCCTGTTATTAGTTTTATTAATACTGGGCTTTAAAAGAAAAGGGAGAGTAAGACTGCTGAATGATTGATTGGGGTTGATTTACTAAAATAAAATAGTGACATTTTACTTTGTAAAGGGAATTTATTCTTTAGTTCAGAAAACTATCTGATACTCTTCTGACTTCCATGATTAATGGATATATATATATATATATATATATATATATATATATATATATATATATATATATATATATCTCTTCTTGCAAAACATCAGGTATTTTTTGCAAAGTTAATTCTTACCACTTTCACCAAGCTTTTACTAAATGAAAATTTATTTGCAAAGTGAAAATTCACTTTTTAAAGTGAGCATGCTCTACTCTATCGGTAAATCATCCTCATTGTGGAAAACTTTTTTTTGTTTTCTAATAAGATCTAGGTGGAGAAGATAGTAGCTGGTTGGTATTGCTGATTGGTATTGCTGAATCTTGGCTTCATTCTTCACAAGATTTGGATATCCCTGGGTATGTTCTATTTTGGAGAGACAGGGTAAAAGGAAAAGGTGGCATCTGTCTCTGTGGTAAAAAATAATCTCAAAGCGGGTGTGAAAGAGGACTGTGTTCATGGAGAGTATTATGGTGCTGAAGTACTATGGGTGGAGCTGCATATGGGTGTGCATACTTAAAAGTTAGTTACGGTACTGGAGTTTGTTACAGGCCACTCAGTATTAATGAGGAGGTAGATACCTGCACAAACAAAAAGGGCTGCAAGGACTGGGACAGTGATAATCATGGGGGTTTTACCTATCCTGAAATTGACAGTAATGATACTGCTGGAACAGTAAAAGTGTGGAAATTTAAATTTAACATAGAATAAACATAGTACAAGACAATATTATGGTACAGTTTATAGAGGCCCCAACTAGAAATTATGCTTTGCTGGCCTGGGTGATCTCAAACGTTGGCTTCTCCCCAAGATTTTTACTGTGGAGGAATGTTGTCAATAAAGAACACCGAATAGAAAGGGGAATTCTTCAAATCAACTGTATGTAAAACTGCTAAATATATTCCCATGGGTAATAGGTTCAAAAGGCTAAAAATAAAACCCAAGTGGCTCACTAATGAAGTTAAAATATCTATAAATGATGTATGGAAGAAAACTATCATCAATTACAATTTACAAATGATATAACAGAATATGTAAAAATTAAATCAAGGCTTCAAAAACCCAAAACATTCTTTAAATATATTAATAGTAAAAAGGTCAGATTTGAGCATGTGCGCCCTTTATAGGATCGTTTTGAGTTGGTGACTGGGGACAATGAGAAGGCAGATGTATTAAATACCTTCTTCAGCTCCATGTAAACAAAGGAAAAAGGGGAGCTCAAGTCCATAAAGGAAATAGTGTTGCCCCAAATGATCCACAATGGCTCAAAATGGATATGGTCTAGAAACACATAGATAAAATACAGGTCAATGAAGCACGTGGACCAAGATGGCTTACACCTCTTCAAAGATTTGAACTCTGTCATTTCAAAGCCATTTTTTCTAATTTTCAGTCTTCTTATTGACAATTGTATAGTAGTACCAGGCATGGACTGGAACAAAAAATAGACCCGGGAATTTTTGACTGAGCAGCCAATTTTTGCAGGGAGGGGGGTTGACAAGCGTTTTCGGGGGTGGTTGGTGATGAGAATTTACGGAGTCAGTCCTCCACAATGTAATGTAAAGGGACACTATGATATGATAGGGACTGCACTGTAAGGGGCACTGTAATGATTGCAGTGCCTCTTTGCAGAGCAGTCCCCTTTTTTATCACAGTGTCCCTTTACAATGCAGTGCCCCTAGCAATCACAGCCCCCACAGTTCAGTCATGCCCCTCCTTTTCTCTCTAATTACAGTGCCCTCTTTTCCTCTCTGCTCACTGTGCAGATCTTCAGCTCCTCCCACCCCTGCTCCCTTACATCAAAGTCCACAGAGCCACCTTACATTAAATTCTGCAGAGCATCGTAACAGTAGAGTCCACAGAGACCCCCTTACATCAGAGTCCAAGGAGACCCCTTTACATCAGAGGCCAAGGAGACCCCCTTCTATCAAAATCTGTAGAGACCCCAATATCAGAGTCCACAGAGACCCCCATACATTAGAGTCCCCAGAGACCGCCCTACGTCAGAGTCCACAAAGACTCCCCATACAACAGAATCCACAGAGACCCCTATACATCAGAGTCTACAGAGATCCCCTTACATCAGATTCCCCAGAAACCCCCTATGTCAGAGTCCACAGAAACCCCCTTCCATCAGAGTCCATAAAGACACCATACAACATAATCCACAGAGACCCCCATACATCAGAGTCCACAGAGACTCCCATACATCAGAGTTTACAGAGACCCTCCATACATCAGAGTCTGCAAAGATCACCATACACAATCCGCACAGGCCCTTTTACATCAGAGTCTGCGCAGCCCCCTTAGCTCTGTGGACCCATTTAGGGTGGCACTGATGTAAAGGGGAACTCTGATGTAAGGAGGTATCTGCTCACCAAAGCTTCCCTTCTTGCTTTAGAGTCTACAGACCACCCCTTAAATTATTTTATACACTGGGAGGCAGGAGAGACAGTGAGCTTACTTACCCCAGGTTGGAGGCTTATGTATTAGCTATCAGTACCTGTCCTCTATTGGCTGGTGGTTGCTGGCTTCAAACTTCCTGCCCACACATCCCCTGGGAGTGTGGGTGGGGCAGACAGAGGAGGAGAGGGGTAGGAGAAGAAGGACCATATGAGCTCTCACCACTCCTCTCCCATCTGTGCCGAGGGAGGCTGGAAGGGGGACAACTGTCAGCGCTGGCTCTGAGCTGTCTGTGAAAGAGACACAGCTCAAAGCCCTGCAGCTCATTGATAGCTCTACTGGGAGAGGAAACACAGGCGTGGCCACATAGCTGGAGGTAAGCAGCGACTACGGTCACCGCCTACCTCCCGCTGTGTGGCTCAGTTATTAACAGGCCACAAACCATGTGGCCCCAGCCAACAGGGCAAATGCCCAGTCTGCGGGCAAATCCCTGGTCTTTCCTATGGCCTGTCTTGGCCAACATAGTACCACTGGATTGGCATAAGGCCAATGTGGTGCTATATTTAATTAAAGTCTTTACTGAATAACTACAGACCAGTTAGTTTAACTTCTATAGTCAAGAAGATACTTGTGATTTTAATAAAATGACCACATAGAAGAGTTTTTATTAAAAAATACTATTTTTGGGTAATACCCAATACAACATTTTGGCCTATGCAGATGACCTTTTATTATCCCTAACCAATCCTGTAGTGTCCTTGCCAAACCTCCTCAGAGAGTTTGATAGATATGGGAATCTTTCCAACCTAAAAAATTATATTTGATAAATCGGTGGCAATGGGGATAAATATGGAAACAGGGGGTACTAATGCGCAAACCAATAGGGAAACAATGGCGAGCAGCTGCCAACATAAAATGTGTTCTCACACTAACAGTAAATGGTAATCAAGGGAATGTGGCACTTACTACATAAAAGGTATATCAATATATAAAATAGGAATAGATAATTAAACAATTATTTAAAGCTAGTACAAAATAAGCAATGTGCAAAAAATTCAATGTGCAAATAATCCAAATAATCAATGTGCAAATAATCCAAATATTCAATGTGCAAATAGCAGAGTAGATGTGTAAATAGCAAAGCGTCCAATGTGCAAAAAAAAAAACAGTCAATGAGTTCCAAAATATTGGACAAGAAATATTGCAGAGAAGTTTCTAATTCATCAAATAAATATGGTCCCATGAACAGTACCAAAAATAGTCCAAAGAGGAAATCCAAAACGTGCATGCAGTTCATTAAGGATAAAGTGCAAAGTGCCAGTAACCAAAGAATCTCCACCATCCATTGTGTGATAAAGCTTCCCCCAGACTCTCACCTCACAGATCCAATTAATAAGCATCGCAGATGTCTCCAACACTAGTTGCTCAGTTCCCAGGAAGTTCACGATAAAAGGACCATCATCAACTTATCAGGCTCATTTGCATAGAAAGAGAGAGGGGAGGGCTTCCATAGTGTAGTAAATTCAAATATTTTATTAAGAAAAAATGTAATAACTTACAATAATATTTACGGCAAACAGCGTACTGTGCATAGGAGACTTCCGGAATCGGCCACTACCGGAATTGACGTCACTCGGCTCTCTCCCTGACGCGTATCATCACTGATCATGGGACATTCTCAAAGAGCATAGAGTCGGGTATACAAACAGTGACTTATATATCAGAGGCCACTGCCATGGTAACGGCTAACATGCACTAAAAACCTCATATATCTTTGGTACATCTTGCTAGTAAAATTTCTACAAACATCCTTAACCACTTAAAGTGGAGGTTCACCCTAAAAACAAGTATATACCATTCAATCCAGCATACTGCCGACATGTACAGTATGCTTTTTTTTTTTCGGTTTACATACCGTAATATAGGTATCCCCCCCCCCGACTTCCGGGTTGTGAATCCCGCAGGACTGGGCATTCCTATTCAGAGACTAAGTGATTGACGTATGACAAAAGCTTCCCCCTGGCGCAAAAGGCGCGTCACCAGTTTCCGAAAAAAAACGTTTGGTGCGCCGTATAGAGCCCCTCGCAATTTGGCTTCTTTTGGAAACTGGTGACGCGCATTATGCGCCAAGGGGGGAAGCTTTTGTCATACGTCAATCACTTAGTCTCTGAATAGGAACTACCGCGGGATTCACTACCCAGAAGCCGGGGTGGAAAATACCTATACTACGGTATGTAAACCGAAAAAAAAAAGAAGCATACTGTACATGTGGGCAGTATGCTGGATTGAATGGTATATACTTGTTTTAGGGTGAACCTCCGCTTTAAGGACCGCTGCATGCCTATTTACATTGACAGAATGGCACAGCTGGGCAAATGGGCATACAGATACGTCCCCTTTAATTTGCTGCCATGTGGTCATGCGCATGATGTCGGCGGCGTGCTCATGACCCTGACGCAAGCTCCGTGACCATGCCCACAGAACCGTGGATGTGATGTCTGCCAGTGTCCCGCAAACGGGTCACAGAGCTGAAGAACTTGGAGATGTCAGTGTAAACACAACATCTTCCCGTTCTTCGTAGTGACATGTCACTGATAGTCTGTTCCCTGTCATCGGGAACAGCGATTAGTGACATGTCACTTGTAGCCACACTCCCTAAAAGTTAGAATTACTCCCTAGGACACACTTAACCCTTTCAGTTTCCCCTACAGGTTAACCCCTTCACAGCCAATGTCATTATTACAGTAACCAGTGCATTTTTATAGCACTGATCGCTGTAAAAATGGTCCCAAAATGGTGTCAAAAGTGTCCCATGTGTCTGCCATAATGTTGCAGTCATGATAAAAATTGCTGATCACTATCATTACTAGTAAAAAAAAAAAAAAAATGCCATAAAACTATCCCCTATTTTGTAGACGTTATAACTTTTGCGCAAACCAATCAATAAACGCTTATTGTGATTTTTTTTTTACCAAAAATATGTATAAGAATACGTATCGAACTAAACTTTTTTTTATATATATATATTTTTGGGCATATTTATTATAGCAAAATGTAAAAAATAATGGATTTTTTTCAAAATTGTCACTCTATTTTTGTTCATAGAACAATAAAAACCGCAGAGGTGATCAAATGCCACCAAAAGACAGCTCTATTTGTGGGAAAAAAAGGATGTCAATTTTGTTTGGGAGCCACGTCGCATGACATCGCAATTGTCAGTTAAAGCGGCGCAGTTATGAATCACATAAAGTGGCCTGGTCTTTGGCCAGCCAAATGGTCCAGGGCTTAAGTAGTTAGGCCTTAATGATTAATAAATAATCCAACATTTTAAAATAATGATAAAAATTAGCACAATAACCATGATAACTAAAAGATAGGTAAGACGGAGCTCCATCTAGTGGCCAAATAGAACCTCTCACCGTGATAAATACAGGTAACGAAAATATCGAATGAATTGAATTCTCCATAAATCATGATGTGTGGCATAATATAAAAAACATCACTAAGAGAATTTATTTAATAACATCAGTCATTAATAAGAGGATAAATTTAAATAAAACCACTATCCGTCCTGACTAGTTGGTTGGAAAATGTATTGTACCATACTCCATCTAGTGGTTAAATACAATAATGGTAGCAAATATTAAATTACCCTTTAATAATAATAAAAGCACTATGCACACTGCCCAGCAAGGATAACTCAGCAGTGGCACCTAATGTGGCACCTAATGGACAGTTTATGAGGACATACAAAAAGTAAACAAGTAAAATCTTCAAAGGCTAAAGCCCTGTACACACGATCAGTTTGTCTGATGAAAACAAACCAATCGTGTGTGGGCCCCATCGGTTTGTTTTAAAAAAAAACAGAACATGTTTTAAAATGTTCCCATGTATAAAAAAAACAATAGAAAAAACAGAATGGTCTGTGTGGAAGTCCATCGGTCAAAAATCCATGCATGCTCAGAATCAATTTGACGCATGCTCGGAAGCATTGAACTTAATTTTTCTCAGCACGTGTTTTACGTCACCGCGTTGGACATGGTCGGATTTTTGACCGATGGTGTGTAGGCAAGACTGATAAAAGTCAGCTTCATCGGATATCAGATGAAAAAAATCCATCTGATTAGATTCCATCAGATATGCGATTGTGTGTACAAGGCTTAGAAAGCGGAGAAAAATTAGGACATCAAATTGGATAATTACGAATTGTTCAATATTTTGGAACTCACTGACTACTTTTTTTGCACATTTTACGCTTTGCTATTTACACATCGACTATGCTATTTGCACATTAAATATTTGGATTGTGGCGCATGCGCGGACAGCTCCAAGATGGCAGCTTAGCCCTGGAGCTCCGCACCGTTCCGACTGACCGACGGATCTAGCGGGCGGATCGGGTCACCCCAGCTGGCCACAACAACACTCTCGAGCAGAGGGGTAGCGAGAGCACCGGTGTATGTCGGTAGGACCGACGAGACGGAGCCTGGGACCTCAGCTGGAGGCGGTAAGCGGGACGCTCGATTCCAAGATGGCGGGCGGCTCCCAGAATTACCTCACAGACACGGAGGAATCCTTTAGCACCAGACCATCCTATGCCTCCGTGGCCCGCTCACTCGCTCCAGGGAACCCGGCCAGCCCCATACCGACCATGGCTCATTCCCCTGCATCCACAGAGTCCCTGTTAGAACAGACAATGGCAGAACTCATGGACTCCCCCCTGAGGCCTACCTCCCCACATGCAGCTGACAAGCCTGGCATGGCAGAGACCACCGCACACTCCCTGTCACAAACGACTGACTTGTTCACACAACTGTCTCTCTTACTGGACAGGGGACTGGCACAAACAGCTGCCAAAATTACAGGAGAACTCAGGGGGGACTTTCAGATGATTGGCACCAGGATGGAATCGATAGAGAACAAACTCGATCAAACGATCGCAACTACCAGACAGAATTCTGACCACATCCAATTCTTACAGGACCAACTGGACACTGCCCTCTCCCGAATCGATGACCTGGAGAACAGGTCCAGGAGAGAGAATTTTAGGATCAGGGGGCTCCCTGAATCTATTACCGACACTTTCCCGGTGGTCCAGGACTTTGTCAAACAGCTGATCCCTACCATCCCCCAACATAAATTGGAAATTGATCGGGCCCATAGAACCCTAGGACCGCCGAGGAAGGATGGCTCCCCAAGGGACATTGTGGTCAAACTCCATTTCTTTTCAGTGAAGGAGGAAGTGATGAAGGTGAGCAGACGCCAAAACCCTCTCACTTGCCGGGGCCACACGGTTCAAGTGTTCGCGGACCTTTCGCCCACAACTATCCAAAAAAGAAGAACCCTGAAGCCCCTCTTATCGGCCTTGACGCAACGTGACATCAAATACAAGTGGGCCTTCCCATTTGCCGTAAAATTTGAGTACAAGGGTAAAGCACATGCATTTCACAACTTCCGTGATGGGGAACGCCTCCTGCTGAACCTTCGCCTTATTTCTCATGAAGCCGCCATGGATCTCTCAAACTCCAATCCTGGATCCACCAAACGTCCTTCTCCTGCAAGCCCCTGACGAACACCTGGGACAAACCTAAATTTAAGAAGACCAGGGACACTAGGCCACCTTGATGTCGCTAAAGAAGAATCCCCGGAAACAGTTCGTGAAGACTTTTGTTTTCTCCGGACGAACTCCCCCCACTGTTTTGAGAAGTGTTCCCTACTCCTCATTCTCTCCCAGTTGCGGTCCTGAGGGACCTTGTCGGTTCCATTCATAATTCTGAACTAGACCACCCATATGTCTTAATGACCACTCACGGTTTAAGTGTTGCTACTCATGTTTAACTGTATACTCCTCTCTCCGATAGTCTTTGATATTCTTGATAAGGAGGGGAGACAGGGGAGGAACAAAGGGGAAGAAGGGATTTTTCCTTTTGTCTCCTGTTCTGTTATGTTCCCCTTTTTTTTTTTTTTTTGGTGCATTTGGTCGCCCCTCGGGGGCCCATGTCCTCTTCTGCATGCTTTACGTGTGGATGGGGGTTGGGTTATTGGGGGCGGGCCCCTGGGGTGCCCCTTTTGGTCCGATATATTTGTTTTTTGTTTAGATGGAGCTATCAGCTCCAGTTTAGCTTCTTGGCTACGTCGGAGCCGGGGCGGTGTTGCAGCGCCTCCTCCTATCCCACGGACCAGGCTATGCCCTTTCCCTGGGTTAGGCGTCCACCCTGCTTGCAGGGTGCAGTAAATGAAAACAGGGTTCTTGATGTTGGGCAGGCTGATGCCCAACACACCCCTGAGCCCCTTGCGGGCTTGAATCCCCCCCCCTTCCCCCTTCCCACCCCTTTCCTATGTCTTATCTCTCTCTAACTTTTCTTCCTTTTGCAGGCAGGGATGGGACGACTGGCGAACTTCTATCCCCAGGTGATCTGCGGCTCACCAGACGACCGGGTCCTCAGCTCCATTATGGTGTCCCTGGCCAGGTAAGTGGCGGGGTTTTGGTGATCTCCCCCATACCTTTGCTCCATGGCTAGCGGCACTCCCAAGGCGACCTCTTTGAAGGTAGCCACACACAACACACAGGGTCTAAACTCCCCATCCAAACGACGGAAGGTACTGGACTTCATGAAGTCCCGTAACCTTGATATCCTTTTCCTACAGGAAACGCACTTCCCGATCCGATACAAACCCAACTTCCTCCATGCACAGTTCCCCCAGTTTTTCCTATCCAGCGCAGAGGATAAAACCAAAGGGGTAGCGATCCTCATATCCAAGCACTGCAGGTTCTCACTACAGTCAGAATACAAGGACCCGGGAGGGCGTTTTGTCTTGGCCAAGGGCACTATCGATGGCCATATGTACTCCCTGGTTTCCTATTATGCACCCAATGTGGGCCAGCTAAAATTTTTCACTGAGCTTTTCAAAATCCTAGACCCACTATTGGAGGGCATGGTGATATTGGGCGGGGACTCGAATGTCGCCTTCGATCAAGGCATTGATAAATCCAAACCTCCAACAGCACAAAATGTACGACCCACTAGACTTAGCTCTAAGATTGCCAAATTAGTATTTCGGAGGGGCCTTACTGACATCTGGAGGGAGATGAACCCGACCCAGAGAGACTACACACATTTCTCCCACGCCCACCAAACCTTTGCTAGAATAGACCATCTCCTGATTTCAAACGCCCTGATCCCTTCGGTCAGCAAGTCCCAGATCACAGACACAGTCTGGTCCGACCACTCATTAGTAAGTATGATTTTGACTAACCACCCCTCACTCCCTAACCACCGTCAGTGGCGGCTCAACGAATCGATACTGTCGGACCCTGCTCACAAACAAGAGGTAGAACTGGCCATATCTGAATACTTTTTGCAAAACAGCTCCCCTGACGTCTCGGCAGAGACTCTCTGGGCTGCTCACAAGGCTACCATTAGAGGCAAATTAATTCAAATCAAATCAAGACTTAATAGGGCTCGTAGAGCGGACATAGAGAACCTCGAAAAAAAATTCCAAGGGCTCTGTGCGGAACATAAGAGGGATCCGGGCCGGTGCCCCATGTCTCGCATTGACTCTGCCCGCCTAGAATTAAATTTAGCCCTGACTGCTAAAGCGGTGTCTGGTCTGCGATGGCAGGGGGCAAGATTTTACCACATGAAAGATAAACCGGGGCCCCTCTTAGCTTCCAAACTCACCCCGCGTCCGCGAACGTACGCTTTCCCTAAAATTAATGTACCAGGACAGTCCCCCACGGCGAACCCACTTAAAATCCTTGGGGCGTTTCACTCTTTCTACACGAATCTATATAGAGGACAACAATCAGGAACAACCCCTATCGGGACTGGGTTCCTGGATAACCTCCCTACGCCCACATTATCTAGGGACCATAGAGACAGACTCGAAGCCCCTATTTCTGTAGCAGAAGTTCTGGAAGTCATTAAGGGTTTGAAGACGGGCTCTGCCCCGGGACCGGACGGGTTCTCCGTTCCATACTATAAGGCCTTTGCACAAACTTTAGCCCCTCACCTAACAAATTTCTTTAACTCCAAAACTGGGGGGGATCCCCTGGGCGCACAGCTGAATACTGCCTACATCTCCGTCATACCTAAGCCTGACAAAGATCCGGGGGAGGTCAGTAACTACAGACCAATATCCCTGATCAATAATGATCTTAAGATAATGACTAAAGTTATGGCGGACAGGTTGGCATCCTTTATTGCTGTCTATATACACAAGGACCAGGTTGGGTTCATACCGGGACGGCAGGGCCCGGACCAAATCAGAAGGGTAGTGGATGTAATGTCTCTATTGCAATCTGGATGGGACGGCAGGGGGGCTCAGGCTGGGATGCTGTTGTCGTTGGACCTCCAAAAGGCCTTCGACTCCGTCTCTTGGTCCTACATATTCCAGATTTTAGAGAAGTGGGGATTCGGCCCTCAATTCACCGGGCTAGTTAAGTCTCTTTACTCAAACCCCGAAGCTAGGGTCAAACTGCAGGGCCTGTATTCTGACCCAATTAAAATACGTAACGGGACCCGCCAGGGATGCCCTCTCTCTCCGTTACTCTTCGCTATTGCTATAGAGTCCCTGGCCATAGCCATTAGGTCTAACCCTGACATCACCGGAGTACGCTGCGGATCCACAGTCCACAAATGTGGTCTCTTTGCAGACGACATAATCCTTTTTATAACCTCCCCCATTACATCACTACCGGTGGTATGTAAAACGCTTGATGATTTTGCAGACGTGTCGGGCTTAAGGGTTAATTATACCAAATCCTGGGCCCTCAACGTATCCCTCCCATTGCCCCTGGTGGCCCAGTTGAAGGATTCGTTCCGCTTCAAGTGGAGTGACTCTTCCATTCGCTACCTGGGAATTAACTTAACCCCCAAATTTGAACAATTATACCGAGCCAATTATCCCCCCACCTACAAAAAACTAGAACTTGACCTTAAACAATGGCACCCGTACCAACTGTCCTGGCTGGGGCGGATAAACTCGGTGAAGATGACCCTGCTCCCACGGCTACTTTACCTCTTTCGCGCGCTCCCGATTTCTATTAGGAAGGACCATTTGACTTCGTTCCAAAGCAAGGTCATCCAATTTGTATGGGGCAAGTCGGGCCACCGCCTAGCTAGGCACACCCTTTTTAGACTCCGAAGCAAAGGGGGATTGGACTGCCCAACCTACTCTGGTACTATCAGGCGGCTAGACTCACCCAGCTATCCACAGTTTATAACAAATGCACCAAACCTGATTGGGTGGAAATGGAAAGACAGGCAGTCCCCTCCTTCACCCTTGACTATCTCCTCTGGAGTGCCCCTAAGGCCAGACCCCCCATTCTTTGCCCAGCTCTATCGCACTCATTCATGATCTGGGATAAACTCAGAAATGACCCTTCCTTAGTCTCCCCCTGTAAACCCTTGAGTCACATATTTCATAACCCAGACTTTCCCCCAGGTATGGACATTCGAGCATTCAAATGGTGGTTGGATAAGGGGATGTATCGGATCGGGCACTTCATCTCTACCACGGGACCTGTTTCTCTTTCTCAATGTATTATGACCCTGAAATTACCTCCTACGGAGAGATTTCGGTTCCACCAAATTTCCTCCTTCCTTCACTCCATTTGGTCCACGAAACCCGACCCCCCACAACTCACACCATATGAACAATGGTGCGGAGACCTTCAGGAGCAAAGGGGGGGGATCTCCATGATATACTCGTCACTGGCCGGGGACAAACAGAAGGCGCCCTATATGCTGGCCTGGGAGGCGGACTTAGAATTGACCTGGGATCTGGATACTTGGCATAAGGCTGTGGGCTCCTCATATAAGGGCATCTACAACGTATCTCTTGTGGAAGCCAATCTGAAGGTTTTCACCAGATGGTACCTCACCCCCACCCGGCTTGCGGTTATGTACCCCTCGACCTCTCCCTTGTGCTTCAGGGGATGTCAGTTGAGGGGTTCCATGCTGCACATCTGGTGGGAATGCCCCAAAATCAGAGGTTTTTGGAACAAAATATTTTCTATAGCATCCAAAATAACTGACCTGGCTATCCCCAGGTCCCCCTCGACGGCCCTCCTTAACCACCTCCCTGTGAAAGCCCTCAAATCCTCCCGCAAGCTTGTATTCTTCATCTTTCTGGGTGCTAAAATCACCTTGGCCAGGGCATGGAAACGTCCCAGGGTCTCCATAACAGCAGCCAAAAGGAAAATTTCATGGATCATGTCCCAGGAGAAGAAGCTGAGTTCTATCCTAGATACTTCCCTCCAGTTTAGGGAGATATGGGAGCCCTGGGCTAAATACATGGGGGTCGGAGACTCCATTTATGTGTCCACCTAACCCCCCTGGAAGTGGGCCTCTCCCTCTAATCACCGCAGTCCCCCCCCCCTGCTTTTCCCTCCTTCTCTCTCTCCTTTCTCTGTCCACCCTACCCCCTTATCCATCCCAAGCGTTACGGGGAAATCACCCTGGGCATAGATTGATCCCTATTGATCCATAGATTTTTTGAGCCCAACCTAGGCCTCCCCCCGGGTTGTTGATGTTTCAATTCTTAGTTCTTATTTTGTCTTTTAGTTTTTTGGTTGTATTTTGCTTGCCTTTTAGCTACATAAAGGTACAGAGTGCCTTCTGTATCAGCTGCCCACCTGCCTACGACGACCTCTAACTAATTTCACTTCCGGATGTATACGGTGAGTGGGGGTCCTCTCCACCATCCTCTGCACAGTTTAGCTCCCGTCGGGGTGCGGGGGAGGTCGGAGGGTGATCCCGCTCTGCAGGGTCCACGGGCATGGGCACAATTGAAGCAGTGTTAGGCAATTATTTCGTCTTGTTACCCTTGGTAATGCGTTTCCTTTGTGAATTGTACCTGTACACCTTGGATGATCTTTCATATGCTATTTCTCTCTGCATTGTACTTCCATTTTTTTGAAAACTTAATAAATACTTTAAACATAAATATTTGGATTGTTTGTACATTGATTTTCACATTGGATTTTTTGCACATTGCTTATTTTGCACTAGGTTTAAATAATTGTTTGATTATTATCTATTCCTATTTTATATATTGATATAACTTTTATGTAGTAAGCTCTACATTCCCTTGATTGCCAATGGGGATAAATATACCACCACAGAGACTAAGCTCCCTAAAATCCAAATTTAAATGGTCTGACAGCTCCCTCAAATACCTAGGAAATCTGCTCTGGAATATATTTATCCTATCTGAAATCCCTGTTTAACTTTTAACTAGCAAGTTGCTGTGGGCCTGATGGCCACTGACAATGGTGATATGTCCACCACTACTGGGTCGGCTCCACCTCCCCATTTTCCCTTTTTTCTCTCTTCCTCTCTCCCCTCTTGCCTCTCTAGTCTAATAACTTTACTTTCCCTCCTTTTTTTTAAATTTTTTTCTGGGGTACTCTTGTGTCCCTCCCCCCCTTTTTTTTCTCTTCTTTTCTCCATGCTTCTGACTTATCATTTTTTTCTTGATTTAAGTGTATTTGGGGCTAGGACAATACAATTAGAACTCTGATTACAGGGACAAAGTGACACTTCCTACCTTGAGACTCTTGTTATTCATGTTCAAGGTTGGATATGGATGCTGCATAAGGTACACTCATCCTGTTACTATTCACTATTTACCATTTAATAATTAATATTTTTTAATGTGATATAATCACGGGACAGACCGGCGGCTTCGGTTTTACACATTTGACTATGACTGTTATTGTATTGTACCTTCCCTGACTGTCCCTTTTTTTTCTTAAAACAATAACATTTATATAAAAAAAAAAGGCATACTGGATAAAAGGATATACTCAAAGAGTAATGAATAATGATATTCTAAATGGTCTAAGGTTAGCGAGGACAGGATAAGCTTATTTGTGGTGTACTAAAGGTCTAGTGTTGGGTCCCATACTTTTAAAAATATTTATAAATTATATAGAATTTGGGATTGAAAGTTCAGTTTGCTATGTTTGCAGTTAAAACCAAGTTATATAGTGTAATATTATAACTTAAAGCGACACTAAAGTCAGAATATAAAAAAAAAAAAAAACAACAAACATGTTATACTCACCTCCACTGTGCAGTTCGTTTTGCACAGAGTGGCCCGGAAAGCTGTCTTCTGGGGTCCCTCGGCAGCTGTCTAGGCTCCTCCTCGCTAAAGCTTTCCATCTTCATGCGAGGGCGCTCGCACGGTGGAAAGCTTTTGCGAGCGCGCTCCCGTGATACAGCGGCGGCCATAGCCGCCGACTGTATCACTCGGCTCCGCCCCCCGACGCGCCACGTCATCCGCTGTGATTGACAGCAGCGCCAGCCAATGGCTGCGCTGCTATCAATCCGCCCAGCCTAGCCAATCAATGGCCAGGCTGGGAACCGAAGAGGATGACGTGGACACGCCCGGGAGTTTCGAACGGTCAGATATGTAAAACGGGGACTCGGGGGGGGGGGGCGGTGCTGTGAGATGTTTTTTTACCTTAATGCATAGGATGCATTAAGGTAAAAAAACGTTTACCTTTACAACCCCTTTAAATGTAAGTGTAGCGGTACCCTCGTAGGGGCTGCTGATAGACTATATACCCCACTGGTTAACACGACTCTGCAAATCCTCTCTTACCTCTCACACATTGGGTTCCATTCTGCAATATGGTGTTAGTCAATGAGAAACTCACACAAAATCACTGAACCACTGAAGTGAAAAATTAACATAAAGAATGGCATGAATAAATACAGTTAAATTGGACAATGATTATTATAACTGATATTTAAAAGCACTTAACATAGATACTTCATTAGACCTATGTGGACAGGTGCTCAAAAAACAAATATCCAACACTCTTTAAAATATATGTTGGATACCTTTCCTCCAAAGGCCTCAGCACACAGACCAACAAACAATATTAATTATAGACATACACAATATTTTTTTTTTTATTATTTGTTTATTGATTTTCTGCACTTACAATTATCAATAAGGCACATAAACTATTACATCACATGTATAGGCATACACAATGTAACCTGAATGCTATACTGTAAATTGGCTCCCCCTAGGGTATAGTTCAATGATTAAGCAATAGAATGCGGAGTAATGATGAGTAACAAAGAGGAGATGACAAATGTTCTTTCAATTCTGGATATTTTCAGCTAGCCTGTGGTTTATACTGCAGTGTGATTTGTAATCCAGAGTATGGGAAAACGCAAAGGAATAATGGCAGGATGTAATAATTGATGCTTTGTTTGAAGGAGTATTAGCATATATCAGTGTTCCTCTTTAGGCCGGATTCACACCTAGGCGAATTGGTTGCGGCTTAAGCCACATTTAATTCGCAGAACATTTCTAAATACATTGTTTTCAATGAGGCTGGTTCACATATGTGTGATGCATTCGCACTGCGCCTTGCAGAAAAAACGTGTGCGGATTTTATGCCTTGCGGTGCAGCTCAGGTGCAAAGCCAGTCCCATTATCTTCTATGGGTACGCAGCTGATTCGCAGATGTGTTCAGTTCTCTTCAGCAATTTCTCTCATTCAGCTCAATACACTTCTCCCCCACTCTCCTCTCACCCAGAACTTCTGCCAGGTCTCCAAATTCACAGCTAAAACGTTGCTAATCTGCTGAACACTTCCCGTATCTATCTGCAGAGATTACAGAGCTGAAATTCGCACCGCACAAGTGTGATTCCGGCCTTAAGTGTGATGCAACGTGGGTTACAGTACAGACTCCTGGGTGCAATGGGAAAGAATAGGCCCCAAGTGCCTGTGGTGGGATGTCTGTAAAAGTAGATTCACATCCGTGGGACTACAAATATCCCCAAACAGTCTGTAAAAGAACTACTCAGCAATACTGTTATCACTAACAGTATAGGCTGTACCCATCCACCACTAGGAACATCAGATGGATGAAGGGCTCCAGCCAGAATTCCCTGGTGTCTGTGTCCTGTGGAAATGGCGCCACTGCACTATGATGCAACTCCCGGTGGACTGGAATGCAGGTATAACCCAGTGATCCAAAGCGCAGGCTGGTCCACTCTGCTGCAAAAGCGGTGCTGTCCTCACGGGCTCCTCTGAGGCTGGCGATCCGGCCCTCTGCTGCATAGGCCAAAGGATTCTCACTCCCTGTCACACAGACCTCCTGCTGTCAGGTTCAGAATCACATTCAGAGAGGCTGGAAACAGGCCTCACCCACCTTTTTCTGAAGATGTCTTCTCCCAGCAGGCTGTTCTGTGCACACTGCATTCTGTGTCCTGTAGTCCAGAAAGTCCTGGCCAACAGTTTAACTTTCTTGTCTCCGACTAATTGTTCCATAATGCATTGCTATGGGTGAAAAAACAAACCCACTCTTATGCCGCGTACACACGATCAAATATATCTTCTAAAACTGGTCCGCAGACCAGTTTCAGCGGACAGATTCGATCTGGTGTACAGGCTAGCAGACAGGTTTCCAGCAGACAAAAGTTTTAAAGCATGCTTTAAAACTTGTCTGCTGGAAAGCCGTCTGTCGGATATGTCCACTGGTTAGTATGCCTAACCAGCGGACCGAAATCTCCCACATGCGTCAAATGGATTTGACGCATGCATGGAAGTATTTTACTTCCTGGTTCGGTGACGTGGCGGCGTCAACGTCACCGGCACGTCACCGCGCTGTCTGTCCACGGGGATTTTGGTTTCAGGGGGAGGAGCCGTGCAGAACGTCACCCACGATCGCAGCAGATTGCAGTAGGACGGTTTGGTACGCTGTTACCTGCCGCTATGCTAACACTCGGCTCTTAGAGTATATCTACATGTGAGTGAAGTCTCCATTGTTTTAAATAAATAGTTATTTCAACAGAGAGCACTAGATTTATTTCCTTTCTTCCCTACATGATGGTATGAATGTTGAGAAATCATTGAATCCGGATCTATGGTTTTTATCCTATCCATCCGTCTGCCTATGGAGGCTGTCAGCTGATTTCTTATTACACAGATTATGCTTTGAGATCCCACTGGGTCAAAGCAGAGAGGTGAGAGTCCATCTTACGCTGGTGGAGGATATTCCTTGGTGTTCCTTTTCACTTTCCACTCTGGAAATCGTTTAAGGCTGTGGATTCATTGCTTTATGGACTTCCTTGCACATGGACACTATTTTCAAATAATTTATATTTTTATAAGTATATTTATTGTCACCATTATTATTATTATTGTTTTTATTTTGCGCCGCACTCTTTTTATTTTACTTACACTTGGGAATTTTTATGAATTGTTCTTAGTGCTGGCTTGCATATATTGGTACTTTATTTATTTTTTCCAGCGCTGAATATATTCTCTTATTTTTGATCGTGTGTACACAGATCAAACCAAAACATCCCAGGAGACATGTCCGATAAACAGTCTGTCGGACCGTTTTCATCAGATATGTCTCCTCGTGTGTACGCGACCTCAGAGTCCAGCATGCACTAGAGGGAGCCAACTCAAACATAAAACAACAAACTCTCTCAATGATAACGATAGTAGCAAACCTTGGCTACATGACAAAGGTACCTGTATGCATTGAAAATGAAGGAACCATTTAGAAAAAAAGTTTTCAAGGCATTCTAAGAAGAAACATCTAACCCTAAATGATCAAATGGAAACATCCATGATCCATCAGCTGCTCTGCATTGGGAATTATGAGCCATCCCTTAGGGAAAACCTTACATGTGTCATACCGCTATCACAGTGTAATGGACATACTTTTTTAGTTTTCAACAGCAAAGAATCAAGGCAGCTGTTTTTTTTTTTGCCTTTCACCATCTTTCATGTTTCGTTAATATAATTTAATTTTCATCTCATCGTAAATGTGTGTGAGTCCTTAACCAAATGTGGTCAAAGTCTGACAATGTTCTGTAAATTCTGTAATTCTGTTACTGTATATGGTTATATATTGCTTGCTAAAATTAACATTACTGTGTATGAACTAGGTACTGTATAGCAGTTCTAAATGTTACTAGTAAACTGCTGATCATTATGCTGTACTGGATTTGGACATTTATGATTAGATATGTTGCACAATAATAAGCTACTTGAAAAATACTGTTTAATGTACTTTAGAACATTAGATTTTTGCTAGAAAGTGTGATAAGCTGAGTGGTAATCTGTTTCTTGCAGTTTTAAATACTGAATAACTGTTATATTGATTATAACAGTGTGTGTGTTTGTGTAACAAAACAATAAAGTATTAGCAAGAGCAACAGGAGGCGATTAATGAAAAATTAAAATTAAAACGGCAATGTGTAGGAGGTCATTAACTAGATGCCGCCCGCCCGCCGTCATATTACTGCGGGACGGTGGCACTGTTGGGCGAGAGTCCGTAGCTATATGTCCGCTCGCCCCCGAGTCCCGCGCGCATGCCCGGCGGGTACGACCGCTGCCGGGCACGCACGCTCGTTCGTCACAGAGGGGGACCGGGAGCTTTGTGTGTAAACACAAAGCTCTCGGTCCTGTCAGCAGGGGAAACGCTGATTTCCTGTTCATACAATGTATGAACGGAAGATCAGTGATTTCCCCTAGTGAGGCCACCCCCGCATACAGTTAGAACACACCCAGGAACACACTTAACCCCTTCCCTGCCCCCTAGTGTTAACCCCTTCACTGCCAATTGCATTTTTATAGTAATACAATGCATTTTTATAGCATTAATCGCTATAAAAATGCCAATGGCCCCAAAAATGTGTCAAAAGTGTCCGAAGTGTCCGCCATAATGTCGCAGTACTGAAAAAAATGCTGATCGCCGCCATTAATAGTAAAAAAAATATATTAATAAAAATGCCATAAAACGACCCCCTATTTTGTAAACGCTATAACTTTTGCGCAAACCAATCAATAAACGCTTATTGCGGGGTTTTTTTAACGAAAAATATGTAGAAGAATACGTATCAGCCTAAACTGAGGAAAAACATTTTTTTTATATATTTTTGGGGGATATTTATTATAGCAAAAAGTACAAAATATTGAATTGTTTTCAAAATTGTCGCTCTATTTTAGTTTATAGAGCAAAAAATAAAAAACGCAGAGATGGTCAAATACCACCAAAATAAATCTCTATATGTGGGAAAAAAGGACGCCAATTTTGTTTGGGAGCCACGTCGCACGATCGCGCAATTGTCAGTTAAAGCGACGCAGTGCCGAATCACAAAAAGTGCTCTGGTCATTGGACAGCAATATGGTCCGGGGCTAAAGTGGTTAAACTAGCAAAGCATACAGTTTTCTGAACAACTATGTCACAATCTGGTTTATTCAGTAATTACTGTTGTTTCAATAATACTGCATTTTAAAAGAAAAGGAGAGTAAGAACTTAGACTCAAACATGAATGTTTTTTTTTTATATAAAGAATATATTTACTGTATATTCCCTGTGAGTTTATTGTAGCAATTATCTTAAATAAAATAAAAAAAAAAACATTTTCAAAATATTGAATTTTTACTAGCATTACTATAAGGATCTGAGTATCTTCAAGTAAATATGCACTGTAATTATTCAGTCATGTGAAAAGCATTTGCACATGATTGGATAGTCAAAGTGAACAAGAATTTGCTTTTCATATGACTAAATAATTGAATTATATTCACACAAATGTTTAATTTTAAACTCCTTTAGTAAATCAGCCTCAATGTCTGCATTCATGGAAGATCCATATTCCTTGTTTCTCCTCCACTGGATGGCACATTGCTTTCAGTTTATTTAATTTTCTAATTAGATCTGCATGTCTCTAAAACATTTCTGAATATTTAAGAAACTTTCAATTTCTCCATCTAGGTTGCAGACCCCTACAACCACTGGCCAGGGTTGTAGGGAAGAGGCCCTTGTCCCCATCAAAATTGGGACAGGGTGCTTTGGGGTAGCCCCCCTGTACCAAAGCACCCCTCCATGTTGAGGGCATGTGGCCTAGTATTGTTCAGGAGGGAGGGGGCGTTTACTTATCCCCTCCCTTTGTTGACTTGCTGGGCTGCATGCTCGGAAAAGGGCCTGGTATCGATTTTGGAGAGGACCCCGTGCCATTTTTTTTATTAAAAAAAAATTGGTATGGGATGTCCCCTCCTAATCCATGCTAGACTAAAGGGTCTGGTATAGTTTTGGTGGGGCATGCATTTTTTTTTGTATTTTTTTTTAGCCAGCAAATCTTTTTTTTTTAATTCAGCTGTCAGTGGGAAGCCCCACTGTCAGCTGATGACTCATTGGTTGTTAAGGACGCAGCGGCCGGCTTCCCAAACCACTCCTTAACAAACAGCTATATACAGTGAATGTAAAGCCCCAAAAAGACACAAATAGAAAAATGCAAATTGCTGTAAAATCACGTTAAAAACGCAGTACTTGCCTCTTGGATGCGGGTGCTCGCTGCATGCTGCAGGAGAAATAGTCTCTGACCCTTTCCAAAAATGCAGAGGCACAAAAATGCATTGATGTGAACGTGTAATGCGTTTCTGCAAAAAGCGTGAAATAATGCATTTGTGTGAATGGAGCCTAATGGATGAAAAAAAATTATTATATCACGGTCATGAGACAGTATGTTTTTTCTAGGCCATATTGCAAGATAGACAGACTTGGCCACAATTTATGAGGGAATGAACAGGCATTTTGTTTCCATAAAAAAAATGTTTGTTTGTTTTTAGATACTGACAATGGAAATTACATACAAGTTTGCACCACAGCTAAAAAACCTGTTTGGATAGGCTGCAAATTCTCAGCAACTGAGCAGGCATGTAGCTTCCATTAAAAAGTATATTTTTTGGACACAGACAATTGAAATCGCATACAGGTTGTGACTACAGCTAGAAAACCTGTTTAAACAAGCCACACTAATAATCAGCACTGATTGGTGATACTGATGAGGAGGCACTGGTTGAGAGCACTGATGAGCACTGACAGCACTGATGAGCACTGATTGGCAGCACTGGTGGGCACTGATTGGTGGGACTAATTGGCAGCACTGGTGGGCACTGTTGGGACTGCATCATTTCCCTGATTATCAGTCTAGCTGTCCCTTTCATACTAGCTGGTTATCGTCTCCTCTCTTCACACTGTCAACATTAGGAAAGGAATGCTAAAAACGATCTTGTGTTTACATCGTGATCAGCGATCAGCTGTCATTAGATACAGCTAATCATGTGGTAAAGGGCCACTGTAATTGGCCCTTTACCCCGATCTGTAATCACGCCGCCCAAAGGCTGCAGAGGGCGCATGGGCTGCACAATCACAGGAGGATGTCCATGGATGGTTAAACAGGTCACAATTTCTGACAGATCGAGCAGGCATTTAGTATCTGTAAAAAAAATACCTTTTTTGTTGACACTGACATAAGAAATAGCAAACAGGTTTGCATCAATACTAGAAAGCATTTTTGAACAGGCTACAATTTTCAGGAAATGGGGGGACATTTGGCATCTAAAAAAAGTGTATTTTCTGGACATTGACAAAGGAAAAGCCTGGTGGGACTGGCCACAATTTCTGAGAGACAGACATTTAGCATCAGAAAATAAACAAATAATATGTTTATTTGCACTTTGAGGATGGAAAAAGCATTAGAGACAACAGTTAACAACATATACTGTATATCAAACAGATCTCTTCGCACCTGGGTCTTTGTTTAAAAATTAGCTGCTAGCACTATACTTTAGTGGAGTACATCATAATTAATATATGAAAATGTGCAGTACTATCATTAAAATGCAGAATGCATAAACAAAACAAAAAACA
Organism: Rana kukunoris; assembly: GCA_029574335.1. Taxonomy (NCBI): domain Eukaryota; kingdom Metazoa; phylum Chordata; class Amphibia; order Anura; family Ranidae; genus Rana; species Rana kukunoris. The sequence goes on from CM056050.1 coordinate 441,262,805, forward strand.
AAGCAGTGCTATAAAAGTTCATCCAGTAAGTTCATCCAGTAAATTCATGAATATTCCACATATAATACAATAGCCCCCAAAAAGTGCAGACAACAATAATCCCCCCAAACAACTCTGAAGGAATTAAGCCCTGAAACAGTCCTTTAGATCAGTGGTCATCAACCCTGTCCTCAGGGCCCACTAGCAGGCCAGGTTTGCAATATATATATATATATATATATATATATATATAGGGCCGCCATCACGGGGGTACAGGCAGTACACCTGTAAGGGGCCCAGAGTTCCCCAGGGCCCCGGATGGCAACCCCCCCTGTTTTATTTTTATTTTTTTAAATATATATATATATATTTTAATATATTTTTTTTTTATTAAAGGGCCCAGAGGTCCCCAGGGGCCCGGAGGTCCCCAGGGCTCTGGATGACAACCCCCCCTGTATATTTTTTTATTATTAAAGGGCCCAGAGGTCCCCAGGGCCCCATGTGGCAACCCCCTTTTTTATTTATTTTTTTGTAAATGTTTATTTTATTTTTTTTTTATTAAAGGGCCCAGAGGTCCCCAGGGCCCTGGATGGCAACCCCTCTTTTTTTATAGATATATATTTTTATTTATTTTTATTAAAGGGCCCAAAGGTCCCCAGGGCCCCCGGGTGGCTACCCCCCTTTTTTTGTAAAGGGCCCCCTGCTTCTCAATTTTTTCAATTAGCGGCGGCACCCCCCGGTTCTTAATTCGCGGCAGCCCCCCCGCTTCTTAATTTCAGTCAGCAGCTTAATTTCCTGATGGCAGCCCTGTGTATATATATATATATATATATATATATATATATATATATATATATATATATGAACATTAGCCAGGACGAATATGTAAAAAAGTCATTTCATCTTGTGCTTTAGAGTAGGGGGCTTAGCAGATGGTTTTGAACCCAATTAAGGTGGTCAAAATAGGCTTTAGTGCATGTATGGAACATCAATGGCCTCCTCGTTACTATGGAAGGTACTCCTAGTTCCAGGTTCTCTGTCTGACCTCCAACTCAGTTTGTTAGATTATATATCATGTGTATAAAATGGAAAACCGACCATAGCATAATCCAGTATAAAACATTTATTTGATTCTAAAATATTGCACGACAGTATTAAGAAGCACATATGATGCAGTTGCATGAAACAACTACTCACCAGTACCTAAAATGTCCGCTATTGACCATGCATGCCTGGTGAGTTCCACGCCTCCACACAGTTAATATAGGCAACCCCTCAGAGAGGACCCAGACAGTCATCAATTGTAAATTAAAGGGTCACTAAAGGCATTTTTTTTTTAGCTTAATAGCTTCCTTTACCTTACTGCAGTGCTGTTTTCATGTCCTCATTGTTCATTTTTGCTTTGATGTTGCTGTAATTCTCCAAACTTCCTGGTTGTCTGTTTCCTTATAACCACAGTGCTGGGAGCTTTCTCACTGTGGTCACTAATCAAGGAGGTGTGATTACTGTGTGTAAACTTAAACTAGATTGGGCTGAGGGGTTTTAGACAACCCATCACTGCCCTCTATTGGCTCTCTGGCTCTGTACATCAGAGAGACAGGAAATAACAGCAAAAATGAAACTAGAACTGTAGGTTGATTACATGATTGATTTTTATCTATTTTTAATCATTTTGAAAAGGAATCAGTTAACTTTTATCTCTCTATACCCTGCAAACTGTCATTTCAGCCCAACAATTGTTTTCCTTTAGTGACCCTTTAGGGCAAAGAATGGAGGAGGAGGAGGAGATTACCCTTGGTGCCTAATTGAATCACTGGGGATGTTTATACCACCCATGGGTAATTGCCATCTAGTGTTGATAAAGGTGATACACTGTAGAAGAAATAAAAATATTTGTAGAAATAGAAACAGGTGCTCAATAAATGAAACAGTTGCAAGGTCAAACATTAGTATGAATCCTGCAAATTATCAATGTGATAAATATATATATATATATATATAGAATAATAAATAAAAAATACTTAAATGCTCAAATCTGAGTCCTCTCAAATAAAAATATCTGCATCTTCCATAAGAATTAACCCTCACAATAATGTTGTAACCCATGCTACCCAGAAAATGCATTAATATCAAATAAAACCCAGTATGAAAACCAAAATGAAATAAAAGTATAACAAAAGTGAAAAACAAGTTTGGTGTAAAACCGCAAAAATAAAAATGATGTTCAAACTTAAAAACACAGAAATATAAGGAACCTTGAAGTGACGAAAAAAATTAATTAGCTGTTATTTATGAAACAATATCCCACTCCACGTTCAGGCCAAATGGTAAATAGGATTTCAAAAGATGAATCCATTTGGTCTCTGAACGGGAGATGTCTCTTTTTTGCATTGTTTCCTTTCAATAAGCTTGTCTTCAGAGTGTGAGAGGAAAAACAGAATAAACCCACACAATCACAACATGCAAACTCCATGCAGGTAGTGTCATGGTTGGGATTTGAACCAATGACTCTAATGATGCTAGGTGGATGTGCTAACCACTTAGCCACTGCTTCGCCTCAGATGCAGCTACTTTATGAAGAGGAGACATAAGTTGCCTCCAGTGCCCTCCCATGCAACTTATAAAGCACAGTTTTATTATTTGAGCAGCAGCCATTAGCTTGCATTAACCCCTTGAATACAAGGACATTTAACAAGTACTCTGGTAGACAAGGGGATACATTAGACTGTATATTTGTGGAGATATTATAAAAATATTGAACAAGTTTAGGACATATAGGGGCAGATTCACAAAGACGTAATATTCCGCTGCGTAATCGAAATACGGTACGCTGCCGTATTTCACCAGACTCTACACCGAATTCAGGTAGTTTTTTTGCGCGTACGCTATTGTGTCGTATTTTTTTGCGCAATCGAAATACGTGATTAGGGGCGTGAAGCATTTAAATTAAGCGCGTCCCCGCGACGATCGAACTGCGCATGCTCTGTTCAGGAATTTCCCGCCGTGCATTGCGCGAAATCACGTCGTGACGTCATTCGTTGTTTGAGTAGCGGCGTTTACGAACATTCCTATTCCCGGACGACTTACGTTAAAAATAATAAAAGACATCGGAAAACGTTGAAATTCGACGCGGGAACGACGGCCATACTTAACATGGGCTGTCTAATATTAGACCAGCAAAAAGCAGGTATAGTGAAACGGAAAAAAAAGATGACTAAAGGTGCCGTAAGAGATTGCGTTGAAAGTGCGAAATTTTGTGGATTGCAGGCAAAAGCTCATTAGCATACCCTGACGGCGAAAAACAACAGGAAGTCCGCCCAGTGGCCGCAATTTTCTGGCAGCGTAGATCTGAAGGCGTACTAACACGTAATACAGTCGAAATGAAGCCCGCAGGTGTCTTTTCATGGTTTGAGGATTTCGACTAGCGTAAAAACGCCCGTAAGTCGAAATTACTCCAGTCTAACAACATTTACACAGGCGTAATCGCTTTGTGAATCTAGGCCATAATGTCTACTTTATTAATGGAAAGCCAATTTGGTAAAAGCTTATTTTAGCCAGAAATTGTAAAATAAACAATATTTAGGTGCACATGGAAAATGTATACATTTTCAGAACATGATCTAATTATTTTTAAGAATATGCAAATATGGAGGCAGAGTGTCATCTTATTTCAACTAGCAAATAGAACATTTATTTTTTAGGACACATTATATAACAATTTCACAGCTTTGATGCACACTAATTCTTCCTTTTTAAGAAAAGCAATTTAGGACGCAGGGAAATGTTATGTTTCAGTCAGAAATAATTATTCAGACTGTTATTTTTCTGACACATATTCTAAAAATCCTTCTGATTCTCTGCACAAAACATAAATACTTCTCATCAGAGGCAATTTGAGAGAGAGAGAACAGGCAGGCTACATGTGTAAATCCAAACATTACATTTTATTCTCCCTGGGAAAAATAAGAAAAATGTTTTGAGGAATTTTCTCCACATATTTCAAAGCACATTTTATTAGCTAGAATTTCAGGTAAAGAGTGAGACCAGGAGTTTTTTTTTTTGTAAGAAGTCACTGTTATTTCATACTACTTAAAAAAATGAGTATTCCAAATTTCACAAATGAAAAGTATAGGGAAGCATAATATTTCCAAATTTTTTAATCATGATGCATTACAATTCAACAAAAACTTTAAAGTGACATTAACCTCCCTGGCGGTATGATTCCTTCTGGTTTTAGTGCTGAAAGCGGTACCAAGCTAAAACTTCAGTCTGACTTTATTCAAGTTCTTAATTATCTTTATTTACTCTTTTCTCTCAATTTTCCTTCTTTCATCTCATATTATGGTATTAACTAGCATCATGATCTCTAAGGATCCTCTCTTTGATGGGGAAATGTAGTGCCATCAAACAGAATGTTCTTCCTTGCATACTGTATCTATTCCAAACAATACCTCTTCATATACCTTTGCATTAATTCACATCCCTTCTATCCATTCTAAATAATTTTAGACATCCAAACCAGCACACTTAAAACATACTATCCTTTGGAGGCTGAAAGATTTTGGCGGGATAGCACCTGCCGGATATGGGAATGTATTATATTGCCACCCCTTTAACGAGAGCACTGGACTAATACAGGCACAAACAACTTAAGCAATACTTGAAAAGTAAAGGTTGGACAGCCGCACTTCCATAAATCCTTAAAAAGGTCGCCTTTAATAGTAAAAAGAAACAGCACTACAAATCACAGCAGGCAGTGGGGTATAACTGACGCGTTTCGCATTGTAATGTCAGCGCTTAGTCATGAGCTATGACTAAGGGCTGATATTACAGTGCGAAACACGTCAGTGTATACCCCACTGCCTGCTGTGATTTGTAGTGCTGTTTCTTTTTACTATTAAAGGTGACCTTTTTAAGGATTTTTGGAAGTGCGGCTGTCCAACCTTTTCTTTTCAAGTTTTGTTCCATGCATTGCCTGCACCCATGCTTCTGAGAGATCACTGATTGCTTAGTGCACTCACCTGGAGTGTAAGTTCCCTTCTTCTCTATTGAACTTAAGCAAATGAACTCAAATGAAAATACAGTTGTTAGGTGTGGAAAGGATAGGCTTCTCTGAAGAGGGGGGTTTCCAGGGATCCTCTAAAAGCTAATAGAGAAGGAGATAGACATACATATTGGGGTAAGGAGTTCCATAGACTTAGAGAGGCTCTGGAAAAGTCCTGGAGACGAGCATGGGAGCAGGTGATGAGAAAGCTAGAGAGTAGGAGGTCTTGAGAAGAACGAATAAAACAATTAGGTTGCTATTTAAAGACTAGGTCATTGATGTAGCTGGGGGCAGAGTTGTGGATGGCTTTGTAGGTAATTGTTAGTAGTCTGAATTAAATTTTTTGGGTGAGCGGAAGCCAGTGGAAGGATTGACAGAGAGGAGTAGCAGAAACAGAGCGGTTGGTAAGGTGGATGAGTCTGGAAGAAGCATTCATGATGGACTGAAGGGGGTTAGAGTATGCAGAGGTAAGCTAATGAGGAGGGAGTTTCAGTGATCGAGGCGAGAGATGACCAGGGAGTTCCGTTTTGGATAGATTGAGTTTGAGGAAGTGGTGTGACATCCAAACTGATATATCTGATAGTAAAATAGTGATACGTGAGGAGAATGAATGAGTGAGTTGAGGGGTAGAGAAATAGATTTGAGTGTCATCAGCGTAAAGGTGGTATTGGAAGCCGTGGGAGGCTATCAGCTGACCCGGGGAGGAGGTGTAGATTGAAAATAGGAGAGGTCCAAGAACAGAATCTTGGGGGACCCCACACAGAATGGAAGAGTAGAGGAGGAAGTAGAGTTGTAAGTTATGCTGAAGGTGCATTTGGATAAGTAGGTAGAGAACCAGCGAAGAGTACAGTCACAAAGACCAAAGGTGTGGAGTCTTTTGAGGAGGAGGGGGTGGTCAACCATACTGAAGGTGGCAGAGAGGTCCAGGAGTAGGAGTAAAGTATAGTGTCCCTTTGTTTTGGCCGTTAGTATATTGTTTGTTAGTTTTAGGAGAGCAGTTTCTGTGGAATGTTGAGGACGAAATCCAGACTGAAGGGGATCAAGAAGGTTATTATCAGCAAGGTGGATGCTCAGTCGGTTGTAGACTGGAAATAAAAGGAGTTTGGATAAAAAGGGGAGCAAGCAGATGGGGCGTAGGTTGTTAAGATTGGATGCTTCCAGTGAGGACTTTTTACTTTCAAAGTATTTATTAATTTCCAAAATCGACAACCAGACAACAAAAAGGTGCAAAATTAAGAATACAAAAGACCAAATGTCGACAATGAAAGGTTGATGTATAGTGATAGTATCGAAGTTGGGACCATAAAAGAAATTACAATAAGAAAAATAATAAGCAACATGGAGAGTTATCAAGAGTGTGAATCCTCGGACACCAAACAAGACCCGAAAAAGGGCCCTCGAAGAAAAACCCCGGCACCCCAACTAGGAACTGACTGTGCCAGAGCTGATCTCCGGGCTCCCCAAGAAGATAAACGTTAATTGGGTATCTACTTGCAATACATTATAAGATAGTCCGCTGAAGAATACAAAATTAGCCCGAAGGACAACATTCTCATTACAATACTATACTTAGATTAAGGACCCAACCCTTTAGACTATAAACCTAAGCTTTACACCAGCCCAAAATGGTAATAAGAGAAAGAGAAAGCGATACAAAGGAAAGCAGGAGAGAAAAGGGGAGAAAGAAAAAGGAGGAAGAAAGAAAAAAAAAGGGAGGAGAAGAGGAAGGAGAAGGTAGAGCCAAACTGCGGGAACTCTTTAAGGACAATCAGGTCTCGATGCCCAGTGAGGACTTTTTAAGTACGGGGCTGACTAGTGCATGTTTCAAAGAGTTAGGGAAGATGCCAGAAGAGAGGGAGAGATTGAAGATGTGGGTTAGAGAGTGTAGAATAGAGCCAGAGGGTGAACATAGCCTTTTGTGAGATGGACATAAGCAAGTAATTTAGCAACCTTGTTCCCCTCTACCTTGTTCTCTATGCTGGGTAGTCCAAACTTTTACTGGGACTACAAACTAAAATGTTCCTCTTTATTAGGCAAGAAAAAAAATGGTGACAGGTTTTACATCACTTAAAGCGGAGGTTCACCTGAATATTTTGATTATAAAAGCCAGCATCTACAAATACTGCAGCTGCTGACTTTTAAAAAATGGACACTTACCTGTCCTGGTCGCCAGCAATGTCGGCACCCGAGGGCATGCAACCGCTTGCTAGCTAGTTAAACAGGTATGTCCTATTATAACTTTTTTGTATTTCACCACATCTTTCTGCTTTCCCCAAACTTTGCCCCTGTGTGATACCTTCTGCTCCCTACCTTCCTTTTCTCCCTCAACACCCTTTCTTTAGTTCCCACTGGAGATCACTTTTTTTTTTACCTAGAACCTTCGTCCTGGCACCCTCTGCCTCTATGACGTCTATCTATCCCACTTGAGAGGCATTCTACAATGTTATTAAGTATTAGGTTGTGATATACCTTTGTTATAGCCCATCTTAGCTATTTCACAGAAAATAAAGCTTTGCACTATGACATGGGGTCTCTGAAATTTAATTTCACCTATTTTACACTTCTTTAACTGAGTTTTGTGTGTCCAAGCTCTCTTTTTTCTGTCCATTTAACCGATTATCATGTGTCCTAGCTCTCTTTTACTTACATCATCCATATAAATATATGTCTGTGTACTTCCTTGTTGTACACTAACTTGTTAAAGTTCAATATTGGAACTGTCCAATGTGAATTTTCTATTTTTGCCAGTTTTGCTCTTTCTCTCTTGGTTTTGTAATACAGTAAAACTATACATAAAGAATGTACAAACAACTAAAATGTGACTGATAGGCACCTGTGAGGAGGAGGAGAAAATACACACTAGCAGCTCCCAAAAATAGTGTATATGTGCCCTTGAAGATATAAGAAAAAAATAATGTTCTCCTGAATTCTATGGGAATGGTTGCAGAGCAAAGTACTTAACATATATATATATATATATATATATATATATATATATATATATATATATATATATATATATATATATATACACTGTATATGCTATATATCCATGGGTATGAGGAGAATGAAAATGGTGCATTTGCAATCCCAACAAAATGATTGCTAAGCACGCTTGAGGATGAGAAGAAAAAGGATACATTAGCAGCACTTTCAAAGAAAGCAACTGCTATGTGCCTTTATGGAGGAGGAGTGAGTTTTTTTTGCTGCTGACTTGTCTTATGGAGATGCTGTTCCAGCTGAGCTATTTGGTGCAAAGTATTTCCTCATGCATGTAGTACCCAAATACTGCAAAAAAAAAAAAAGCAGCATTTTTTATTTTACATTTTAATAAACTTTTAAGTGCAGGGTGGTACTGCAAAAAAGTTCACACAATGCTAATAAACAGTTTTGATGCTAAGCAATTTGTATGGATAAGGATTTTGGTTTTAGTTTTTGTAAGAATACGCTTTCCTACAGCTTTTAGATACAGTATGCAGTGGCTCCTACTGATGCTGTCTTTGAGAATCATACTGTTTTGTAACACACCAGCTTAAAGGCATCTTTCAAGCATGTAATTAAAATGGTCAGTGTTTTCCCCATGTCAACTTCAAACTCACATAAAAAGGAGCACCCCGCTCTCTTTTGAACTGTATATTTAACATTGATACATGTCCCCCATGCAAGTGTCCAGCTCCCTATGCCATGTTTGACAATTCTTTGCCTATCAGACTTGAAAAGCGCCAGAATTGACTTTCAAGGTTTGCTTCCCTACCTATAGACTTTAATGGGTTTTGCAATTAAATCCACACATTTAAACCTAAACCTATTCAAAGTCTAGACACAGTGTGGATATATCTAGTTACAATATACGGAAAGGCAATTTGTGTAACAGAATATAAATCAGTTGATAACATATATTACCAATATACTGTAACTCTTTCTTACTTTTAGTTATGTTGTTCTAAATTGATCATCCCATTAAAAATAATGATTAGTGAAGGGAAACTTTAACATTTTTTTTTTGACTGGTATTTTCATCATTTTCATTTAGAAAGTTTCAACTGATCATAGGATTCATTATTTTAAATATTTAATTCCGACAGGAAAATACTTTAAAATGTTTTACTTAAAGTTCAAATAACATCTAAAAATATATTTTACATTAAAACTGTGATATACTGGTTAAGTGCTTATACAGTGAGTCTATAGAGTTTACAGTTGTCATTGAAGTGCCACTCAAATTAGTGACTATGATCAATGACTAATGGTCTTTAGGTAATGGGAGCTGGAAAATATCCAGGATCCTTTGCTATTCAATCTAATATATCATCAGAAAAAAAATCTGACTTTTTCCATAACCAAATGGAAAATATGTGCTGAACTCCAAAAGTACAGGAAAGTATTTAAGAGCGATCTGAGAATTGTGAAGGATCAATTTAAAGACTCATTTGTGTGTCACTCTTGATTTGCAAAGAGATTTCTATTCATGCACATTATATTGTCAAAGGTTACCATAGGCCAATAATTTAGAACTGACTCAAACTTACAAAGGGTATAGATTAAGACATCGAAGCAAAGCTAAACAGTTATGTCATGAACAAATAAGGCACCTATTGATTTAATTACAGATAACCTCCAATAGCCCTACAAAATCCAAATTGTTTTGTTTAGAAATGTCATTCGATAGTCATGACATAAAGTATCTAGTGTACTTATCTTCACTTTTAAACAGCAAGTCTAAAATGAAATAGTATACTTACTTTACTATGTACTTGAGTTAAATATGTAAACAAGCACATATACTGTAGTTTGTAGCGTTAAAATATGTTATGCTTAAAATATATAAATTTGCAAAGCTCAGATCAGAACTAGACAAAAGAAAGTATCTGAGGTGATATTATTCACAGTGAAGTGAAGTTATAAAAATAGGAATTTGATCTCTGGCGGGATCCTTTGCCAGTCATGGGCATTCTACTGTGATAGAACAAATGTCTATTTTAAATATAATATACCAAACACTACATAGTTACATACAGCCTTTTACACATTGTTCCAGTTATTGGTAGTGTTTTTGCGAATATTCGTTACGAATATTACATATTCGAGTATTCGCGAATAAATCAAATATCGCGGCGAATATTCGCTATTTTTTCAAATTTATTTTTAAAACAGATCACATCCTAGTGATCTCCATCGACGTCTAAAAGCATTGCTGGTATGATTAGAGATCCTGGGCCGAGTAGCTGAGGCGATCCTTTTATGTTGCCGAATATTCGCAATGCGAATATTCGTATTACGAATATTCGCGAATACTTTCTCTGCCCTTCTGTGTTTTGTGTATATAAAAAAAAAAAATTAGCTTTAGTTTAGTCATATAGGTTTGTGGAGTAGAGTTAGTGTTTAGTGCATATTAGTTTAGTAATCCAGGAAATGATCTCCGTTTTCGCGTGTTGACGAGAATTTCGCAATCAATTTCGCATTCGCATTAGCGAAATTTCAAAAAAAAAATTTTTGGGATAAAATATCACGAATATTCGATATTAATGAATATTTCACGAATATTCTTCTATATATTCGTGAAATATCGCAAAATCGAATATGGCGTATTCCGCTCAACACTAGTTATTGGTAATGCGCAGTACCAGCCCATCTATCACAGGAGTAGACACAGATGTAGATTGAAGCTGAACATTCCTTTTGCTTCATGTACACATGACATTTTTACAACCTCTCCTTGATGATTTAACTTTACAGATAGTAACCTGCGTTTAAAACATCTGTTTTGCCGCATTTACATGCTGTGTTTAGTGGTGTTTTGCCGTGTTTGCATTTAGAAGCATTTTTTAAATATCTGCTTGTAAACGTGTGTAAACATTAAGATACAGCGTTCAGCTGCACTTTCAGCCCATTCATTTGAATGGAAGTCGCATCCAAGTTTGATCATCGTGATCTGACTTGTTGTGTGAATTGTGCTCTGAAGATCTTGAAAGGGAACCCCATGTCAAAATTTAAAAAGAAAACGGTTTGGGATGCCCCCAAGACCATACCAGGTCTTTTGAGTCTGGTATGGATCTTAAAAGGGAACCCCATGCCAACATTTTTTAAAAAAAAGCGTGGGGTCCAAAATCCATACCAGACCCTTATCTGAGCATGTAGCCTGGCAGGTGAGGTAAGGGTGGGATGAGCGAGCACCCCTCTCCTGGACCATACCAGGCCATGTGCCCTCAACATGGGGGGGTGTGGGTTCTTTGGGTCAGGGGGGCTCTTCACCCATTCTACCACAAAGCACCTTGTCCCCATGTTGATGGGGACAAGGGCCTCTTCTCCACAACCCTGGCTGGTGGCTGTGGGGGTCGGCGGGCAGGAGGCTTATCAAAATCTGTAGATCCCCTTTAAGAATGGTGTCACCCAAATCCTGCCCCCCATGTGAATGAGTATGTTGTACATTGTACCCCAACCCATTCACTGCAAAAAAAGACAGTGTAGTGTAAATGAAAACAATAAATGGTTTTGACAAGTCCTTTATTAAAAATCTTCCTCCTGAGTTCTCCCTCAGGTCTTCCTCCTCCAATCTTCTTCCTTTAGTCTTTTCCTCTGCTGCTGTCCTCTCAGCCGCTGGTGTCTTCTCCTCTGCTGACCCAGTCCTCCTCCGACATTGGCTTTAGTCTTTGTGCCAACTCCGCTCTCTGGCAGTTCTTTTTGAGCCATGGGGCATGGCCATCTTGTAACATCAGCATTAGGCCCCACCCTTGTGACAGCATGTGATGTCTCAAGGGGCAGGGTCTCATGGTGATATTATTTTTAATAAAGTACTTGTCAAAACCGTCTCTTGTTTTTTTTTTTTTTTACACTACACTGTTTTTTTGGGGGGTGAATGGGTAGGGATACTCATTTACATAGGTTTTGATGAGCCACCTGCCCACAGACCCCCACAACCCTGGTCGGTGAAGACTAGAGGCCCTGTCCCTATCACCATGAGGACAAGGGTTGCAATGACTCTGTTGACTGTTCCTTTGGACCAGTGGTTCTACCCATGCAGCCATGGGGTAAAACAACAGCATCTCATGCCTGTTCCCGCCACGACAGACATTTGTGCTGTGGGTGCTGGTAGGAGCCACGCTCCTGGCAGCCATCTTTGTTTCCCCTTATATGGGAGTTGGAGAAGTGATCCAAGGGGACATCTTATCCCTCTTCTTTGAGGAAATTAAGGCAACAGACTGGACTGGTCTGGGAGAATATACTCTCTAAGCACCTGAAGTTTGATTTTTTACCAAAAGTGGATGGCATAGATCTGGAGACTGGGAGGTGGCTTCCCATCCTCTCTTTTCATTCCATCCTTTTTATGCATACAGATACTTATAAGCAAATGTTTTTTTTACAGTGGCCTCCATACTATACGCAGTTGTTTTTTTTTTTTTTTTCATAAGATACGTTCATAATGGGATGATCTGTACACCTGTGGATACACAGAAATATCGGATCCTGGATTGTGAACCAGGAACCTAATGTTTTCTGCTTTTTATAAAGCAAGTTTTTCTAAAAGTTAAAAATATAAAAAAAATCCTCACACTCATTTTTAATATATTATCCTAGTTGTCTCATTAAAATCTCCCCCTTTATAAGGAGATAACCTAGTCTATATATAAAACATGTTTTGTTTAATCTACTGTAGTGAGGCCCCTTTTAAGCTGCAGTGACCCTGGTGTGTTGTCCTCCCCCATTTGAACTGAATGTACCTGGCTTGGTACATAAATGTTGCTACTTAACATTTAGAAAAAAACTTTTTCTTTCTGTGTGGTTCTTTTTAAGAAATTGTAATTTGTTATATTTGTGATATATATATATATATATATATATATATATATATATATATATATATATATATATATTGTAACCTGGGGGATAGGTAGTTAGTACAAAAGCTCCCTGGGATGAGCAGGCACAGATACCAAGTCCATAAGATAAGTGAGCAACAGTGGGGTGTTTATTGGTGCTATATACAAAGTCTATTAACGGGTGCTGTACAGTGTGCAGAAAAAACAAACAGAACAAAAATAGTTAAACAAAAACCTAGCCGTGTCTCGGCTCTAACTACACGATATATATACAGGCCCTAACTACCAAGCTGGCAAAAACCTACAGCTTGTCAGCTTAAACACAAACTTCTCAACAGTTGTTCCAGCAAACCTCCTTGCTCTCACAGATCAAGAATATCTGTGTTTCCCAGGACAGAGCCAAGTCTGTCTGCTCAGGTGAGCTTACATTGACCTGGGAGAAAAGACCAATACCTGAACTGGATCAGAGTTCAGAGATCCCTGAATGTGTAGTAGAGGAGCCTGGGAGAGATGTAAACCCCCGAACTGGACTTTCCCAGGCTCTCTCTGGGATGCTCTGCTACACATCCTCCCCCCTTGTTTCAACCCCAGGGTTGGAACACCTGTAGCCCAACAGGAGTGAACACGGGACAGGGCATCTACATTCCCCATCTTAACACCTGGCCCGTGTTTTACAGTAAAGGAGTAATCTTGAAGGGCCAAAAACCACTGGTTGCCTGGGAAGACAGTGGCTTTGGGTGGAAAATCTGTGCGGCTGTTGGGGTGGTGACCAGGTTCTCTGCAGCAAAGTACCTTTAATGAGTTCCACCAGGTTATCTGCTGACTTGGGATCTCCTTGACTCACCCATTTCTGCAGGGGAATTGGCAGTGACCTCAGGAATTGGTCCATGACCACACGCTCCACTATTTGTGGCGCAGACAGGAACAATGGCTGTAGCCATTTCCACACCAGGTGGAATAGATCAAACATCTGGGTGCCTCTCAACTTGAAAGAACCAGCTGTGGACCCGCTGTGCTTGAACGGCCAAGGTGACACCGAGTTGCGCCAGGATTTCCTGCTTGACCTTCTCATAGTCTCCCACTTCTGCTGACTCCAGATCATAGTAGGCCTTCTGCGATTCACCAGAAAGTAGGGGGGCGATCAGCCCTGCCTACTAGGTTTGAGGCCAACCTTCCCTCTCAGTGGTCCATTCAAATGTTAGTAGGAAGGCCTCAGGATCATCATCCGTAGTCATCTTAGACAAAAAGCGACCCACATGGATGGCTGAGGGCTTGTCTCCAGTAACATTCATTTTCGCAGGTGCCGACTGTGCTAGCGTCTTTACAACCTCAGCCATGGTTTTCCTATCCGCTTTTGCAGCAGTGGCAAGCTGTTCAAACAGCCTCTGCAAATGCTCCTGTGCGATAGCGTTGGCTTGCTGCAGCGCAGCGTTAGTTTGCTGTTGTGCAGGGTTGCTTGCTGTTGTGCAGCATTGTATAACACCAATTGTTTGAGGATTTAGGTACTAGCCTTTTAAATAGCAACTTACTACTGCTGCCTGCATTCTCAACCATATGTAACCTGGGGGATAGATAGCCGGTACAAAAGCTTCCTGGGATGAGCAGGCACAGATACCAAGTCCATAAGATAAGTGAACAACAGTGGGGTGTTTATTGGTGCTATATACAAAGTATATTTACAGGTGCTGTACAGTGTGCAGAAAAAACAAACAGAACAAAAATAGTTAAACAAAAACCTAGCCGTGTCTCGGCTCTAACTACACAATATATACTGTATACAGACCCTAACTACCAAGCTGGACAAGCCCACAGCTTGTCAGCTTAAACACAAACTTCTCAACAGTTTTTCCACCAACCTCCTTGCTCTCAGGCCTCGTACACACGATGAGATATGTCCGCTCAAACTTGTCCGACGGACAGTTTAGAGCGAACATGTCTCATCGGATTTCGGTCCGATGGCGTGTACACACCATCGGATCAAAATCCCCGCCGGCAGACAGCGTGGTGACGCAGCGGTAACGTTGACGCCGCCACATCACCGCCAAGTCACCGCACCAGGAAGTAAACACTTCCGCGCGCATGTGTCGGATACATTCACAGGATACGACGCATGTGCGGGAAGATATGTCCGCTGGTTTCCCGTACTATCCGACGGACAGGTTTGTAGCGGACAAATTTCAAAGCATGCTTTGAAATTTGTCCGATGAACAAACCTGTCCGCTAGCCCGTACACACGATCGGATTTGTCTGCTGAAACGGTCCATCGGACCGTTTTCAGCGGACAAATTTGATCGTGTGTACGCGGCCGCACAGTTCAACACTATCTGTTTCCCAGGACAGAGCCAAGTCTGTCTGCTCAGGTGAGCTTAAATTGACTTGGGAGAGAAGACCAATACCTGAACTGGATCAGAGATCAGAGATTCCTGAATGTGTAAGAGAGGAGCCTGGGAGAGATGTAAAACCCAAACTGGACTTCCCCAGGCTCTCTCTGGGATGCTCTGCTACAATATATATATATATATATATATATATATATATATATATATATATATATATATATATACTTTCATGTGTGTATAAGTCTAAATACTAATTGATATACACCTCCCAGTACCAATAAGATTCCCATAAGGGAAGCCTTTTGAAAAATGTGTAGTAATCACTATTGGTGATGTTACATTGATTCCTGCATCTGACTCAGCATATAGATTGTTCTCCAATCTACTCCTCTACCACTATGTTCTGAACAAAGTGGGCAATTGAGATCGGTATATATATATATTTTGTACACACCCATAGGCATTTAGCCTATGGGAGAACGTAATACATGCTTGATTGAATATATTTTTTTTATGTTTTTGCTTGAAGATTTAATCATGTTGTGAAATAAACTTTGAATATTTTTTACAATTTGAATAAAAAAATAATCTTACTTGGGATTACAGTTGGCAACCGTTAAAGTCCCATGCTTTGTTCCCGTTCTTTTCTCCCCTCCTGCAGGCTTAACTTTTCTATCACATTTTTTTTTCGATACAAAGGTGGTGCTCAACCACATACTTCTGCCTGGCCAGGTTACCTGTGTTACCTGTGTCTAGAAACAGGCATCACTTAGTGACATTATGCCCCCGCTCCCTTCATATCAAGCAACAAACATGCTTCCAAGTCTTGTTAGAGCATTCTCCCTGCCTGCAGAGGCTCACTCACATCTATCTGAAACTGTTTATTCAAACCTTCTCTGGAGATTTTGTCTATCTGAAATACATGAACACATGCTACCAGGGAATGACATTTTTGCAACTGAGTTCAATTGCACAGTCACTGACACCTCATCAAGTCCCAACGTTTGTTCTATCAACTCGGATATGTCATGAGAACCTTCTGAAGCAGGATGGTCTGAAGCTACTATCTACCAACACAGAGATTACATTGGGTCAGAACCGAAAGAGACATTATGATCTCACTCAGGTCCTTCTAGGCCTTAGAAAAGAGGTCATCTTTCTTCCCCTCATCCCTGTGACCAGCCACCACATTCATTCCTGTGGCCTCTGATCATCCATAAAAGCACGAGAACCACTCCTGCTGCTTCTAAAAGTGATCCAGCAGCTAATCAGCCACTTGGATCAGTGGTTAGAGAATCCCCGGCTGAAAAAAACAATACTGGGGTTATGGCACAATGCTGCAGCCATTGCCCTGGCATTCTAATTCCAACTCTCTCTCTGTCTTCTCTTAACCACCGCAACACACTACACAGGTGGCTTTTATAGTGTGGGGCATGTACTAAACCCCCTGAGCCATAATTAGCCAAAGCCACCCTGGCTTTGGCCAATTATGGCTCTCCATTTTTTGCAAGCTGTGATTGGCCAGCAATGCACTGCGATGCTGCAGTGAATTATGGGCCGTGACACGCCACTCGAATTTGGTGCGAACGGCCGTAACGTTCGTATTTTGACGAACTGTTAAACATACGATGTTCGAGTCGAACGTTTGTTTGACACGAACATGAAGCTCATCCCTAGTTCTGATCTTCCCTACTGCAGTTTCACACAGTCAGATGCTGGTCTTTTACCAAGTTTGGATCTGCAGTGAAGCAAAGTTCAGTTGTGTTGCCAGCAAGTGTCAAAAGAACCAGAATAGGGAACAGGAGACACTTTCCATAGTGTACCACTATACAACAATCACAGTCAGTGTGATCATCAGTACTTCTCACTGTTCCCCATCCTGGTTCTCTCTGACCACACTCTACTGTGCTTGTGAATTAAACTAGAATACAGTCAGGAATGGATATATTGTCCTCGTAAGTGCTTATGACCTTTTTTATGTGATGATCATTTAGATCTGGTAAGCGGTTTGGTGTGCTATTGAAGTTTCCTGAGATACACCCATTGAGAGGCAAAGTGTGACATTTTGAAGTTCACTCCAAAGGGTTTTCACTTGTGTGCATTTTTTAAACACTATTTGATCACTATGGGCCAGATTCAGCAACACTTGCGCTGGAGTATTTCGATATGCGCCGCGTAACTGTGATTATGGGCCGTCGTTTCTATGTGCCCGTACCCACCAAACTAGATGCGACAGAAAACGGGCCATTTCCGATCGGCTTAACTTTCCGACGCCAGAGTCTCGTCAGCGCATAATTTCGCTTGGCGCATCAGTCGCGCCTATTGATTTCCCCTGCAAATATGCAAATGAGGGAGATTTCCCGATTCGCAAACGAATTAGCACCATACGCTGGCTACATGCGCCGCGCGTATCTCGTCCGTCCGGCGCAAAGTTATTTCTACAAATAGCTGCTTTATCTTTACTCCAGACGGCCTCAGGTCAGCAGGAGATCAGCTATAGCAGCAGCGTTACCGACGAAACTAGCAAGCTGAACAACCACACTTGCAAGGACAACACCTCTGTGTGCCAACATGCCAGGGGCAATCATGGTCCTAGCACTAGTACTGGGTCCCCCAGAACGAAGGAGGCGGGCACGTGAGAGGATATACCGCATGCGCATGAGCCTCTTTGGCATGGGGGATGAGGAGGTGTATCGCCTCTTCAGATTCAGCCCAGATGCAATACTTGAACTAACCACAACCCTGCAGGGTGACATCACCAGCAAGACACACCGCTCACAAGCAGTGCAGCCACTGGTCAAGGTCCTGGCAACACTTCATTTCCTTGCCAGTGGATCATTCCAGCGTACAAGTGGAGTGGTGGCTGGGATGTCACAATCCACCATAAGCAGATGTGTGCACCAGGTTGTCCCCGCAATCCTCAGACGCATGTCCAACCAGTTCATCAGACCCACCACTGAGGAGCTGCGGCTGAAGGCAATGACAGATTTCTACAGCATTGCCAGATTCCCACGCACCATCGGGGCCATTGATTGCACACATGTGGCCCTACAGCCCCCCAGTGCCACAGAGCACATATACCGCAATCGGAAGCATTGGCATTCCATCAACGTACAGGTGATAGCCGATGCCCAACGCCTCATATGGCACGTCCGTGCCAAACACCCCGGGTCCAGCCATGACAGCTTCATATACCGTCAGAGCCCCATCCCAGCAGAATTCGAGCAGAACATGTATGGTGACAGCTGGCTGGTTGGTGAGTGACATGGGTGGCAGGCATGACTATCCCCTCCCGTGATGCACATCAGAAGTGGCACATGCATGACTAACATCCTCCTGTCTTTTCCCTTACAGGTGACTCTGCATATGCACTGGGACCCCATCTCATGACTCCTTTCCGGAACCCCCAAACCAGAGGAGAGAGAAAATACAATGAAGCACACATCAAAACCCGTGCAGTGGTGGAGCAAACATTTGGGCTCCTGAAGTCCCGTTTCCGCTGCCTGGATAAGTCCGGGGGGACCCTATTGTATTCCCCTACCTTTGTGTGTCAGATCATCGGTGCATGTTGCATTCTGCACAACTTTGCTATGAGAAAAGGCCTGCAGATTGACATACGTGATGACCTGACCCCCGACCCACACAGTCCCCACCTGCCAGAGGAGACCCAGTCTGCTGATGGAAGAGCAGTCAGGAGGGTCCTCGCCTTAGGCATCTTTGGACAATAAACCAAAACATTTGTCACACAGAGAATGCACGCGTGTACACTACTGATGTCCCCAGATCACACACACCACATGCACATCGCATTGGATTAGCCCAAGTCCAGCATGTAGGACTTGGGAGCAGCAACGCCAGCGTCAAGGCCCCAATGATGTCACTGTCCATTCATACACCTTTCACACGTCATGCATACAGCCGTGGGGTTAACTTCACCACCACGGCCGAGGGTGACACCCCTTACTGTCAGGAGTGCCACCCCCTCACATTCACACACCATTCACACTGTCCCCTGCACTCCTGACCGTGTGCAGTAAAAAATAAAAAAAATATCTCATAACCTGAGAACAAAAATAAACAAAAACTCATATCCTGAGTATAAAATAAATATTATAAAATAAACAAAAACTCATATCCTGAGTATAAAATAAATATTATAAAATAAACAAAAACTCATATCCTGAGTATAAAAAAAAAATATAACAACCAAAAAATCAAAAAACCCTCATCTGGGATGACGGAGGCTCCTCCTTGGGGGCACTCTCGGGCTCCTCAGCTGCCTGGAGGGAGTGGGTGGTGGTGGGGGTGGGGGGGCATCTGGAGGAGGCTGATCCCCGGGTGGGCCACTCCTGGAAGCTGTTGGCTGCCTGCCCTCCAATGCCACAGCAATACGGCTCAGATACAGGTTTGTCTGGGCCTGCATCCTCAGCTGGCGGGTGATCTGATGCCGCTGGTCACGTTGCCACTGCCTCCCCTCTTCCCGGATGGCAGCTGTGTTGTCTCAGACGGCTTCTGTCAGGTGCCGGACATCAGCCTGCACCTCCCCCAGGCTGGTGACAACGTCCTGCACAGGACTGGGCAGCTGTGACATGGAGCCCAGGCTGTCTGCGACCCGGTCTAAGTGGCCAGCAATCTCCCCCATTTGCTGGGTCTGCCTTGCGTGGTCCAACACTACCTGGTCCTGGACCACATCAGACACCCCCCTGGTCTTCCTGGTCGCCTTCCTGGGGGCAGAAGAAGGTTGTCCCCGTGGGGATGGAGTCGCCCTTGAGGGGCTACCTAGGATGGGGGAGGGAATGACAGAGGGCCCTGCAGAGGAGGAGGACTCCTCCAACATTAAAATAAAGTCCTGCTCAGGGACAGGCTCCTCCTCAACCACCTCTGCTGAAGTGGTGTGGGCACTCTCCTCCTCCACCTCGGTGTCTCCAGCACCCAGGGCCTCGTCATCAGCATCCCGTTGGGAGGTTGGGGTGGACTGGCCGGTAAGCAATGATGGCCCAGCTCCGTCATCTGTGGATGACACAAAGCAGACACATGTTGGTGGTCCCACACACTTGGCACATGTACCCTCCCCCCCCACATGCAACACACCAAAAAGGGGGTAAAAATCACTTACCTGTCCTGGAGCCTTCCCCTTTCGGAGTCATAGCCAGGGACCCCCTCCAACTGCTCCCTGTCCAGGCAGCGGGCGACCACCTCCTCCTCCGTGGTCAGGCTGACCGGACATGGTGGACCACCACCTGTGCCCATCTCATGGCTCCTAATGGTGGCCACCTTGCCACGGACCTTGCGCCGCAGGTCGTTTATTTTTTTTTTAATGTCGCCTGCAGTCCGGGTGGAGTACCCTAGCACATTGACCCTGGCAGCAATGGTCTCCAGGATGCCCTGCTTCCTCTCCCGGCTGGTCTTCCTGCTTTTTTTCCCGTGGAGGGAATCATTAAACGTCTCCATAGCCGAGATGATCACAGAGACCTCCTAGGCATTAAAATTGAGGTTCCTCCTCTCTCTGGGGGTAGCGGGAGCAGCCATTACAGTGCAAAAGTATCTTCCCTGGGGTGGGGGGAAACGGATATACTTTTGCGCCGGAATGGCGTTTCCGCTAGCGCTTTTATACGCGCAACGGAACACATTGCGCTGACGTTTCCCGTGAAGTGGTGCCGACGGAAGTTGTGAGCATGCGCACAAGGGGGCGAGTGGAGCCTCACTTACTGTGCATGCCGTGGATGATGCGCTGAACGTAAGCCTCTGCGCTGGGCTCCGCCCATCATTTACATATGATCACACCCACTTCCACTTGCGTCGGGTTACGCCAGCGCATTATCGTTACTCTGGCGCAAGTTTACGCGCAACTGCTATGTGAATAACAGTACTTGCGCCAAAAGTGTCGGCGGAGTAACGTAAATGAGAAACGTTACTCCAAAGTAAAGAAGCGCCCATCTACCTGAATCTGGCCCTATATTGCTGCAATTGAGAGTGCTCATATATTGCCAGATATATGGGCAATTTTGCACTTGGATTTATGTGTTTCAGTAAGTTATGTGTTTTTTATTTAAACCTAATCAACTCTTGTATGGATTTGGTAATTAATATGCACTGTTCATGTTTTCTGTAGTAGAAGAACGCTGCACATTTTGTTTATAATATAAAGTATGTGTATATATATATATTCCAAAGACTTGGTAGAGTGGATGACCAAGCCATCCACCTCCTCCTCCTCTGAATCCTCTCTCACCCAGGCTCAGGGTAATTTCTCTGGCAAAGCAGCTGCCAACGCGGCCTCTTCCCTCTGCTCTGCTGCTCTTTGGCATCAGTCACTCCTTCCCTAGCCCCACCATGTCCTTCTGAGGAGTCCCCTGAAACTGTTTGACCACAGTGTTGGTTACATGCTGCAGGAGGATGTGCCGTTTTGAAGGCTCCGATGATGGTACACAGCTAGAGGAAGGCAGTAACGTGAGCCCAGAGAGAGGGGGTGCCCAAGAAGAACAGCAATCTGGCAGTCATATTCCCCCAGCTGCAACATACTGTCAGGTTTTCTACAGTGATGAGGAGGGAGGGAATGATGAGATGACTGACTCTACGTGGGTGCCTGATAGGAGAGAGGAGGTGGAGGAACATCTTTAGCAAGGTAGCAAGCGTACCTCAAAGACCCACAAGTACTTGCGGGCAATCTACTAAAGGCAGATTGTACCAGGCAAATTTCCCTGCCCCAGCTGCTGCAGCACTGAAAGAAGTTCTCTCCCAGCCATCCACATGCCCAGCGGTTAAATGCTAGCTTAGCTAATTTGCTAGCACTTAAACTGCTGCCTTTTCAGTTGGTAGATTCTGCCCCCTTCCATGAGTTTGTGGAATGTGCGGTACCTCAGTGGCAAGTTCCCAAACGCCACTTTTTCTCACGGAAGGCGATTACGGCTCTCTACCAGCATGTGGAAGGCAATGTCCATGCCTCGCTGGACAGGGCAGTCAGTGGTAAGGTGCATATTACCACTGACTCATAGTCCAGCAGGCATGGACAGGGACGTTACCTATCTTTTACGGCACATTGGGTGACTCTGCTGGCAGCTGGGAAGGACGCATGACAAGGTACAATGGTGTTGGAGGTTGTTCTGCCACCACGCCTCCAAAATGCTACTACTGGTTGTGACACACCTCTCTCCTCCACCCCTCCTCTTCTTCTTACCCTGTGGCCTCTTCCTGTGCAGATGTGTCCTTGGAACCAGCGGTGCTCTGTAGGCGTTCAAAGGGCTACACAGGTACGCAGGCAAAGAGATGCCATGCGGTGCTTGAGCTGGTGTGCTGGAGGGACAGGAGCCACACTGGGCCAGAGGTTCTGTCAGCTCTGCAGGGGTAGGCTCAGAGGTGGATGACGCCACGCCAGCTTAAGCCAGGCATTGTAGTTTGCAACAATGGCACCAACCTCCTCTCCGCCCTGCGACAAGGACTACTGACCCATGTGCCCTGTTTTGCTCATATCCCTAACTTGGTGGTGCAGCGGTTCTTGGGCAGGTACCCGGGCTTACAATATGTCCTGAAGCAGGCCAGGAAAGTATTTGTGCATTTCCGACGGTCATATAATGCCAGTACTCGGCTGGCAGACCTCCAAAAAGAATACAACCTGCCCATGAACCGCCTAATCTGTGACATGCCCACCAGGTGGAACTCTACGTTGGCCATGCTGCACACACAGCAGAGGGCCATCAATGAGTATCTGTGCCAATATGGCAGCAGGACAGGGCTAGGTGAGCTTGGTTTTTTCCCCACGCCAGTGGGCCATGATCAGGGATGCATGCACTGTCCTGTCACCATTTGAGGAGGCCACGAGGATGGTGAGCAGTGACAGTGCATGCATCAGTGACACTGTCCCTCTTTATTACCTGTTGGAGCACACGCTGCATGGAATAATGGACAGGGCCCTTGAGGCAGAACAGAGGGAGGAAGAGGAGGACTTCTTTACCTCTCAAGGCCCCCTTTATCCAGACAGTGTTCCTGCTTGCCCGCCTATCACACAGGAAAAAAATGAGGAGGAGGAGGATTGTGTCAGCATGGAGGTGGAGCCTAGCACTCAGCATCAGCAGCAGTCTTCAAGGAATCAATTACAGTCCCAAGAAACCCATGGACTTGTACGTGGCTGGGACGAGGTGGCTGCGGATACTGTCGTCCTCAGTGACCCAGAGGACTCCGCACCAAATGCCTCAGCAAACCTACGGTGTATGGCCTCCCTGATCCTGCAAAGCCTGCAGAAGGATCCTCGTATTTGTGCTATCAAGGAGAGGGATCATTACTGGATGGCAAACCTCTTTGATCCACATTACAAGAGTAAGGTTGCAGACCTTATCTTTCCATCGCAGAGGGAGCAGAAGATGAAACATCTTCGGGAGGCCTTGCAGAAAGGTCTGTGCAGCGTGTTCCCAGAGACTGGGAGGTTACAAAATCCTGGTCCTGGACAACGTGCTGCTGAGGCTTCGATCAGTCACAAAAGGAGCGGTGGAGAAGGTGGCCATCTGACCGATGCGTTCAGACAATTTTTTAGTCCGCAGCCCCAAGGTATGACCGGTTCCAGCAACCATCGCCAGCGTCTGTTTTACATGGTGTGGGAATACCTAGGGGCAAGATCAGAATGGATCTTGATATGGTCAGCCATATTGATGTCAAGGGTTTGACTGGCAGGTGCCCTGAGGTCCAGTCTCAGCGCTTACTTCTGAATGTTTGTGAGTAGGACAATTGCTTTTATATCTTGTTTATTAAAACTTTTAAGTGGTAATGCACAAGGTCGGTGCGCCCTCCTTTCTTTTCTTTTTTGTTTTAGCCATATGAACACCCTTTGTTCTGTAGAGGGCTGCAAGACTTCAGACTTTGCCTTTAGACTATACTGACATACCCAGTTTGACGATACACCAGAGCGCAGGAGGATTTCAAGATCAGACTTGGACACCTTTCCCACCCAAAATCCTCTGGATTACTGGGTCTTGAGGATGGATCACTGGGCAGAGCTTGCATAGTACGCAATTGAGCTACTGGCTTGTCCTGCATCCAGCGTTCTTTCAGAACGCACATTCGGTGCTGCTGGAGGCTTTGTAACTGATCACAGGGTGGGCCTCTCCACCGACTCCGTCAATCGACTGACCTTCATAAAAATTAATCAGGCTTGGATCACCACCAGCTATCAAGCACCTGATGCTGATGTAACTGAATATTTTTTTTTTAAATGTCAGATCCCTTCAAGACTGCCTATGCTGATTCTGAGTGACTGTCCTGTTATGCTGAGTGACTATCCTTTTCTTCCTCAATGATCATGCTGATAGCTTGTAAAAACATTTTTGGTTCTGGGCACCGCCACCAGTGCCCAAGGCCCAATTTTTCTGCCCCTGTTTAACAGGGGCGTGTAATTAAAATTGTTGATGCAATACTTTGCAGCGGGATCATTCCTGTGCTCCAACTAGAGTATCTGTAAGGGGTTGCAGTGTTGTGGCACTAGCACCAGTGCCTAAGGCACAATTTTTCTGCCCCTGTTTAACAGGGGTGTATAATTAAAAATGTTGATGCAATATTTTGCAGGGGGCTCATTCCTGCTCTGCAGAGTATCTGTGAGGGGTTGCAGTGTTGTGGCACCAGCACCACCACCAACAATGCCCAATTTTTCTGCCCCTGTTTAACAGGGGCATGTAATTACAATTCTTGATCTAATATTTCACAGCAGGGCCCATTCCTGCGCCCACCAAGAGTAACTGTGAGGGCTTACAGTTTTGTGGCACCAGCACCACCACCAACAAAGGCCCAATTTTTCTGCCCCTGTTCAAAGGGGGGAATGTAATTACAATTCTTGATCTAATATTTCACAGTAAGACCCATTCCTGTGCCCACCAAGAGTAACTGTGAGAACTTACAGTGTTGTGGCACCAGCACCAGCACCAAAGGCCCAATTTTTCTACCACTGTTCAACAATGGCATGTAATTACAATTATTGATATAATAGTTCACAGCAGGGCATTCCAACGCCCACCAAGACTAACTGTGAGGGATTACAGTGTTGTGGCAACACCAACACCTAGGGCCCAAATTCTGCAGAGTATATACGGCAGGCCCCTACTTTCAAACATCCAACTTACAAACGACTTATACTTGCAAACGGAAGGAGACAACAGGAAGTGAGAGAAAATCTACCCCTAGGAAGGGAAATTCTCTTCTGTAATGCCGCGTACACACAGTAGTTTTTTGTGGGCAAAACGTTGTTTTATGTGTTCAAAAAAACGACCAAAAAAAAATTCGAACATGCTTGAATTTTTTATGTCGTTTTTCAGAATGTCGTCTTTTGTTTCACAAAAAATGATCGTGTGTGGGCAAAACGACGTTTAAAACAACGTTTTTAAACCCGCGCATGCCCAGAAGCAAGTTATGAGACGGGAGCTTCAATGGAACAGAGTGCCGTCGAAAGTGTCTTACGTAACCGCGCTTTGCAAGAGCATTTTCAGAAAACGATGGTGTGTATGCAACATCGTTTTTTAAAATGAAGTTTGAAAAACGTTGTTTTGTTTCATGAGATAAAACAACGTTTTTTACATCACAAAAAGTGATCGTGTGTATGCGGCATTAGAGGTGTCTCCTGTCCACTGATGCTTTATCACCAATCCTTGTTTCACTAAAAAATAAAAAAATTCAAAAAATAATTTGTTATTGGGACAGAAAGTGAATTGCAATCTTCTGAACAGATGCACACAGACAGCAAAACAAATGGTACCCTTCTCTATGTTTTCAGAAAAGCTTAAAAATAGATTTTTTGGCTGGAGCTACACTTTAAAAAAGTACCAGTTCAAAGTTACAAACAGATTCTAGTTAACAATAAACCTGAATCTTGTTTGCACCGCCTGTATACTGCTGTTCAAAGTATATAGGGCCAAAGGGGCTGGTAATGACCTGGGAGGAGGGGGGAGGAAACCCATGCTATTTTTCTGAATGATTTTCATCCATATTGCAGGGACCAGACATTACATTAACTACTTGCCGATCAGCCGCCATCATATTACAGTGGCAGGTCGGCTACTTTTGCGGCCACTAGGGGGCGCGTGCGTGTGTGTAAACACACAGCTCCCGGTCCTGTCAGCGGGGGAAATGCTGATCTTCTGTTCATACAATGTATGAACAGAAGATCAGTGTTTTCTCCTAGTGAGTCCACCCCCCCATACAGTTAGAACACAACCAGGAACATACTTAACCACTTCCCCGCCCCCTAGTGTTAACCCCTTCACTGCCAATGGCATTTTTTTAGTAATCAAATGCATTTTTATAGCATTGATCGCTATAAAAATGCCAATGGTCCCAAAAATGTGTCAAAAGTGTCCGAAGTGTCCTCCATAATGTCGCAGTACTGAAAAAAACGCTGATCGCCACCATTACTAGTAAAAAAAAAATATTAATAAAAATGCCATAAAACTACCCCCTATTTTGTAAACGCTACAACTTTTGCGCAAACCAATCAATAAACGCTAATTGCGATTTTTTTTAACAAAAAATATATATGTAGAAGAATACGTATTGGCCTAAACTGAGGAAAAAAAATATTTTTTTAGATGTTTTTTGGGGATATTTATTATAGCAAAATGTAAAAAATATTGCATTTTTTTTTCAAAATTGTCGCTCTATTTTTGTTTATAGCGCAAAAAATAAAAACCACAGAGATGATCAAATACCACCAAAAGAAAGTTCTATTTATCAGAAAAAAAGGACGCCAATTTTATTTAGGAGCTTCAACTGCGCAATTGTCAGTTGAAGCGACGCAGTGCTGAATCACAAAAAGTGCTCTGGTCATTGGGCAGCAATATGGTCCGGGGTTTAAGTGGTTAAAGCCGCGAGAAGTTTTAAATTACTTTTTTCTTATAGTAATCTCATTTTGTGCCAGGACAGTTTTTTTCACTTTAAGCATCATTAAAATCACTGCTCCAGAAAAAACTACAGTTTTTAAAACTTTTTTTTACATTGATACATGTTCCCTGGGGCAAGACCAAGGTTCTCAAACCCGTTTTATGACAATAACTTGCATTTTAGGCTTTAAAACTAGCATTTTTGAATTTGAACGTTCGAGTCTGTTCGAAGGTTCTGGTGTGAACCGAACGGGGGGGGGGGTGTTCGGCTCATCCCTAATCAGGACCATTCCTTTTATAGGCAGAATTGTGTTGTATGGTAAGACTGTATAAATCTCAGGACTGGATGTACAAAATTACATATCTATTGTCAGCATTTAAATATGTGAATAACTGTATGCTTGGAGTTTACTATTCATTACAGTAAATATGAATGAAATATTGTTATGGATAAATATGTATTAGCTTCATAAATGCATTTAAGCAATCTCTATACCAAACTGCACTGGACTGGCTAAAGTTGCAGGACTGTCAACATAAGGCAAAATCAAATAATCTACATTTTATTTTAAGTTCTACAATCTGTATGTACAATTTAACAACGTAACCCTAATGTATTTTGATGTAATCACGTTTCAATTCACAAAGTGGATTTTCTATTAATCTCTTACCTCTGTTTACTGATACATGTTCTTCCTTAGGTTAAGCTTTACATTATTTATTATTTAAGATCTGTTTTTAAAATAAATAATATAGGAAGGTGGTGAATATAATTCAATTGTCTATATAACCCAGTTCAACATTTTATTCTACAGAATCACTTTCTTTTTATTTCATACCATTTGTCATCTTTTTTATTACCTTGTTGTTTAACATTTAGTATACATTACTTCTATGTTTTATCAAAAAACATTTGCTGGATAACTAATAATACTTATTTCTTAGTTAAATAAAACATATACAGTAAAAAGTTATTTAGTTTATCTTATAACTTCAGAATAATAAATACAGAAATCTATAAGCAATAATCAAATAACTATGTACTTTATACTATATTTAACAGTGAAATTTGTATCACTGTGTGAACTTTGCAGTTATAATGTTGGTTGTAGAAAACACTGCTTTTTTTCCCAAGTCATTGTATTATTTTGACACTTTGTAGGACAGTGTTAATAATTGTGTCACCATTTATTTCACTTCTGTGACAGTATGTACCATTACTTGATCTTGAGTGGTCTGTGATTACAGCTGTTCAACCTTCATGGAAAGAACTAATAGTGCTTACCGAGTTTTCATGCTATGATTTGAGTTATTTAGATTCATTAGGTGACAGACTGCACATACACTAGAGAAAATATTGCTATGTGTTGTGAAGTGTGGATACACACACATTAGGTGGTGACCTTGAAAATTCTGTGTTATTTCTGCTCTTTAATGAGAATTTAATTCACTAAATAATAACATATTTACTGTATATGATAATGCAATAATAAAAAAATAAAAAAATAATCAAATGTATAGCCAAAATGTTTTATTTAGTTTTGGAATAAGTAGTGAGAGCCTTAAAACCCTGTCAGTTTATTTTATGCTATCTGTGTTTTATTGGAGAGATTTTCCTTTACTTTCTGCCCTGAATATGTAAAAGTGAAAAAAATCACTTTAGATTAAGGGACAATCCCCTCTTTGATAGCTGTTCTCATTGAAAATGTTACTCTCACCCCTGTTCTGATGACAATTGTTACAATTTGAATTTCCCTTCATGTTCTGTCCCTGTGACAATAGTCATAAAAGCATATATAGGAGGTAAAAATAAATAAAAAACAATCTTAAAAAAAATTAACCCTTCGTTCACAACACTCTACGTGACTGCCAGTGCAGGAATAGCAGTGATTCCTGGACCCGCAACTCCCTGCAGTGAAACGTTCTTGGCTGCCACTCATTCTGAATGGCACCTCCACACATGTAATATTGCAGTGTATGTGCGATTACAGAAACCGCAGGGAAATTGCATGGTCAAAAAGAACATGCAATTTCTCTGAGGCTGAATTTTTTTGCAGAAATGCAGGCACAGCAGCTAATTCAATTGAATGGGCTGCCATGCCCATGCAAATGCAGCTGCATGAAATGTAAGAGTGTGAACCTAAGGTCAAGGGGTTCTACCTCTTTGCCACACTGTGATTCAAGATTAAAATAAAAGCGTTGCCCATAAATACACTGTATATGAAATAATTCTGGAAAACATTATGAATTAAAGTCTATCAGATTTTAGTGAAAGTAATTAAGATGCACAGCATTTTTTAACTCAATAACATTTTTTTTGGCTATATAAACATTTAAAGTATGAAAAATGGAAAGAAAATTGCGCATACCCAATGTATACAAAAATATAGAAGCTGCGATTCAAGAATGTTATACAACATAAGATAGACTGGAAGAAGGTGAGGAATCGCGCTAGACGTGGGACAATGCCTGATAATACCACAATGTGTTATCCAACAAAACAAACAAAAAGTGGTATGGAATACAAAACCTAAATGGTATTGATAAAGTCCACAAAATAAAATCAAATAAAAAAAGAACCTAATGAGTCAAACGTAAGCAAGAAGAGTTGAAGTCCTCTGTGTTGGTCAGTGGTTCATCTGTGGAGCCAGTGATGCTAGATTTTACAGGCGAGGTGCTGAAAACAATGTCCCATTACAGGTCACGACAATCTTGCACTTGTAGATTTCAATGTGTAGCAAAAACTCCAAAGAAAAAAAGAAAAAACATACATAGTGTGATACCGTTTGTAAATGCTGTCCACCCGTGAAAAATTAACTAAATTGTAGACACGGGGCAGTGGCAACCCTTCACCATGGGACACAGTACACACTGACCCTTACCAAATGATATGACCCTTTTGAGGTCAAAAACAGCCTTAAGGATGATGTATACACTTCACTTTAAATCGTCATGATGATGTTTTCCTCAGTGAAAAAAAACACAAAGAAGACTTTTCA
Organism: Rana kukunoris; assembly: GCA_029574335.1. Lineage (NCBI taxonomy): Eukaryota > Metazoa > Chordata > Amphibia > Anura > Ranidae > Rana > Rana kukunoris. The sequence continues at coordinate 441,292,835 of CM056050.1, forward strand.
TAGTATAGACTGCATGGGTCATAAGGTCATAAGGGGTGAATACACTGTTCTTCAACACGTCAGAAACCAGTTGTCAATACGTCACAGCATGGAAGCAAAAAAAATTTATCAATGGTCTTCCATTTTCCACACGGTCTGGTAAGTGCACTTACCAGACCGTGTGGAAAATGGAAGACCACTGATAAATTTTTTTTGCTTCCATGCTGTGACGTATTGACAACTGGTTTCTGACGTGTTGAAGAACAGTGTATTCACCCCTTTGCTGCCTATACTGATCCTAGAGTGGATCCTATTGTCTGGTAAGGGTCAGTGTGTTTATTTGGTGGCGGTACCAGCACTTCCCTTCCTCACAGTTTGTGTTGTTTTCTTCACGGGTGATTATGACCTATTTCCATGCAGTCTATACTATGAAAAGTCTTCTTTGTGTTTTTTTTCACTGAGGAAAACATCATCATGACGATTTAAAGTGAAGTGTATACATCATCCTTAAGGCTGTTTTTGACCTCAAAAGGGTCATATCATTTGGTAAGGGTCAGTGTGTACTGTGTCCCATGGTGAAGGGTTGCCACTGCCCCGTGTCTACAATTTAGTTAATTTTTCACGGGTGGACAGCATTTACAAACGGTATCACACTATGTATGTTTTTTCTTTTTTTCTTTGGAGTTTTTGCTACACATTGAAATCTACAAGTGCAAGATTGTCGTGACCTGTAATGGGACATTGTTTTCAGCACCTCGCCTGTAAAATCTAGCATCACTGGCTCCACAGATGAACCACTGACCAACACAGAGGACTTCAACTCTTCTTGCTTACGTTTGACTCATTAGGTTCTTTTTTTATTTGATTTTATTTTGTGGACTTTATCAATACCATTTAGGTTTTGTATTCCATACCACTTTTTGTTTGTTTTGTTGGATAACACATTGTGGTATTATCAGGCATTGTCCCACGTCTAGCGCGATTCCTCACCTTCTTCCAAACATTTAAAGTAGTTGAATTTTCAAATAGTGATATGTATAAGGTTTTACAATAGCATCATTGTAGGAGATAGCATGTTAATATCTAGTAACATCATAATAACATAATATACAACTTAACATGTGCAGCGGAAAAGTAAAAAATTGTATAGATTAAATAGAGCCATCTAAAGCACCCTGATAATCTGAAAAATGGCAGGTACAAATCCCAAGGGCTTGAGGAGGGCATAGAGCAGACAAACCATGTACATTACAGTTTGTTAGTGAGAAGTAGGGATGAGCTTTATGTTCGGGTCAAACATGAGTTCGACTCGAACATAGGCTGTTTGCCCCTTCGCTGAACAGCGAACAATTTGGGGTGTTCGCGGGAAATTCGAAAAGTCTATGGGAGAAATCTAAAGTGCTAATTTTAAAGATTAATATGCAAGTTATTATCATAAAAAGTGTTTGGGGACCTGGGTCCTGACCCAGGGGATAGGTATCAATACAAAAAAAGTTTTAAAAACATCAGTTTTTTCAGGAGCAGTGATTTTAATAATGCTTAAAGTGAAACAATAAAAGTGAGATATTCCTTTACATTTCGTAGCTGGGGGGTGTTAATAGTATGCCTGTAAAGTAGCACATGTTTCCCGTGTTTAGAACAGTCTCTGAACAAAATGACATTTCTAAAGGAAAAACAGTAATTTAAAACTACTCGTGGCCATAATGAATTGTCGGTTCCTGACAATACAGATAAAAGTAATTAAAAGTCATTGAAAAAATGTGTGGGGTCCCCCCAAATTCCATTACCAGGCCCTTCAGGTCTGGTATGGATATTAAGGCCGCATACACACGATCGACGGACCGTTTCAGCAGACAAATTCGATCGTGTGTATGGGCGAGCCGACAGGTTTTTCCAGCAGACAAGTTTTAAAGCATGCTTTAAAACTTGTCTGCTGGAAACCCTTCCGTCCGACATGTCCGCTGGTTAGTACGCCTAACCAGCGGACAAAAATCTCCTGCATGCGCCGAATGGATTCGACGCATGCGTGGAAGTATTTTACTTCCCGGTTCGGTGACGTGGCGGCGTCAACGTCACCGCCATGTCACCGCGCTGTCTGCCGGCGGGGATTTTGGTTTGATCGTGTGTACACGGATCAAACCAAAATAGCCTAGCAGACACACCATGACCGTTTTCATCAGGATAAATCTCATGGTGTGTATGCGGCCTCAGGGGAACTCCATTCCAAAAAAATAAATAATGGGGTTCCCCCCAAAAATCCTTACCAGATCATTATCCGAGCACACAACCTGGCAGGCCACAGGAAAAGGGGGGCGAGAGAGTGCCCCCACTCCTGAACCATACCAGGCCACATGCCCTCAACATGGGGAGGATGTCCCCATGTTGATGGGAACAAGGGCCTCATCTCGCCTCCCACTTTTCCTATGGCCTGCCAGGTTGCGTGCTCGGATAAGGCCTGGTGTGGATTTTTGGGGGGAACCCCATACCATTTTTTTTTTATTTTGGCGTGGAGTTTTCTTTAAAATCCATACCAGACCCTTCAGGTCTGGTATGGATTTTTGGGGGAAACCCCAACCCATTTTTTTTAATTGGCACAGGGTTCCCCTTAATATCCATACCAGACCTGAAGGGCCGGTAATGGAATTTGGGGGACCCCCACGCATTTTTTTTCAATGACTTTCAATGACTTTTATCTGTATTGCCGGGACCCAACAATTCATTATAGCTGCAAGTAGTTTTAAATTACTTTTTTTCCTTTAGAAATTACATTTTGTGCAGAGACATGTGCTACTTTACAGGCATACTATAGACACCCCCGAAGTACAATATTGAAAGGAATATTTCACTTTTATTGTTTCACTTTAAGCATTATTAAAATCACTGCTCCTGAACAAACCAGCCTTTTTTAAACTTTTTTTGCATTGATATATGTCCCCTGGGGCAAGACCCAGGTCCCCAAAAACTTTTTATGACAATAACTTGCATATTAACCTTTAAATTTGGCACTTTTGATTTTTTATGTTTGTGTCCTATAGACTTTAACGATGTTAAATTTTTTGCCTGTTCGCATTTTCTGCTGCGAACTGAACCGGGGGGTGTTTGGCTCATCCCTAGTGAGAAGAGAGTATTTTCCTCATGCCCTTAATACATAGCGCTACCACAAATAGAATAAAATATAAATATATAGATGACCACAAATCAATAAGTGAGTAAACACAAATTAAAGAAGGGTGACCTATGATGGCCGCTGGACAATAAACGATCACCTAATAGATATTATTAATGACGAAAACATATGGTGATAAAAATAAATGTCCCTCTGCTGAATTTCCAATTAATATATAAAAGAAAAAAAAAGTCTGTGAGAAAGTAAACACCGGTGCTCCTGAGTCACAACAAGTTCCAGGGGCCCCTGGAAGACGATAGTTTATATTGAAACGGACGTAGGGCAAGCGACGCGCTGTTGTCACCCAGTTCCCATATGTTTCACCAGTGGACGAGTGCCTGAAGTTTTTTCTTGTGTTCCGGCCAGCACATTAATTCTTAAGGCGTTTTTTCATTGCATAATTGTAAGTGCATTTTATTCCCTTTTTTAATACATTTTATTAAGTTTAATACACTATGTGGAGCATTTGATTGTTTTTGCATGGTGGGCATCCATACTGCTGCATGTTCCTGGCTACCAGCCCTTACCGGGAGTGACGGTCTGACATCACGCGAGTGAAACTCCGTATATGCTGTATCTGATCCTTTGTCATTAGGGATCATTGGTTTCTGGTAAGAGACTACTCTATAAGCTTGGTGGAGGATACACTTGTTTTGTTTTTTGACCACTTCTATCAACTTGTTGTGACTCAGGAGCACCGGTGTTTACTTTCTCACAGACTTTTTCTTCTTTTATATATTAATTGGAAATTCAGCAGAGGGACATTTATTTTTATCACCATATGTTTTCGTCATTAATAATATCTATTAGGTGATCGTTTATTGTCCAGCGGCCATCATAGGTCACCCTTCTTTAATTTGTGTTTACTCACTTATTGATTTGTGGTCATCTATATATTTATATTTTATTCTATTTGTGGTAGCGCGATTTAATTTTTTCTTATGTTCATTTCTTGTATGTATTGTTTACATGTAGATTGCAGCACCTGGGGTAGCACATTTTATTATATTTTAGCTCCCTTTTCTTTCCTATGTAAGTTTTAGCGCAGTGATTTCCTTTTTTCCTTAATACATAGCACCTGAGGAGTTATTGACTGATAGAAAATGGCCATAGGCATCATCTGTATATGTAGTAGGGATGACCCCAATGTTCGAGTCGAATATTGGGTGTTTGTCTATTCACCAAACAGCGAACATTATATAATTATATATTATTTGAGCGCCGTGGAACACCACATAATGCATTGTGAGATTGCAGTGCATTAGCGTCTGATGATTGGCCAAAGCATGCACCTCATCTGCATGCATTGGCTAATAACAGCACGCTCTGCTGCGAGAGCCATAATGGGCCAAAGGCAGGGTGCCTTTGGCCCATCATGGCTCAGGTGATTAAGTCCACGCCCCACACTATATAAGGCTGCTTACATACTGACCACATGTAGTGTTGTTGGCATGGATGGAGGGATAGCTTGACTTAGATTAGGCAGGCAGGTTAGTTAGTGGCAGTATATTTGATATACAGTATATATACAGTCAGTCTAATATATATAAATATATATATATATATTCTCTGCAGGTGGTCATGAGTCACGCTTGTCCTTTTTTTCCTGCTGCTGGCCGTGCTTTTGAGCCACAACATACAGAAAAGTTGGTGGAGTGGATAACAAAGCCGTCCTTATCCTATGTCAACCAGGCTCATAGTAATATGCCTTCTAACGCAGCTGCCAGAGCAGTCTATTCCACCGGCTTCTTTCCCACAGTAGCTCCTTCTGTACCCTCACCATCATGCACAGAGGTGTCACCAGAATTGGACCATAGTGTTGGTTACATGCTGCTTGAGGATGTGCAGCAATTCGAAGGCTCCGGTGTTGGTTCACAGGTTGAGGAAGGAAGTAACATGAGCCTAGAGAGAGGGGGTGCAACAGAAGGACAAGAAACTGGCAGTTATGTTCCCCCAGCTGCAGAATACTGCCAAGTTTGCTCCAGGGTAGAGGAGGAATGGGATGATGAGGTCACTGACTGTACTTGGGTGCCTGAGAGAAGTGAGGAGGAAGAGGCACAACCCCAAAAAGGAAGGTGTTTTGACACATGTGCAACAGATCTCACCTTTGCTGTTTGCAACTAATATCTCAAGCAGATCAAGTGTGGCCAGAACAGCAGCAGCTTGGACACCACATGCTTGACCAGACAGATGACAACCTGACATGCACCTGAAAGACCCACATCAAAAATCACCACCTCCTTGCTCCTCATCTGGGATCTCAAACCCTACTATACCTCCAGTCCTCTCAAGAACCTGCAATGAGAGGAATGAAGGAATAGCAATAGGTGCCAGTGGATTTCAGCAGGCAAGCTTCGCTACCCCTGTTGCTGAACCGTAAAAAGAAATTTGGTCCCGGCCATCCATATGCTCAGAGTCCAAATGCTAGCTTGGACAAAAATTGTTAGCACTACAACTGCTGCCTTTTCAGCTGGTAGACTCCAAAAATAAATGAGTTATCAAGTAAGGCCATTCCTCTCTACCATCATGTGGAAGGCAATGTTTTGGCCTTGTTGGACAGGCCGGTCAGCAGCAAGGTTAAGATTACCGCTGACTCATGGTCCAGCAGGCACGGGATGTGACCTTTCCTTCACGGCACACTGCGTAACTCTGCCGGCAGCTGGGAAGGATGCAGGACAGGGTTCAGTGTTGTTGGAGCTTGAGGTGATTCTGCCACAGCTCTATGTTCCACACCCTTGTATTCTTCTTCCTCTATGGCCTATTCTGCTGAATTATCCTCTGAACCAGGAGTGCTCCATAAGCGTCTAAGGGGCTAGGCAACCAGTTAGGCTAAACGGTGCCAAGCTGTGATTCAGTTGGTCTGCCTAGTAGACAGGAGCGACACTAGGGCAGCGATTCTGTCAGCTCTTCAAGGGCAAGCTCAGAGGTGGTTGATGCCATGGCAGCTTGAGCCAGGAATGGTTGTATGCGACAATGGCACCAACCTTCTCTCCACCCTCCAACAGGGACACTTGACCCATGTTCCATATTTGGCACATGTCCTGAATTTGGCAGTGCAGAATTTCTTGACCAGCTACCCAGGCTTACAAGATCTCCTCTGCCGGTCATACAATGCCAGTCCTTGGCTGGCTGACATTCAATGGGAATGCAACCTGCCCACCAACTGCCTAATTTGGGACATGCCCACCAGGTGGAACTCAACATTGGAAATGTTTCAGCTGCTGCACACACAGCAAAGGGCCATCAATGAGTACCTGGGTGAGTATGGCACCAGGACAGGGTCAGGGGAGCTTGGCTAATTTTTCTCACGCCATTGGCTACTGATCAAGGATGCATGCACTGTCCTGTCACCATTTTAGGAGGCCGCAAGGATGGTGAGCAGTGACAATGGATGCATCAGTGACACTGTTCCTCTAGTCTTCCTGCTGGAGCACACGTTTTGTGGAATCATGGAAAGGGCACTTGAGGCAGAACACAGGTAGGAAGAGGACTTTCTTTCCTCTTAAGGCCCCCTTTATGCAGATAGCATCCCTGCAGGCCACACAAACACACAGGAAGAAGAGGAGGATGAGGAGAATAGTGTCATGGTTTTTAGTCCTCAGAAATCCAAGGAGTTGTACATGGCTGGGAGGAGATAGTTCCAGATAATGTCATCCTTAGTGACCCAGAGGACTCAGAATTGAATGCCTCTGCAAACATATGTTGTGTGTCCTTCCTTGATTCTTTAAAGCCTGCAAAATGACTCTAGGATTTGTTGTATCATTCTTGAGGGATCATTATTGTCTGGCAACCCTTCTTGATCTATATTATAAGGGTAAAGTTGCAGAGCTCATCCTGCCTTCGCAGAGGGAGCATAGGATAAAACATCTTCAGCAGACCTTGAAGAAAAGTTTTTGTAACACCTTGATCTAGACTGTGGGAGGTTACAATTTCCTGGTGCTGGATAATGTGTTTCTGAGGCATCGTTTAGTCAGAGGAAGAGCGGTGGAGAAGGTGGCCGTCTGACTGATGCCTTTAAATAATTTTTTAGTCCTCAGTGCCAAGGTCTGATTCACGCAACCATCGCCAGCATCTGAATTATATGCAGGAATATCTAGGGGCAAGAGCAGACTTGGAGACCATTCCAACTGAGCATCCACTAGGTTATTGGGTCTTATGCCGTGTACACATGACCGTTTTTCATGACGTGAAATTTTTTTTTTTTTAAATGGTTGTTAAAAACGATCATGTGTAGGCTCCAGAGCATTTTTCATGACTTGAAAAATGGGCATTAAAAATTTAGAACATGCTCTCACTTTTCACGTTGTTTTTTACATTGTCGTTTTTCAGGTCATGAAAAACGGTCGTGTGTAGGCATTAACAACGTGAAAAAATTGTGCATGCTCAGAAGCAAGTTATGAGATGGGAGCACTCGTTCTGGTAAAACTAACATTTGTAATGGAGATAGCACATTCATCACGCTGTAACAGACTGAAAAGCACGAAGACGGAAAATCACGAATTATCTCTCACCAAACTTTTACTAACACAAAATCAGCAAAAGCAGCCCAAAGGGTGGCGCCATCTGAATGGAACTTTCCCTTTATAGTGCCGTCGTACATGTTGTACGTCACTACGCATTGCTCGAGTATTTTTTAATTTCAATAATTTTTATTGAGATAATTTTAAAAGATAACAGACATCCAAATAAACAGCATATGCAATGAGACAATATTAGTAACAAATATATTACATTCCAAGTCCTGAAAAGAGAACTTTGAAATCCTTCCCCCAATAACACAAGTGAGCATCCAAAAAAAAAAAGAAGAAAAAAGAAAAATAAACCAACATTCACCATCCTCAAACAAGGCTGTTCGACCAGCCCTGGGGCAGTGAGTCCCCCTAAAAACATGTCGGGGAAACTCCCCAGCGGGTCGGGTGCAGCGATTCCACACCCCCGAGAAGCCCCTATGGGATCATACTCCCTCTCTGGGGATGCAATCGCCACACTCCCACCCCCGCCTATAAGCCTGAGTGCAACTATGAAAATGAGTGAGGATGGCAAACACTCAAAATGCTTAAACTCAGACATGTATGTTGGTACAGAGGGAGGTCATTCATAGTAAACATAACTTGCGGTAGAGGAGCCAAGGGAGGCGACAGAAAGAAGAAGGAAAGAAAAGTGTAGCAGAGAAAGGGAGAGAAATGTGCCACCTCCGTCAGGGAGTAGCACGAGCGTGCTCAAGCATTTTTTTTCACTATCATGGCTTGACAAGAATCATGTCAAAAAAAGCGTTGTTTTTTCCAGAACATTAAAAATGGTCTTATGTACGCGCCATAAGGGATGGACCACTGTCCAGAACTTGCTCAATATGCAATCAAGCTAATGTGCTTTCTGAACGCACATCCAGTGATGCTTGAGGGTTTGTAACATATCAAAGAGTGCGCCTGTCCACAGTCTCCGTTGATAGGCACACGTTTATAAAAATTAATCAGTTCTGGATCAGCAACTATCAATCCCCTGATGCTGATGTAACTGCTTGAATTTGCTATGGTTTTAGGATCCCTTGAAGACTGCCTATGACGAACTTGATGATGCTAGCTTCCAACAATATTTTTGGTTTAGGGCACCACCAACACCCACTGACCAATTTTTCTGCCCCTTTTTAACAGGGGCATGTAATTACAATTTTTAAAATAATATTTAACAGCAGGGCCCATTCCAGCACCCAACAAGAGAAACTGTGAGGAGGAGCTGTGTTTTGGCACCACCAACACCAAAGGCCCAATTTTTCTGCAGAGTATATAGTTAAGTCTGTATAGTATATATACTTTAGTTGAGTATATTGTCCAGTTCGTATAGTATATATATTTCAGTTCAGAGTAGTATTTATAGAACAGTGCTGGTTATATAGTGCAGTGTATAGTATATAATATAGTCTCTTTTGTGGATTTTACTTTTTGACACTTTTTTTGGTAAATGGGTATGTACCCCATACCCATTTAAAATGGGGGATGGAATGTGGGGGCCCCCTTGTTAAGCCCCCCATCCACAGACCCCCACAACCAGTGGCCATATCAACTTGGGGACAAGATGCTTTGGGGTGACCCCTGAGCCCCCTTCCCATGTTGAGGGAAAGCAGCCTGGTATGGTTCAGGAGGGGGGCACTTGCTCGTCCCCCCTCTTTCCTGGCCTGAAGGTCCTGGTATGGACTGGGAAGAACCCACGTCAAATGCTATCTATATTGCCACAAGCCAGCAATACATTACAGTTACAAAAACATTTAAATTACATTTTTTTCTTTAGAAATTTAATTTTGCTGAGGCACAATAAAACACATGAGAAAGATGCATCACTTTACAGGAAGACTAAGGCCGCGTACACACGATCAAATCTGTCTGCTGGAAACGGTCTGCTAGACCGTCCCAGCAGACAGATTCGATTGTGTGTACGGGCAAGCCGACGGATTTGGCCACCCGACAGATTTCAAAGCATGCTTTGAAATTTATCGGGTGGGAACCCGTCCGCCCGACATGTCTGCTGGTTAGTACACTTACCAGCAGACATGTCGTCTCGCACCGGCGCCGAATGGATTCGGCGCATGCGCGGAAGTGTTTTACTTCCTGGTGCGGTGACGTGGCGGCGTCAACGTCACCGCCACGTCACCGACACGTCAGCGCGCCGTCTGCTGGCGGGGATTTTGGTTTGCTCGTGTGTACACGCGAGCAAACCAAAATCCAAAGAGACAGATTTGTTGAAATCGGTCGGACAGACCGTTTTGAACAAATCTATTGCCTTGTGTGTACGAGGCCTAAGAGGACCCCCAGGCACGATATTTAATGGAGTAACCACTTGCCACCTACCCCTACAGTTAGAACACACACAAGGGAACACAGTTAACTAATTGAACATCTTCTAGTGTTAACCCCTTCCCTGCCAGTGATATTTACCCAGTAATCAGTACATTTTTATAGCACTGATCGCTGTATAAATGTCAATAGTCCCAAAAAAATTCAAAAATGTCTGCCATAATGTCGCAGTCCCGCTAAAAATCGCAGAAAACTGCCATTACTAGTAGAAAAAATAATAATAATAAAAATGCCATAAACCTTTCCCATAGTTTGTAGATGCTGTAACTTTTGTACAAATCAGTCAATATACGCTTATTGCAATTTTTATTACCAAAAATATGTGGAAGAATACACATTCCCCTATACCAGTGATGGCGAACCTTGGCACCCCAGATGTTTTGGAACTACATTTCCCATGATGCTCATGCACTCTGCAGTGTAGTGGAGCATCATGGGAAATGTAGTTCCAAAACATCTGGGGTGCCAAGGTTCGCCATCACTGGCCTATACTGATGGAAAGAAAAATGCTTTTTCTTTTTTTCTTTTTAAGAAAATGGGGATATTTATTATAGCAAAAAGTACAAAATATTGCGTTTTTTTCAAAATGATCACTCTTTTTTAATTTATAGTGTAAAAAATTCAAACAGCATAAGTGATAAAACACTACTAAAAAAAGCTCTATTTCCCCCGAAAAGGGACGTCAATTTTGTTTGTGTACAGTGTTGCACGACCGTTCAATTGTCAGTTAAAGTGATGCAGTGCTGTATCACAAAAATGGCCCTGTCAGAGAGCAGGCAAATCTTCCAGGGCTGAAGTGTTTAAGCATTATTGAAATCACTGCTCCTGATAAAACTTTTTCTTTGCATTGATACATGTCCCATGGGGCAGTACCCACGTCCCCAAACACTTTTTTATTGCAATAACTTACATTTGAGCCTTTAAAATTAACACTTTTGATTTTTCACATTTCTGTCCCATAGACTTTAACAGTGTTTGAATGTTCGCACACATGTTTTGTTTGTTTGCATGTTCTGGTGCGAACCGAATTGGGGGGTGTTCGGCTCATCTATAATATGTAGCTATATTTGTACAAGAAAAAAAGGATACCAAAAAATAAATACATGTATCATGTGCTTGAATGTGAATCACCTCCCTCCCCCCAGTTGGTATGTGAGTTTATCACTTTTCAACAGTTGGTGAGCTGATCAAGGCTTTTTATTCATCAAACATTACTGGTATATGGTACAACCATTTTTGGGCAATTAGCTTCCTGGCAACATATAATATTTTTGTGTTCTGGCACTAGGGTTTCAGGCAAAATGCCTAAGGCACTTATCTTTAGTGTTGCTCACGAATATTCGCATAGCGAATATTCGCTACGAATATTCGCATAGCGAATATTCGCTACGAATATTGCATATTCGAGTATTCGCGAATATCTCGAATATCGCGGCGAATATTCGCTATTTCGAATATTCTAATTTTTCAAATTTCGCAGTAAAATTTGCAATAAAATTCGCAATAGCGACATTTCGCATTTTTTTTTTTTTTTTAAATATAGCGAATATTCGTAAATATCGAATATTCGTGATATTTTATAAAAAAAAAAAAAAATCGCAAAATTTTGCATTAGCGAAATTTCGCATTAGGCGAAAATTCGCAATTTTTTTTTTTTTATAAAATATCACGAATATTCGATATTAACGAATATTCGCGACCGCATATGTGAAATTTAGCTTTTTTTTTTTTTATAAAACATACCGAATATTCGTAAATATCGAATATTCGTGATATTTTATAAAAAAAAAAAAAAAAATCGCGAAATTTCGCATTAGCGAAAATTCGCATTGGTGAAAATTCGCAATTTTTTTTTTATAAAATGTCACAAATATTTGATATTAACGAATATTCGCGAATATTCTTCGAAATATTCGCGAAATATCGCGAAATCGAATATGGCGTATTCCGCTCATCACTACTTATCTTGTGATCAGCTGGTAGGGAAATGGAGAACAGCGAGTTTATAGCTTGACTTCCCAGGTCTCCACATTATGTGAATAGTAGTTGCTTTGTCCTTATCACATATTATGTAATTAAGAGAAGGTATACAACCCCATTTGAAATTCTTTAGGGAGGTATAGTAAACTAGTATATAATTGACTTTTTTGTGACAAGGAGACAAGAAGGTTAGAGGAATTGCTAAGGATGAGCCGCACACAACCCCCGGTTCGGTTTGCACCAGAATTTGCGAACAGGCAAACAATTAGTTTGAACTCCCGACCACCGTTAAAGTCTATGTGTACACAACGTGTTTCAGAGCACGGGCGAGTCAGGGAGTAGACCTATGCGCTCTTTTTTCAAGTGTAAACAAATAAGTATAAAATCTGATCATGTGGTAGGTCACCAACCAATGAAAGGACAGGGCATTGGTTGGTGACCAATGCCCTGTGGTAGGTTATTGGTTGATGACCTACCACATGATCAGCATTTCCTTCTATTTGTTTACACTTGAAAAAAGAGCACGGAGGTCTGCTCCCTGACTCGCGCATGCTCTGAAACGCGTTGTGGTCCTCCTCGGTCCCTGTCCAAGCTGACGTCACACGATACTCCGGTCTAGCTGCATCTACCTCCTCACGGATACAGTCGGTTCTCCCCTGCGCAGAGCGGCTGCAGTTGCTGTTTGATTCAGCTAATGACACCTTCCTAGCCTGTATCTATGGGTCATCAGCGACAGTACTACACCAGCCTCCCGGATTTCAACATTGCTTCTTGTAATGTAAGTGCTGGATACTCTTTTTTGTAAACACAGAATACTCAGAGGCACTTTTCTCTTTCTTTCTTATCTTTTGCATATCTCGAGCAGGCTTCGCTTTGGGAGAGCAGCCCTGAGTTACTGTTACCATCCTCATCAGCTGTTTATAGCTAACAACAACCTGCCTACTGGCATTTATGTTGGGACTGAATCGTGTATGGACCGAACCATTTATGAACTTTTAGACCATACACGCTGCTGTTGTGGTCTTATTACCTATTATTTTAACAAAACTTTGTCCTAAAATTGATTGTTTGCACCGACATCCTGAGCGCTGTAACCCACTGCTATTTTTGCACAATAGAGTACAGGTTGGGGATTGCCTTTTGTGAAAAGACATTTCAGCCGGGTACCTTCCACTGCGGTGTCTCAATAGCTACACATTTTTTGAAGGCCTTGTATGGTAAAAGCTGGCGGGCTGAGGCCGCGTACACACGATCGAAATTATCTGCTGGAAACGGTCCGACGGACCATTTCAGCAGACAAATTCGATCGTGTGTATACGGGCGGACAGACAGGTTTTTCCAGCAGACAAATCTTTATGCTTTAAAATCTGTCTGCTGGGAACCCGTCCGTTCGACATGTCCGCTGGTTATTACACTAACCAGCGGACATATCTGCCCGCACATGCGTCGAATGAATTTGACGCATGAGTGGAAGTATTTTACTTCCTGGTGACGGTGACGTGGCGGCGTCAACGTCACCGCCACGTCACCGCGCAGCGGGGATTTTGTTCGAATATATTTAGTGGTGTGTACGCGGCCTAAGATTTCCGACAAGTCAGCTGTCGAACGCCGGGCAAGGGGGCGACTCTGTGACATTGTCTTCTTACGCTCAAACATGTCCTTGACAGACACCTGACTGTGGGCAGATGAGCAGGAGAGACGGAGTGGCAGATGGTTGAGAGGGGGCAAGGAGGACAGCAGTGGTTGACGTGGCTGAAAATGCTGGACCAGGAGGAGGATGGTGGCTTTGAGCTTGTGTGTTGCTTGTACTCATCTTCATGTGTTGATCCCATAGGCATTTGTGATGTGCGATCATGTGCCTTTGCAAAGCATTTGTACCTAGGTGGGTGTTGGATTTCCCACAACTCAGTTTTTTTTGGCACAGGTTGCAAATGGCATCGCTGTTATCAGAGGCAGACACACTAAAAAAATGCCACACTGCTGAGCTTTGCAATAACGGCATTCTGGTGGTGGCAACCTCATGCGTTGATTGGCGTGCTGTCTGGCTGACCCTGGGTTCCGATACATGCTGTCTGACTGTGCCACTAGCTTCTTGCGACGACTCCCCCTGCTTCCAACTCATCTCCTCCTCCACTCTGTCTCCCCATCTGAACTTTCCCCCAATTCTTCTTCTCTTCGAGCGGGCACCCACATGACATCCACGGACACATCGTCATCATCAACCACTTCACTTGTATCTGACAACTCAGCAAAGAAAGCAGCGGCGGGTACAACATCATCATCATCACACCATACGTCCATGTGTGTAATGCTGCCTGACTGAGACATATCCCTTTTATCTACATCCCCTGGCAATAATGGTTGCGCATCACTAATTTCTTCCAACTGATGTGTAAATAACTCCTCTGACAGATCAAGTGAAGCAGCTGTGGTGCCAGTGTTGGTGGTGGCGGCAGGCAGGCGAGTGGTAACTTGAGAGGTGCCCGAAGCTGATCTGGAGGAGGATGGTGCGTCAAGGTTCTGAGCGGAAGATTGGGTGTCCTGTGTTAGCCAGTCAACTATGTCCTCAGAACTTTTCGAGTTCAGGGTATGTGGCCTCTGAACACTGGGCATTATTCTAGGGCCAAAGGGAATCACAGCACCACGACCAGGACGGCCCCTGCGGGGTGGCCTGCCTCTGCCTTTTTTAGATTAGTTTAGTTGTACTATGTGTGCAAGCTACTGTGACACCAGATATGAGTGGCACGGTGCACTAGCAGAAGTTACAAGTGAGCACAGTATACGCTGTGAGCTTGACACATACACTGGCAGGCAACTGACTGCTATTATATTACAGTCAAAATTGTTGTTGTTTTTTTTAAATGTAATCTACTGTGACACCAGATATGAGTGGTGGCACTGGGCAAGTGGGCACAGTATACGCTGTGAGCCTGACACACACGCTGGCAGGCAACTGACTGCTATTCTATTACAGTCAAAATTGTTTTTTTTTTTAAATGTAATCTACTGTGACACCAGATATGAGTGGTGGCACTGGGCAAGTGGGCACAGTATATGCTGTGAGCCTGACACACACGCTAACAGGCAACTGACTGCTATTCTATTACAGTCAAAATTGTTGTTGTTTATTTAAATTTAATCTACTGTGGCACCAGATATGAGTGGTGGCACTGGGCAAGTGGGCACAGTATACGCTGTGAGCCTGACACACATGCTGGCAGGCAACTGACTGCTATTCTATTACAGTCAAAATTGTTGTTGTTTTTTTTAAATGCAATCTACTGTGACACCAGATATGAGTGGTGACACTGGGCAAGTGGGCACAGTATATGCTGTGAGCCTGACACACACGCTGGCAGGCAACTGACTGCTATTCTATTACAGTCAAAATTGATTTTTTTTAAATGTAATCTACTGTGGCACCAGATATGAGTGGTGGCACTGGGCAAGTGGGCACAGTATACGCTGTGAGCCTGACACA
This sequence comes from Rana kukunoris, assembly GCA_029574335.1. Lineage (NCBI taxonomy): Eukaryota > Metazoa > Chordata > Amphibia > Anura > Ranidae > Rana > Rana kukunoris. The sequence goes on from CM056050.1 coordinate 441,308,289, forward strand.
CATGCTGGCAGGCAACTGACTGCTATTCTATTACAGTAAAAATTGTTTTGTTTTTTTAAATGTAATCTACTGTGGCACCAGATATGAGTGGTGGCACTGGGCAAGTGGGCACAGTATACGCTGTGAGCCTGACACACACGTTGGCAGGCAACTGACTGCTATTCTATTACAGTAAAAAAAAATGTTGTTTTTTTAAATGTAATCTACTGTGACACCAGATATGAGTGGTGGCACTGGGCAAGTGGGCACAGTATACGCTGTGAGCCTGACACACATGCTGGCAGGCAACTGACTGCTATTATATTACAGTCAAAATTGTTGTTGTTTTTTTTTAATGTAATCTACTGTGACACCAGATATGAGTGGTGGCACTGGGCAAGTGGGCACAGTATACGCTTTGAGCCTGACACACACGCTGGCAGGCAATTGCAATTAGATTACAGAAGAAAAAAAAAGCAGACTGATGTACTAGCCCTAAAAAGGGCTTTTTGGTGTGCTGTCAGACGCTGTCCTTACAGCAGAGATCAGATGAGTCTTTCAGGACTGGAGTGGACACTGAATACACTGGCCTAGCTATCAAGTTCCCTATTAAATCAGCAGCAGCTACACTGTCCCTCCTCTCACTAAGACTGCAGCTTCCAAATGAATCTAAAATGGATGCTGTCCAGGAGGTGGGAGGGTCTGGCAGGGAGGGTATGCTGCTGATTGGCTGGAATGTGTCTGCTGACTGTGAGGTACATGATCAAAGTTTGCTCAATGATGACGAATAGGGGGCGGACTGAACATCGCATATGTTTGCTGGGAACTATTCGCCGGCGAATACTTCAGGACATCTCAATATACCACCCATCACAAGTGCTAATAAGCCTCATAGATAGCAAGGCCATTCCTATGGCTCTGGTTCTGCTCACACTACATACCGTCTCCATTTGCTGGCATGTAAGTACTCAGGGTGGACGACATTGTTGTGTCTTGTCCTGCTGTACTTACTCCAACATTAGGATTAATTCTTACGTTACATGTTTTTATAGATACTCCACAACATCCGTCCCTGAATAAGTGTTTTTACACAGAAATAGCTAGCTATAAGGAATGTAGCTATGTGCCTTACTAGGGTTTTATCTGGATATATCATATTTTTTTCCTACTGAATCACTAACCAGGAAGCCTGCTTTTATGTGAACTGTTATGTTATATACGATTGCCATGTGTTGACCATGTATATATTTGTGAACATGATGATACTACTTGTATGCATATGTACAAATATGATAACATTTACCCATTGATTTCCTTATATGAATTATAATACTGTTATGCATTTTTTTACTTTTTTACTCCAACAATAAAATTTGATCACATTTATCTACATGACTCAACCATCTAATTTATAGTCCCAAATTTCCGTCTCATTGAACATGTGCCTCATTTAAAGTCCCAAACTTCCCACTTATACTGCATCATGTGATATCAGAGTCATAATGTCAAATAGAAGCATAAACATTAGAAAAGGAATGGTTACAAAGCAGTTGCACTGTCTAGATCAGTAGTTTTTAACCAAAATGCCTAAACAATTCCCAAAAAATGTATACACGCGAGCAGGTGGATCAAACCTGTCTTTTAGTTACACAAAGCCACTGTTTTTTATTGTTCACAATTTCAATCGTCCAGCCACCGGCATCCTAACAACCAGTGATTAATCAGTGTTAATAAGAAGGGTGTTAATTGTCTGCACTGCATCCTTTTTTTTTTATTTCTTTATTGATTCTTCATTTTTTTTTTCATACAAAAAAAGTAACATACATTTACATATCCAATACATTCACATTATACATTTAACACGTATCTGCTCTCTTATGGAGCCTCCTTAAAATTCTATTTCACATACAGGGACAGCTGGTTGGTTGGTGAGTGACATGGGAGTCACGCATGACTGTCCGACCCCATGTTGCAGACATCACGAGGAGCACATGCACGACTAACATCCTCCTGTCTTTTCCCTTTCAGGTGACTTGGCATATGCACTTGGGCCCCATCTCCTGACTCTATTCCGGGATCCCCAAACCAGAGGAGAGAGAAGATACAATGATGCACACATACGTACCCGTGCAGTGGTAGAGCGCACATTTGTCCTCCTGAAGTCCCATTTCCGATGCCTGGATATGTCTGGGGGGGCCCTGTTGTATTCCCCAAACTTTGTGTGTCAGATCATCGGTGCATGTTGTGTGCTGCAGAACTACGCCATTAGAAAGGGCCTGGAGATTGACATATGTGATGACCTGACCCCCGAACCACACAGTCCCCCCCTGAACAAGGCTACCCCGTCTGCTGAGAGAAGAGCAGTCAGGAGGGTCCTCGTGGTAGTCATCTTTGCACGTTAAACACACACATTCATCATGGCACACGGACAATGCACGCATGCACACCACTGTGGTCCCTAGATCACACACACCACATCCCCATCACATTGGATTAGCCCAAGTCCGGCATGCAGGACTTGGGAGCAGCAACACCGCGCCAAGGCACCAATGATGTTGCTGTCCATTCATACCACATTCACACAGCCGTGGGGATAACTTCTCCCCGACAACCCAGGATGACAAACCTTACTGGCAGGAGTGCCACCCCCACATTCACACACCATTCACACACTATTCACACACCAGTCACACACCAGTCACACTGTAGCAGCACTACTGACCGTGTGCATACACTACAAAATAAAATGCTCATAACCTGAGCTAATAATACAAAATAAAATGCTCATAACCTGAGCTAATATAACAAAATAAAATGCTCATAACCTAAGCTAATATGCAAAACACATATCAGGCAATAAATTGCCCTGTCGTGGGCCAAGCCTGGTACCACGGTTCCGGCTCCTTAACTCTCTGCTGGGAGCTTCGGGTGGGGGGGTGGGACATCAGGAGGTGGAGGAGCATCCCCTGGTCTCTCCCTGGCTGGCTGCCTGCCCTCCAACATCGCCAGGGCAATGCAGGTGAGGACCGCATTAGTCTCCTCCTGCAGCAGCCTTGTATGCCTCCCCTCCAATGGCAGCAGTATTCACCTCTACTGCCACTGTGAGGCTCCTGACTTCTGCCACAAGGCCTGCTGTGGTGTCCTGCAGGTCACCATTGCAGCACAGTGGCCACTGACATCCTGGATGCTGTCGTTTATTTGGGCCGTGGATGTCAGACTGTCTGCACCACGACGCATCTCCACGGCGACAGCACCAATTCGGCGGGTCTGGCGGGCCTGATCCCTTGCCAGAGTTTCCTGTATGGCTTCAGGAACACCCCTGGTTTTGCGGGTAGCCTTCCGGGGGGCAGGAAAGGCTTGGGGCCATGTGTACGGGGAGGCCCTTGAGGGGCTTTCCCTGATGATGGAGGAGGGTGAGGGGCTAGCCCTGATGGGGGAGGAGGGTAATGGGCTTCCCCTGATGGGGGAGGAGGGTTGGGAGGGTGCAGGGATGATGGGATCCTCCACAACATACAAAACACCCTCCAGGTCCCCATGGGGTCGTCCAGCAGCCGACAACGGCCCAGCTCCCTCCAGCACATCTGTGGATGACACAAAACATTCACATGTTGGTGGACCCACACACTTGTCACATGTTCCCTTCCACCCCCTCACATTCTACACACCGAATAGGAGATAAAACACACTTACCTGTCCTCAAGGCCTGGTCACCGGAGTCAAAACCCTTGATGCCCTCCACCTGCTCCCGCTGCAGGCATTGGGCGATGACCTCCTACTCATCAGTCATTCACACAGATTTGGCTGGTCCTCCTCCCGTGCCCCTGGCGTGCCTCCTCATAAGCGCCAGCTTCTCTCTGACCTGACGTCTCCATGGAGGAACTTGTCATATTTGGCCATTCCCGCAACAATAATGGCCCTCTCCTCATGGAAAAGTTCCTCTTCATCCTCTCCTTGCCTCCATTTCTACCTTCCGTCATCGCCCAGCAAAAGTACCTTGCTTCAGGGGGGAAACAAGCAGGATGTACTTTTGCGCCGGACGGGCGCATGTCTGGGCCTATTTATGCACTCGACGTAAGCCGGTGGGCCGGCGTATCCTAGGAAGTTGTGCCGGGGTAGTTGTGAGCATAAAGCATTGCACCACGCTCGGAATGATCATTTGCATAAGGTCACACCCACTTACACTTAGGCTGCCTTACGCCGACAAAATGACGTTACGCCGGCGCAACGCTGGGAGCATTTCCATTGTGAATAGTGTGCTCGCCGGTCTTCGCCTCATCGGCATATTGTAGATTCGATACACTACGCCCGCCTAAAGATGTGCCAATCTACCTGAATCTGGCCCGTAGTCTTTATTAGGTATGTGTATATGGTTGAAGTTGACCTTTTTCCAGTTTTTACTATTTGTTCCAAACCCAATTCCTGGTCAATATGGAACAATAGGGATTTACCCCAATTCACTTTAAGCCCTGTGAAAAGTGCAAAAGTATTTAGTAATTCTAAAGCTCCTTTTAAAGATGGTCCTGCATCTCTTAAAAATAGCAGCACATTATCTGCGTATAGGGCTACTCACTCCTGCAGCCCCCCACATGCAGTCCCTGAATATTTGGCAAAGTCCTCAGGGCGTCTGCCAGTGGTTCTATAGCTATTGCAAATAGTGCTGGAGAAAGGGGGCAGCCCTGCTTCGTACCTCTGTGCAACTGAAAAGGTGATGATAATTTTAACCGCTGACATGGGTCTCCCATATATTGTTTGTATCCACTTAATGAATACTAATGGGAATCCCATCCTTCTACAGTAGGTGACTGCGATATTGTGTTAATATTGCTCTCTTTCTCGGCGAGATTGACCACCTACGAGCCCGGTCGCAGGAGTCAGTGCCTAGCCGGCTCGCCACGATGGGAAAAAGTCGACATAGAAGCGACGAGGATCCGACTTGGATTCCCGCCAATTCTAGCCGCGGCGTTTAGTATGAATCATGAGGGGGAACTCCAAATTTTCAATAAAAAAACGTCATGGGTTCCCCTCCAGGAGCATACCGGGCCCTTAGATCTGGTATGGATTGTAAGAAGAACCCCTACACCGAAAAAACGGTGTGGGGGTTCCCCCACAATCCATACAAGACCCGTATCCAAGCATGCCGCCCGGCCAGTCAGGAAAGGAGTGGGAACGAGCGAGCGCCCCCTCCCTCCTGAGCCATACCAGGCCGCATGCCCTCAACATGGGGGGTGGGTGCCCTGTGGCCCCCCCACCCCAAAGCACCCTGTCCCCATGTTGATAAGGACAGGGCCTCTTCCCGACAACCCTGGCCATTGGTTGTCGGGGTCTGCGGGTGGAGGGGCTTTTCGGAATCAATATTCTTTATTGAGTTTTGTCATAAACAAACAAAAACAGACAGAAAGACAAAAGCAGGGTATATGTAGGCAACGTCTGCTGAAAACATAGGGACAATCAATTGAGTAACATTGACAGACGTCGGTAGCAACATAATCAATGTTGGGAAGTACATTGCTGAAATACCGGGTACAGGTGCTATTCGCTCCCATCCAGACACCCCAATGGGATCAATCTGTGCCCGGTAGGGGGGGGACAGCACACCACCAGACAACAGTATCACTTACTACATAGGTAATCAAAACAATGCAGAAAAAAACGAAAAAAAAAAAAAAAGGTCAAGGAAGGGAGAGGAGGGTAGGGCAGAGCAAGGAGAATAAAAGGGATGAACGTAGGCAATAATATGCACCAGTTGGTGAAAGTAAATGCTCAAACAATTAGCCTTAAACGTGCATCGCTATGACCATCCCCAAATGTCTACAACGGGTAAATAGTTGAAAGGAAAGTGCCCATGCAAACTGGAGGGGGGAAGGGAAGGTCCCATATCGATCAGACTATATTAAACTAAGGCTATACAGAAACACACGGGCCATATCATCGACTCAATGAGATCTAGTAATCACTGGGAGCCCCCTTTGATAAGGGGGCCCCCAGATAATGGCCCCCGCGTGGCTGGCCACCGCTTACTTCTTTGAAGCTCTCTTACTAGCGGCATCCAGCCCAGTCTTCTTTGCCACCTTCTGCCTTCTTTTCTTCTTTTCTTCCGATGTTGACTCAACGCTCCCTCCCGATGTAATGCCGGGTGTGCGGAGAGTGGCGATTTATATAGGCCTCTTATAACGTCACAGTCCCAGCATGCTCCGGGACCCATGGAGCATGCTGGGACTGTGATGTCATAAGAGGCCTATATAAATCGCCATGCACCTGGCATTACAGCGGGAGGGAGCGTCGAGTCAACACCGGAAGAAAAGAAGAAGGCAAAAGGCAGCAAAGACGACCAGGCTGGATGCCGCTAGTAAGAGAGCTTCAAAGAAAAGAGTACCCCATATTAATTCACCTAGGGTGGGGGACCGGTATCTGGGGGCCCCCTTATTAAAGGGGGCTCCCAAATTCCGATAAGTCCCCCAGCCCGCAGACCCCGACAACCAACGGCCAGGGTTGTCGGGAAGAGACCCTGTCCTTATCAACATGGGGACAGGGTGCTTTGGGGTGGGGGGGGCGGAATGGCACTCCCCTGCCCCAGAGCACCCACCCCCCCATGTTGAGGGCATGCAGCCTGGTGCAGTTCAAGAGGGAGGGGGGCGCTCGCTCGTCCCCACTCCTTTCTGACCAGCCGGCGTGCTTGGATACAGGTCTGGTATGGATTGTGGGGGAACCCCCACTCCGTTTTTTTGGCGTAGGGGTTCTCCTTACAATCCATACCAGACCTAAGGGCCTGGTATGCTCCTGGAGGGGAACCCATGCTGTTTTTTTATTTAAAATTTGGCGTTCCCTCTTATGATTCATACCAAACGCTGTGGCTAGAATTGGTGGGAATCCAAGTTGGATCCCTGTCGCTTCTATGTTGCGCTCGCTGGAATGTGCTTTTCCTATTCCAGGGAGTGTGAGATGTTGGCACCCTGTCGATGAGAATCAGTGCAATGCCATTGTGCTGGAAACATATTCTCGGTGACAGATACTGTAAGTATTCCCCACAGAAAAGGCCATTCAATTGTATCGAAGGCCTTCTCCATATCCAACGAGGCCACCACCCTGGATCCCACTTGAATATGATGACTATGTATATTTGTATAGAGCCTACGTATGTTAACATCTGTTGTTCTCTGTGGCATAAATCCTGTCTGATCTGCATCTATAATATTTCTCAACAAAGGTTGTAGTCTTAGGCCCCATACACACGAGCAGACAGATTTGTTCAAATCGGTCGGGCCGACCGATTTGAACAAATCTGTCTGCTGGGGACATATTGGTTTGATCGTGTACACACGATCAAACCAAAATCCCCGCCGCCAGACGGCGCGGTGACGTGGCGGTGACGTTGACGCCACCACGTCATCGCACCAGGAAGTAAAACACTTCCGCGCATGCGTCAAAACCATTCGGCGCGTGTGCGAGAAGACATGTCTGCTGGTAAGCGTACTAACCAGCAGACATGTCGGGCGGACGGGTTCCCAGCCGACAGATTGGTAAGCATGCTTTCCAATCTGTCGGGTGGCCAAATCCATCTGTTTGCCCATACACACGATCGAATCTGTCTGCTGAAACGGTCTAGCAGACCGTTTCCAGCAGACAGATTTGATCGTGTGTACGAGGCCTTAATGTTAATATCTTAGTAGTCAGTATTTTAAGATCAGTATTTAATAATACTATTGGCCTACTGTATATGATGCACATCATTTTGGATCTTTAGTTTCCTTATATATTAGTGTTATATGTGCCTCTCTCGTTGAATCTGGGAGGGTCCCTTTCAATAACCCTCCTGTAAATACTTCTGCTAGTTTAGGGGCTATCACTGCTCCATATTTTTTATAAAATTTCACCGAAATTCTATCTGGACCTGGTGCCTTTTCTCCTGGAAATGTACGTATAACCTCCATAATCTCCTCAGTTGTGATAGGGCCAACCAATACCCTCTTTTCCCTGTCCGACAACCACCCGAGAGCTACCCGGTCCAAAATATCCATCATATCCTCCGGGCGGAAGTCTGGGGGAGAGAGGAGGCATATAACAAACTTTAAAACTCTCTAAAAGCCTCCAATATTTCTTTGGGTTCTTTTACTCTCTGTCCATTTAAGGTCTCTATTTCTGGTATGGTTGTGGCTTGATATTCTTGTTGTGCTAGTCTAGCCAAAAATCTCCCACCTTTGTCGCCCTGCTCAAATATATTCTGTCTATTTCTATGCAATTCTAATCTTGTTATTTCCTCCATATGTAGATGTAAATCTCTTTGTCCGGCCATCATTAGGTCAAAGTTAATACAACTAGGATCTTGCCCTTGTTTTTCCTTCTGAAATTCTATCTGAATTTGCAGTTCCTGTATCCTAACCTTCTGTTTTGTATTAACCGCAGAAATATTTGATATATACTGTCCTCGTATATACGCTTTAAATGCATCCTAAACAATATCCACCAAGGATGTTCCCGCATTGTTCTCCCAATATTCCTTTATTATTGATGTCATGTTCTCATCTCTTTCTGGATGTACCACCCATTGCGGAGTTAATCTCCACAGGGATGCATTTCTCAATGTAGGGATGTGTATAGACAGAAATAGGGGAGCATGATCTGAAAGACCACTTGGAAGATATGTGGCTTCCACGATGTCTGCTAACATTATTCCGAAAATTTATTTGGGGTCCTCCTGATAAAAAAAAAAAAAACACATCCCACTTCCCACATCCCCCCCTCAACCCCACTCATCATATTTACCCATCTACTACCCTCTTCCCTTACCCCATATAGTCTATTACCACGTGTCATTCCATAGTGTCATGTCGCACATACAACCATTATTCTAGTGCTTTTATTAACTTCAAATGCTTATTACTTCTATGTCTCATCCCAAAAAATAAAAATAAAAATAAATCCCCCCCCTTTCTTTATGAATCATCCAACATCTTCAGATGATATATTACCACGTGTCATTTATAGTCCACATACAGTCATTCTACCAATCGTATTATCTCAAATGAAACCTCCAATCCAAAAAAAAAGGAAACCCTCCCTCAACCACCCCCCCCCCTTCAAAAAAATAAAACAAGTGTCCCTTGCTGACACCAATACTAAATGAGAAAAATGCTTTTTTTAATCCATGCTAAAACACACTGATCTTTGACCTTCACATGTGCCTCTGACCTTTGACCCTAAACTTGACCCTAAATCAAACCCTGAAAAAGACCTAGTTCAAATCCTGATCTAACTATTTTTTTTATTACATTTTATTCACACAGATAAATTGCTTAGTTTACATTTTTCTTCTTTAGCAAGGAGAAAAAGGTTGCTTGTATATTTTCCTCCATTCAAGAAGAGAAAACTACACAGTGGAGGGCTGTAAAGTGACTGATCACTGATCACTGTGATAGCCAGAGGCTATCTCAGCAATCAGGTCATCAGGTACCTGGTTATCGATCATTAGTATTAGGCCTTCGACACACGATCGTTTTCCTCAACAGAATCCATCAAGAAACTTGGTGGCAGAGCTTTTTGACTGAGGAAACGGTTGTGTGTATGTATCGAGAAAACTGTAGTGGAACTCGATGAGAAAAAAATCTCTTTTTCCTCGTCGGGAGTCTCAATTTCCTCGTCGTCTTCCTCGTCGGGCTGGTTTTTGACTAGAAACACGTTTGTGTGTATGCTTAGAAACCCGCACATGCTCAGAAGGATGGCGCCAGTGGAATCAAACTTCCCCTTTATAGTTCCGTCGTACGTGTTGAACGTCACCGCGTTTGAGAACGACAAGATTTTGTCTTGACAGTGTGTACGCAAAGAAAGCTTGTCAAGTTTCTCGACAAGCCTGACAAAGAACTCGTCGAGGAAAACGATGTTTCATTTACGACGAGTTCCTCAGTCGGGTGTACGAGGCCTTTAGACCTGGAGCTCTTAGTGAGACCAGGGTCTTTGTGCTGGGAGTGTTCTATGCAGCCTAAACTCAGCACAAACACAGTGGTGTATATATGTGACTCTATAGAAGATGTCCCACTTCCATGAGGCCACAATGCAGTATATGTACGCTGATTGGGAAGGGGTAACTTAACTTCCTAACTTAGAAATGTTTTGCTCGTTGACGCTAAACCTTGGAGGAGAAATCAGGAAACAGACAGTTTAGACTCTAACATATTTAGATCTTTAACCACTTAAGCTCCAGGAGGTTTTACTAATTTCATGACCAGACCATTTTTTGCTATTTAGCACTGTGCTACTTTAACTGGTAATTGAGTGGTCATGCAATGCTGTACCCAAATTATATTTATGTAATTTTTTTCTCATAAATAGAGATTTATTTTGGTAATATTTGATCACCACTGGGCTATTTACTGTTTATTATATAAGTGAAAACAGACTAAATATTTTTAAAAACAAAACCTCATTTAAGTATAACTAAAGGCAAAACATGTTTTTTTTTTTTTTTATTTGGATAGAATGGAGAGGGATTATAATGCGTGACAGTTTGTATTGCTGTCCGTGCCCTCGTTAAGGAGATTCAACCTCTCTATTCATCCTGTTTACCATTATCATTTAAAGTAAAGGTAAAAGAGAACCCACATTTTGGGTTGGCCCCAAAAAAGTAATAGAGGGGAAATCTCCCAATGGAGACACTAGTTTTTGCGGACCTTGGGGTTCCCAAGGGACTACCTTAATTTACAGGGATTTCCTCTTACTTCCTGTTTGGCTATGATACAAAAAGTGAAGGGAAATCTCTGCAATGGGACACAGATGGTGAAAAGAAATCTGACAGGGGTTATAATCCTCTTTTGCTCTATCCAGAGTAACTAAAAAGTTGTGCCTATAGTTGCCTATAGTTCTACTTTACGTGTATATTGACTGGTATGTGTGGTTTCCTAATGGAAAACCATGGAGGCTGCTCTAGAACATGCTGATGATTCTGATATAAAAGTAGTGTGGGGGTACAGGGCAATTTACAGTAACCAATAGCAATCACATTTCAGTTTATTCAAACTAGTGAATACAATGGGGTTGATTTACTAAAACTGGAGTATGCAGAATTGGGTGTAGCTCTCCATAGAAACCAATCATCTTCCAGGTTTTTTTTTTTGTCATAGCTTAATTGAACAAGCTGAAGTTAGAATCTAAATGACTACCAGATTTTGCATGATCCAGTTTTAGTAAATCAAACCCAATGTATGGTATCTTTGTGATATTAACTTTTTTTTAAATAACAATTAAACATTCTTACAATCAGTCTGGCATATAAAACAAATATATAACTAGGGTTAAACCTGAGTGGCTAAATTTGAATGTAAAAAGTCACGTTTAATAGAAAAAAAACTGTCCTTTATTCAAGGCACTACAAAGAATGTAATAACAAATGTACGAGTGTGGTCAGGGCTGAGAAAAAAAGACCACAAAGGGCACTTGGAAGTAAAGTCACTGTAGATCCGAGGGGGACATGCAAGGAAAATAAAAACAGCATTTTAGCTTGCACATGATTGGATGATAAAATCAGCAGAGCTTCCCTTAATTTTAGATCTACACCTTAGATTTAGAGCGACTGCACTTCCAAGTGCACTTGCAGTGCACTTGTAGTGCAAAATGGATTTGCCTTTTGTAAATAACCCCCACTGTTTCTAATTTTTAGGGACTCGTTAATAACTGGAATGATACCACTGAATTGGCACTGGGCCAATGTAGTGCCCATATTTAAAAAGGGATCAAAGTCTTTACCAAGTAACTATAGACCTGTAAGTTTAACTTCTTCTTCTTCTTCTGAGTTCTGTGGTAAAATGTCTCTTACTGTATGTACATTGCTATTAAAAAAGCTGTGTATTTGGCGGTATGACCACATGGGTAGGAGGGGGGTGTCATTGTCTCTCCTAAATGTATTCAGGTCTTTCATTGTTTTGTTGTTAAAACAGTGTAGAGTATAGAGGGGTGTCTTGTGTCTGTGGCTTTCAAAAAGCAGTTCGTTATTCTAGGTGGAGAATTTGAGATGTTTGGTCAGCTGTTGGAAAATTCCGAGTATAGTGCCAATCAGTGGGTGGGAGTTCATGACCCATGGGTAGTTGGCCTTTGGTATCCATGGAGAGAACTATAAGGGTATAGGATTTAGGCTTGATTCAATCGTGACCCAGTCCTTGCAAGCAGAGAGGTAGTGCCAATCAACAATTCTGGCAATATGTGAAGCAAAATAATATGTCTTGAAATCGGGGATACCCAGGCCTCCCAACCTTTTGGGTCTGCTTAATAGAGATGATTTAATGCAGGGTGGTTTATGCGCCCATACAAATCTCATTTGAATTGAATGAAGGATTTTAAAGAAACTCTGGGGTATTCTAACAGGGAGAGCGCGGATTGAGTACAGAACTTTAGGAAGGACCGTCATCTTGCAAATAGCTGCCCTGCCAAACTAGGAGAAATGTCCCGAATGCCATGTTTGCAAATCATTTTCAATGCTTTTAAGGAGAAGGGTAAAATTGCGGCCAAAGATTGATGAGTGCCTGGGGGTTAGCCACATCCCAAGGTACTTGATGGCAGAAGTTACGCAGATGAAGGGATTGTTATTTTGTACTGCTTTCAGTTCAGGCTCTGGTAATGTGAAATTTATCACTTCGGATTTGGAATAATTTATTTTGAAATTGGAAATGTGGCCATATATTGAGAATTCCCTTAGGAGGGATGATATAGAGATGTTTGGTTCTGTCAGGAAAAATAGGAGATCGTCTGCATAAGCAGAATATTTGAACTCCTGCCCAGCCAATTGAAATCCTTTGATGGAATTCGCCTGATAAACGGTTCCGAAGAAATTATAAAATGTAAGGGCGACAATGGACAGCCCTGCCTTGTTCCATTTTTGATAATCACACTATTTGAAAGGGAGCCATTTATTTTGAGTTTAGGCGAGGGATTCTTATAAAGAAAGGATATCCACGCCATCATATGGGGGCCTGAACCTACATGTTTACAGACTTCCAGCATGTAATCCTATGCTACTCGATCAAAGGTCTTCTCCACATCCGTCGATAGGAGAAAGCCCTCGATCTTTCGCTCGTGAGCCGCATTTATGAGATTCAGAGACTTAGTGACATTATCCCTAGCCTCTCTACCTGGCATGAAGCCAGCCTGGTTGGGACCTATCAAATCATGAAGCAGGAGTCTCAATCTGTTGGCAATAATTTTCGCCATTAGCTTGACATCCAGGTTTAACAAAGAAATTGGCCTGTAACTTGCGCAATGTAATGGGCCTTTACCCGGCTTGGGCAGGACTGTGATGTAGGCCGATTTATCGAATATGTTTTACTACAGAAAGAAGAATATAAGTTCTGTTTGTGTGAAAAAATTATATAAATTGAATTTGCATACAGTTTTGCAAGACCACAAAATTGCCAGTTAAAGTAGCACAGTGCTAAATAGCAAAATCATGGCCTGATCATGAAGGATGTAAAACCTTTCCAGAGATCAGGTGCTTAAAAATCAATTGGGTGATAGGGATGCCAATCCCATAGTGCTATTCTCTTTCTTTCATGTCCCTAACATTCTCATATGACTCATTGTGTGAGTGCCTTGGACAAAATAAAAGTCTTATTAACCTTTATGGCATCAAATAATGTAACATCTCCAAGATATTCTTTCTCTTGAATAGTTTACCAAATTGATATACAGTACATAAAGTAAAATATGAGCAATGTATTAATCATTTTTAATAAAAGAAAACTGCCTGTTGCTTATTTAAATAATTATTGCCTTGAACCAGATTTATTCACTGTCAATGACAGATAATCAGACTAGTACTGAAATATCCTACATAAATCTATTAAGTGTGACAGATAAAGCTGCATGACTTACTAGGAGCATGTGCTTGGTATCGCTTTATTCTTTAATTGTTCATTTTGTGTGCATTAAATCAAATGTTTTCAATTATTGCTCATTTCATAATTTTAACTGAGTCATTTAAATTAGTGTGAATTATATTGATTATTTTGAAGATAACCAATACCCTATGGTAATATCGGAAGTGCAGCTAAAGTGTAAACATTTGTTTTTGTTTTGTATAGGGTGGTGAGGGGTTAGATCCTCCATCAGGTTGTATTGCTGTATGTACTAGACATGTGCAGACTGGAATATTTTGTTTCGTTTTCGTCCAGAAAATAAATTTATTTAGTTACTCCCGAAAATAGTTTTGATTTATTTTGTTTTCATCGGGAAAGTTTTCGTCCGAAAACTACGATTTTCGATGACTTTGTCGAATTAAACAACGAAAATTCGACAAAGCATCGAAAATCGTCGTTCTGAATACAGGGAATATACCTATTCCCTGTATTCAGAACAATGATTTTCGATGACTTTGTGAAATTAAACGACGGAAATTCGACAAAGCATCGAAAATCGTCGGATCTGAACGAAAACAAAAATAAAGCATTTTTTATGTCAGATCTTTCGGTTTTTGTTTCTTGCGCTTTCGTTTTCGTTCGTTAAAACGATAACGAAAATATCCGATTTTCGAACGAAAATGCATTCGAACGAAAACGAATGCACATGTCTAGTATGTACCTCTATTAGGAAGATGCTCTTTATTTGTCCTGGGGACTTGGTAAGTACATGTTCTCCTTCATCTCCCTTTATTTCTAAATTAACAAAGCCAGCTTTTGAATAAATTCTAGGAAAGTATAGCCATGTTATTAAAAATTAAATGTACTCAGGTATTTAAGTGTTAAATACTGTATTTGTGTTAAAATAAAAATGTGGTCTTCAACTCAGGAATAGAGTTGGGTGAACAGAAGTTCGGCTCCAACATCCAAATTTGCAGGGCATTCAGCGGTGGTTGTTGGTTATTGAAGAGCAGGGTCGGAAGCCGGCCGATGCATCCTTAACCACTTCCATACAGGGCATTTTCACCCTCTTCCTGCCCAGACCAATTTTTAGTCTTCAGCGCTGTCGCACTTTGAATGACAATTGCACGTCGTGCGACGTGGCTCCCAAACAAAGTGTACACCCTTTTCGCAATAAATCGCAATAAATCGCAATAAGCGTATTTGATCGGTATGTGCAAAAGTTCTAGCGTCTACAAAGTAGGAAATATAATTATGGGATTTTTTTATTTTATTTTTTTACTAGTAATGGCAGCGATCTGCGATTTTTTTTATTGTGACCGTGACATTGCGGCGCACACATGGGACACTTTTGACACATTTTTGGGGCCATTCACATTTACGCTATAAAACTGCACTGATTACTGTGTAAATGTGACTGGCAGGGAAGGGGTTAACACTAGGGGGCGCTGAAGGGGTTAAATATGTTACCTAAAGTGTGTTCTAACTGTTAGGGGGAGGGGGACTC
This sequence comes from Rana kukunoris, assembly GCA_029574335.1. Taxonomy (NCBI): domain Eukaryota; kingdom Metazoa; phylum Chordata; class Amphibia; order Anura; family Ranidae; genus Rana; species Rana kukunoris. Next base: position 441,323,610 of record CM056050.1, read on the forward strand.
ACAAGGGGAGGAGATCAATGTGTGTTCCTCTGTACTGGGAACACACATCAGTCTCCTCACCGCTGACAGGCATGGATCTGTGTGTTTACACACACAGATCCATGCTTCTGCCGTGATTGCGGGAGATCGTGGCTGCCCGGTGGTCATCGGGTCCACTAGCGGCCGAAAAATGCAAGGACGTCATATGAAGTCCAGTCTGAAGGACGAAGGGTCCCCACTGACGTCATTTTACTATGGCTCGGTGGGGAAGTGGTTAACAACCAATCAGTCTCAAGCTGTCAATAGGCTTCTGCACTGACAGCTAAATAAAAAAATAAAAAAATAAAACATAGCTGGCAATTCAGTTCAATAAGTTTTTATTGAGGTTATTAAAGTAACAAAATTACAGACAGTGTGCCAGTTGGCACATGAACAATACAAGGCTATACATGTGCGATATAGAATTGAACATGCGAAGTGTGATGGTTGCCAGTATGTGAAATATTCAGAGGGAGATATCCTGCATTCCAGTTGTAAGGCCCAGAAACTTTTAATGGCTGGACCTATCATAATGTCGTCCTGTAAACAAATCCCTTTAGATTCTCAATGTGCCACTGCCAGGTTGGTAATGATGTTTGGCCTACTCATAATAGGTAGATGTATAGTAGTAGTAGGTGAGTCATCCAAGGGGTTATTTAAAAAAAGCGCCATGCCTGTGTTGTAGCTCTGATAGTAGGAGATCATTAATTATTGACTTTTTGTCAGAAGCGACTGGTCAGTAGGTAGTAGTATAAAGTGTTACCAGGGATTTAGTAGCACTCTAGTACTGACCATGGTGTGCAATAGGACTGTGAGAATCAGTTATTTGTGACAGCACAGAGGCCAGATAGTATTCTCTAATCACCACCTGGCCTATTCCACATTCTCTTCTTGTTGACACCTGTTTGCTAAATGCACATCTGGCCTTGTCGCCTCTCCATAGGTAATTATTGAGTAAGGATTGGCAGACTTAAAAAATAAAATAATGGTATTGGTATAGACATTGTTCTGAATAGATAGATTCATTGGGGAAGCATCACGATCTTGAAAGCGGCCAGTCTACCAGACAAGGACAGTTCTGACTTTGCTAAGTTCTGCAAGTTAGAATGCATTGTGTTCAAAAAGCAAGAGGTACTTGCTACTAGTGTGTCAACATCAGGTGTTAAAGTCATACCAAGGTATTTAATTCCCTTTTGCTGCCACACATAGGGGACAAGATGCTAAATGTTTTGTTTGTATAGGATTGGGGATATTCATGCTCAAGATGTGTGACTTGGATTCATTAACCTTGTAGTAGCAGATACGATTAAACAGTGTTAGAGTCGAGTGCACCAAAGCCAGGGATGTTTCCATATTATTTAATATCAGGATGATATCATTCACAAAAAGGCTGATTATATGGTTGTCGTTTTGGACTTGGAAACCATAAATCTGTGGGTGGGAGTGAATATAGGATGCCAGCGGTTCTACCAAGAGGTTAAAGATCATTGGTGACAGGGCGAGTGCCATTAGAAATTTTTAAATGGAATAGACTTGATTATATTCCATCAGATTATATTCCATCAGATATAGTATGATTATATTCCATCAGATTATATTCCATCAGATATAGTATGATTATATTCCATCAGATATCCAATCGTGTGTACAGGGCTTTAGTGAAATCGGAGTGGTCTGGGTGTATTAGAAGGGCAAGTATATCTATCAGACATTGGGCAATTATTTTTGCATATATTTTTAGGTCGTCGTTTAGAATGGTGTCAAGCCTGGAATTTTGTGGTGAAACTGGATCTTTCCTCGGCTTGGGCAATGATAAAAAAATTCAAGTAAATCTGATAAGAAGGGCTAAGTGGCAGCCATGTAAGGTAGTAGAATATTTGTAAACGTCTTGTAGTACTACCTAGTAAAGCCGTCAGGGCCAGGTGCTTTATTGTTTGCTAGGGAGTCGAATACTTGCTGTAATTCTAGGAGTGTAAATGGGAAATTTAAAGGGGTTGTAAAGGTTTGTTTTTTATTTTCTAAATAGGTTAATTTAAGCTAGTGCATTGTTGGTTTGTTTACCTTTTCCTTCAATTTCCCTTCTAAATGTTTTTTCTTTGTTTTCTTTTCTCACTTCCTGTTCCTCCTTAGTAATCTGTTCAGAATGCTGTTCTAAATGACATTCCACCACTCGGATAATGAAAAAACAAAGAAAAAACATTTAAAACATTTAGAAGGGAAATTGAAGGAAAAGGTAAGTGAACCAACAATGCACTAGCTTAAAGGAACCAATTTAGAAAATAAAAGACAAACCTTTACAACCCCTTTAATGAGGAAAGTTGGTCATTTGATAGTTGTGGGAGCTTTACTTTTTGAAGTAAACTCTTTAATTATATCTGTTCTTGGTTTGATAGTGTTGGGATCCTTGTTTAAATTATACACAGAGCTGTAATAGTTGCTAAAAGTGTCAGCTATAGGCTGGGGGGTGGTATACCTTATCATTAGTAGATGGGTGATGTAAAAAAAGGGATCTTAGTTTTCTGTCTCTGACCCTTCAACTTGTGCGCTAGTAGTTTGCCCTGTTTCCGTAAGCATAGTAGTTTGTTTTTAGTCTCCTGTTCATTTTGTCAAAGTCAGCCAACACGAGGGATCGTAGCTCATGTCTTAAGTTAAACAGTTTTTGGGAGAGGACGGATGATGGATTGATTTTATTTTGGTTGTCAGATTGTTGATTTCTGTCAGAATTGTGTTTATTTGTTTAGATTGCTGCCTCTTTGCCCTTGTGCCCAGTTTAATAAAAAGACCTCTGCTAAAAGCCTTGTGGGCATTCCATAATAAAGATGAATCGCTCACGGAATTAAAATGATAAAATTCTACTAGGTGTTTTCTAATTCAGCCATGGTGTCTTCTTGTTGTTTGAAGATGACTCTCAAAACAGGGGTAGTTTGGAAAGATGAGGAATCATGGACAGTTCGCAAAATTGAAGCGTGTTCAGACCACGAGATGGATTTAATAGATGTTGCAAGAGTTTTTGCAAATAGCTTGTCAAGGAGGAATAGATCGACACATGTGTAAGGACAATGGGGATTTGAAAAGAACGTGTAATTTCTCTCATTTGCGTGGAAACAACATCATGCGTCAAAGAGGTCTTGGTTATGCAACTGATGATGGAGAGAAGGTGTGTTACATCAGTAGGGTGAGAAGAGTCCATAGGTGGGTCCATGGTGATGTTAAAGTCCTCACACAGGAGTAGTCCCCCTTGTTGGTGTTTGTGTAAAATTTTCACTAGTGTGTTAAAGAAGCGTACTTGGTTTGTGTTAGGAGCGTAAACATTAACTAACGTAAATTTTGCAGAATTAATGTCACAGAGAAGTATCAAATATCTACCTTGGGGGTCTTTCATTTCTTTGTGAAGGGTAAAGTTCATTGCGTCCTTTATGGCTGAAAGAACTCACCTTTTTTTGAGTCTGCATTTGCAGGGAACATGTGTGGGAAACTTCTGTGTGTGTATGTAGGTGGTGCTTTGCTGAAAAAGTGCGTCTCTTGAGCGCATAGTATATCACAGTTGTAATGTAGAGCTTCTTGCCAAAGGGATTGAAGTTACTTCCGGCCAGGAGAATAGAATTGACACATGGACACCACAGCTCCACAACAGCAGGGCTGATGACTTTTCAGTGACACCGGTTCTGTCAATAGACAGTTTTAACACTTTTAAATTAATCTGTAAGCTGTTTTGACAATAAACCTAAGGCTATTACTCTATGAGGAGTTTTTTTCCCTATCCATTATATGCTTTATACCGTTCATCCTGTTAGCTCTGGAGCCATAATATCCACCACGGAGGAGGTAGTGGAGGACAACAGAGGACGTCGTATTGGATTTGGTCCCCAGTAAATGACCTTAAAACACAGAAGATTCTTTTTTGATATAAGGAAAAGGAGTCCAAAAGGATCTTTACACCACCCAAAGTAGTTGGATGTAGTGACACCGTTAGACACACGGAGAACTGCAGCACTTTTTTTAGATTTTTTTTGCACTAACAAGGACTTTACTGCACTTATATCACTATATTCACTTTAAATATTGTAACTTTATATTGATATAATATGTATCAGGAACTGCATCTTGGTTTATAACTAGTTTGCACAAATGCCAATAACATACATTTACTGGGAACAAATCCATCCAAGGATATAGACACACATATGATTCCAACAAGGGTATAGCCTAAATAGGAATTAGTATAACAGAGGAGCAAACACTGTCTATTTACCATTCAAATCAATTCCTCGTTAAGTAAGGGTTGAGAGTACCGAGCTTAATTATCCAGAACATTTCTCTACCACAAAGCTTCTTAAACCTATTACCTTAGCTCCTAACTGTCCCTGATTTTGAGACTGCTCTTATTTGGGCTAATAATTTAATTACTAGTCAGATATAGTGACACTGATGCTTACATATACTGTATGTTCTTCATAAATAAATGGATTGTGCCTGCTCCTGAAGAAGTGGTGTTTTCAGGAAAGGCGTAGAGCATACTGTGCGCCACTCCCTTTGGTTTTTTATCATGCACATAATGTTTGTCTCAATTTTTTGTGTATTTTTGCTGTAATATTGCTGAGAAACCTTATTTGAGGTATTGTTTTATCATGTTACAGCATGGTTAAAAATGTTGACAGACAATCTAATAAAGATTGTTCTCAATGTGCATTCATCTTTCTTATGGATGTATACTAAGGATATGCTCACTGCACAGACACACCTCATCCAAATTTCCAAACTCTCTTTTTGATTTTGAGAGACTGTCCCTGATTTGGAAAAAAGTCTGCCCCTCGTTACTCCTTATTTGTCCCTCATTTTGGTCAGATCTATATAGTTGTATATACAATACACTTTTTAACCTTCAAAAAATGTTTCACAGTTCTAAACCCTTTCATCCAATTTCTAAATTCTTGTATTTGTAAAATTTTAAAAGTCAGTATAAAGGAATAGTAGTAGAAAAAAAAATTGGGTTTAACTTTTGCTAATAGGTTTCCCTAATTTCATCTCGAAAAGTTGGGGGGGGGGGGCATACTGTCTGGCTACCAAGATAAACACCTGAACAGGGAGCTTTGCATGTCCACCGGGAAATCTACCTGCCAACAAGCCTCCCAAACATCACTGCTCTTCTCAGATGCTTTTCCTGCTCTCCTATACCCTTCACCATGCCCTGCCATAGAAGGGAAGTCCCTCTGGTGCCTCTGGTGGGTTTCTTCCCTCCGGTACCTCGTAGGTTACAACAAGATGGCAGCAGCTCACACCTGGTTCTGGGCCGCAGCCACTGTGGCCACTCAGGCAAGATCATCGGCCACAGCAGCACACAATAATAGGCACCCTTAACTCTCAGGACTCTCTACTCCCACCTTACAAAGCCCTGTAAAATACAGGTCCTGCAGTGATTCTGAGGAAACGGGTAAGGATGGTATGTTTCTGGAGATGTTCTTTGAGGCTACATCACCATCATAAACCTCTTCCAAACAATATCTTATTGTTGCATTCCCTACCATTAGACAGCCTGTGCCAGACACTATGATAAAAGACATGCTGCTTTCCCTCAGAGCTTCTCTGCAAGCAGACATAGGGGCATAAGTGATGGGGCATGGTCAGACCATGTGATGGGGTTTATCTCCGAAAGTCAACATTAGGCAGTAGAGGGGCGGAGACTAAGGCCGAAGGACCGTTTTCATCGGTTAACCGATGAAGCTGACTGATGGTCTGATGTGCCTACACACCATCGGTTAAAAAAAACGATTGTATCAAAATGCGGTGACGTAAAACACAATGACGTGCTGAAAAAAACTAAGTTCAATGCTTCCAAGCATGCGTCGACTTGATTCTGAGCATGCGCAGCTTTTTAGCCGATCCTTTTGCATACTAACGATTGGTTTTGTAATATCAGTTAGGTGTCCATCGGTTAAATTTTAAAGCAAGTTCTCTTTTTTTTGACCGATGGATAACTGAACGATGGGGCCCACACACGATCGGTTTGGACTGATGAAACGGACAATCAGTCCGTTTTCATTGGTTTTGACTGATCGTGTGTACGCTGCCTTAGAAGTGATCTAGACTGGAGCATAGTTTATGCGAGGGGGAGTAAAAAGTGTATTGTCTATGGGTAGGCTGTTTCACTCTCCATGCGTCCAAGAGGTTGTGAGATCTACTGTATTTATTGGCGTATAACACTCACTTTTTTACCCTGAAAATAGAGGGTAAACTGTGCCTGCGTGTTATACGCAGGTGGCTGTGGTACGTTTTTTCCCTGAAACTTCCCTCTTAGGCCCCGTACACACTATCAAATCTATCTGTTCAAATCGGTGGGACCGACCGATTTGAACAGATCTGTCTGCTGGGATTTTGGTTTGCTCGCGTGTACACTCAAGCAAACCAAAATCCCCGCCAGCAGACAGCGCGCTGACGTGTCGGTGACGTGGCGGTGACGTTGACGCCGCCACGTCACCGCACCAGGAAGTAAAACACTTCCGCGCATGAGTCGAAATCATTCGGCGCGTGTGCGTGAAGACATGTCTGCTGGTTAGCATACTAACCAGCAGACATGTCGGGCGGACGGGTTCCCAGCCAACAGATTTCAAAGCATGCTTTGAAATCTGTCGGGTGGCCAACTCCGTCTGTTTGCCCGTACACACGATCTAATCTGTCTGCTGAAACGGTCTAGCAGACCGTTTCCAGCAGACAGATTTGATCGTGTGTACGAGGCCTCAGAGTTAGCGTGCGTGTTATACCCCTGTGCGTGTTATACGCCGATAAATACGGGTAATTAATTTGAAGGAGGTAGACAATTTTTGGGCTTGAAGTGGTGGGGTTTGTTGAAAAAGAGCGTATCTATCTCTGTTAGGAGACATAAACATATTAAAATCACCTCCAACAATCATGAAGGGCTGCGAGAAAGATCACAGCCTCTCAAGAACCTTTGTAAGGAATACAATCTGTCCTCAATTGGGTGCATACATATTAGCTAAAGTGAAGGACGTGTTCAAGTGGGCACAGCTCACGAGAACATACCGACCATGGGGGTCAAGAGTTGAGGAAAGAACTTGTATAGGACAAAAACGTTTAAATTATTATGGCTACTCCAGCCTTCCCTGATAGGTAAGAGTCTACAAAAACAGTAGGGAACATTTTGGAGGCAAACTTAAAGGAGCCCCCTGGACGGAAATGTGTTTCCTGAACCATGACCACATCAGCCCCAGAGGATTTTAATTTCTTCAGAGCTAACCAACCAATTTAACATTGCATGAAAATATTTTTAAAGCCATGTGGTGACCTTGGAAAGCAAATCAGATATTATCTTAGCATAACATATGAATAGAAGATACCATAGTGCAAGGACTCTACAAGAAAACATACAGTACATGAATCAACTACAAAAATTAGGAAGACAGTGTGTGATAATTCAATAACCTGGAACAAAAACAGGTCAAAAAAGGACCAGATGAAAAAAAACAATCGTTTGAAAACCTTAAGGAGAAAAAAATATTCAGAGGACCATGGCAGCAGGCCATGGCCATGTGGAGAGGATGCCGATCAGCAAGATCAATGGAACGGGTCCCGTTCCTTCAGAGGAAAAAATTCCTAAAACACTTATTATATCTTGTTAGAACAAAACAAAACTGGAACCTCATAGATAGCAAGGAAGACCAACTTCTGGAAAATAAGGCCTCCAGGGTTGAGGTAAGGGAGAAGTCCTGGGTATCTGTATGGAACAAAAAGGAAGAACACTTCATGAAAGCATAGGGGCTTCAAGTGGGGAGTCTGGGTAGGTTGGAGCTTTGAGGAGTAGAAAAGGCCTTCTAAAGTCTCCGATGTACTGGGCTCCAGATTTGTACAGGTGCCTGAAGGGAATAAATTGGGGGGTGGAAGTTGGAGGTCCTCCTCAGGAATAGATGGATGTCCCAAATTGCATATAAAGGCCTCGCATTCATGTAAATCTCTAATTGAGTATTGCGTTCCATCCTTTGAGGCTGGGAGCCGGAAGGGGAACCCCCATCTATAAGGCACTTGGTGGAGTTGGAGGTGTGTGGTTATAGGGTGAAGGTTGCACCATTTGGCCAAGGTGATGGGAAAAAGGTTGCTGAATATTTGGATTTTGGATCCTTTAAAATCAATGTGGTTCCTGTTGCGTGTAGCCACTGTGAGTGCTTCCTTACTGTCATAATAGTGGAAATATACTATTATGTCTCTTGGATTGGATCTAGGGGGTGTTTTAGGGGCCAGGGATTTGTGGGCCCTGTCTAGGCACCAATCAATATCTGGAATATGTGGGGCCAAAGTAAGAAAAAGGTCCAGGAGGTAGCAATTCCAGGAGGTAGCGATTCCTTATTATTTACTGTTTCAGGGACTCCACGGATCCTTAAGTTATTGACGGTGTTCCCTATTTTCCAAATCCTCTTGCAATTGGATCTAGGATACAGTATGCTTGAGGGCCGCATTGTCCTCTTTTAGGACATGAACATATTGGACAATTTCATCAAATTTGTTTTCTAATGTGTCAGTTCGTGCACCTAGCTGATCGATTTCCCCCCTGAGTTCCTGAGCAATTTTTCCAACTTCTTTGGCAGTGTTATTGGTCAGATCCTGAAGTAGGGCATGTCATTTTAAGTCCAGAACTGCTACTGTGACTACTGTGAGGGCCGGGACATCGGCGGTGGATTAAAACCCTGGTACACGTTCTTTTGGAATCCAACCTTTCCCATGTGGTGCCCAGAGGATTCCGAGGTGAATAGTGCTGATCCTGTGGCTGTGTGGGCTTCAGAAGCGATGCAGGATCATGGAGGGAAGGAACAGAGGGAAGGAACGGGGACCGGAGCTAGTCTCTCACGTGTCCGCTATCTTGCTTACCTTGCACCTTACCATATTTTTAATATTCTTGGATTTCTTAAAGACCACTCTAAAGCAGCCTGCTATTAGAGATTTAAGTTTAAGATCACATTTGAGAATAATCCAATGCTTTTTTGTGTAGCGGGGTCATCCTGTCAGGAACTAATGACAGGCCTGAACCCTCGCTGGGACTTTATTCACGCTTGTAAATATGTTGGAATACCTTTAGGAAGTTATGCATTGTGGGATTGCGAGTCCCGGGAGATATGGACTCCATTGACTCTTAGTGAAAACAGACTACGATTTCCAAAATGCCCTGCACTAGTGGAGCATGTGACACCTCCGCACAGACTTATGGGGGAGGTTACTTAAGGCCAACCTGCCGGAGCGAAGCAAGACCACTGTACCTAACTTGTGTTCCAGGAGATCGGTGAAGCCACCCAGCCGACAACTTAAACAGTGGAGGGCCTGATACCGGAGACCTTGTGCTACGGGACAGTGACTGACCAGCGGATCGGCCTGTTCGGGTGAGAGAGCATCTGCTCAACTTTTAGCTCTTCCCTTTGGTAGAGACAATCTAGTGCCACCCCTTAAGCCGGAGACACGTGTTGGCCTCTGACTAAGCTTCAAGGCCTTCTTTTTTTTTCAATAATATTTTATTCATTTCGGAACAAGAACTGTAAAGAGGCAGATTACATAAGAGATAGGGTACATTACCCAATCGGAACAATGTAATGCAACTAAACACACAACAGACAATATCAGTTTGTTAAATCTTGTGCTTAACATAGAAGAAAAATAGTAAGTCCAGTGCAAAAGTATAATAAGTAGAACAACGAATTTAGAACCTGCTCAGAATGTGTGTACTGAAGAGAAAGAATGGGGGAGCATAGAGTAGGGGGGAGGGAAGAAAGGGGTAAAGAGGGAAGAGGGGGGAGAGGAGGGCGGGAACCCTGACATAGGACTGTAAATCAATGGGAAGAGAAAGCAGAAGTATACAACATACTATATCACATCAGGAACACTGGTAGACAAAATTCTACCTCAAGGTTATTACATCCACTTAGCAGAGTAAGTAAGGCAAGGAAGATATCGAGTATTCACAAGGTCGGCCAGGGGGGGATCGAGGGAAGGGGACACCCAGGCAGGCCATCTAGAGCATGTAAGTGGACATATCAAACAATCAACCAGGGGGGGTAACCTGCCCGGTGGGGCCCCTAGTTGAGAACCTGAAGGGGCAAGATAGCAAATTTTGTTGTTCGGAGACAGACAGGTGAAACTTGATAAAGGATTCCCATTTCTTGTTGAAACTGTCTCTCGATTGCGAGGGATGCGTATGTAAGTCTAAATTTTCCTTGTACAATAAAGTCCTCAGGCTTTGAATCGCTGCAGCAAGGGATGGGTGGGTAGGCAAAATCCAATGGTTGAGGATAGTCCTGCGAGCCACCAGCAAAGTGAGGAGGATCCAGTGCCGTGTACCTTGAGAGAAAAGATTGTAGGCCCCAGACTGGTCCTTATCCTCTGGTGGGCAGCCAAATAATAACAGCCTAGGCTCTTTTTCCAGAAGGCAGCCTGTCACATCACTTATATAGAGCAGAGTCCTAGACCAGAAGGCTGAAACAGCAATACAGTTCCAAAAACGGTGTAGCAAGGTAGGTCTATGATGGAGGCACCACGGGCAAGCAGGACCTATATCGGGAGAGTGCGTTGTGGAGAAAGGGTAGTATGCTCTGTGCATCAATTTAAATTGTGTTTCTCTCCAGGATTCACACGGAGTAATACGTCTGGTGAGCCCATAGCCCCGAATAATGTCATCTATATCCATTTGATTCGGAATGTCTGCAGTCCAAGCAGACATAGAAGTGTGGCGTAGCGGTTTTGCAAACCGTAAATTAAGGGGGGAGTAGATATCAGCTATAGAGTACTTTTCGTCTGCAATCAGCTTGTCTAAGAAGGATGGTTGGAATCTGATATATTTTTTAGGGCACACCTTGTTAACAAAGTCCACATATTGCATAACCGGGAGAAAATGACCTGAGGGTAGCGAATACTCCTCTGCCAGTACTGTAAAAGGTTTGGGGTTGCCAGATAAGTCTTGGAACAGAGAGCATACTTTGGTTAAGCCCTTGTCCTTCCATTTAGAGAAAGGTTCGTAAAGGAGACTGGGTGAGAACATAGGATTGCCGTGGATCGGGAGATGTCTTGAAACATGAGGGGAAAGACCCAGTTTTTTCCTGATCTCTCTCCAGGCCACTACTGTGTCTCTGAAAAGAAGATTTTGTTTGATGGGGTCGGGTAGAGTTCGGAGCGAGCTGTGAAGAAGGGTGGCTAGATTTATGGGGGAAACCATAGCAGATTCCAGGGCATGGTTGGAGTACCGTGAGGAACCTATTAACCAATCTATTCCAATCCTCAATAGACAAGATAAATTATACAATCTGATATTTGGGAGACCCACGCCACCCTCGCCCTTCGGGAGATAGAGTTTAGACATAGCAATCCTTGGCCTACCTTTCTTCCAAATGAATCTAGAGATAGCTTTGTTCAAAATTTGGACATCTTTATGTTTCAAAAGTAAAGGTAAGGTCTGTAGAGGATATAGTAGGCGGGCAAAGCTCACCATCTTCAACAATGAACATCTCCCAAAGAACGAGAGCGGCAAATCTGCCCACGTTTCCATTTCATTGACTAGTTTGTCGATTAAGTGTGGATAGTTCAGATAGTACAGAGAGGATGGTTCCTTGCCAATTTTTAGCCCTAAATAGGTGATATGACGTTCAGCGATCCGAAGGGAGGAGCGAGGGGACGAGCGCTGGTATGATGAATGTAGCCCTAGGGGGAGAATCTCGCTTTTAGTGAAGTTTATTTTCAAGCCTGAACACTTGCGGAATGAGTCAAATATCGTCTGGATGATGGGGATGTCTTCCTGGGGGGAAGTGGAAAAAATAAGTATGTCGTCGGCAAAAAGAGCCACTCTCATTTCCTCATGTCCAAAGGGCAACCCATGTAGGAGAGGGGTAGCATTTAGAAGACGTGAGAGGGGCTCTATGGCTAGATTAAAAAGTAAAGGGGAGAGGGGACAGCCTTGTCTCGTGCCTTTATGTAGTCTGAAGGAGGGTGATTGGATTCCTGCTGCAGACACTGTGGCCGAGGGAGCTGAGAACATGGTGTGAATGAACGTATTAAAAGGGCCCACCAGTCCAAATTTGAGCATGACCATGGAAAGCCAGCGGAAGCTAACATTGTCAAAAGCTTTTTCGGCATCTAATGTAACTATAACTACATCTTGTGATGGGTGAGATTTTGCAAATTCAAGAGCCGCCAGTACCTTGCGGATGTTGGCTGATGCAGATCTCCCTTTAGTAAACCCTGACTGCGCCCGGTGAATAAGTGATGGCATTATGTCCCCTAGCCTAGAGGCCACAATTTTAGAGATTATTTTGGAGTCGACATTTAATAGAGAGATAGGACGGAAAGAGCCCGGGTCCAGAGGGTCCTTCCCCTTCTTGGCAATAAGCTTGATGTTGGCTAGATGACCAGTGGGGAGGTATGGTCCACCAGTCCAAATGTAATTGTAGACAGATAGGAGAGTAGGAGCAATTGTTTCTAGCATCATCTTGAAGAACTCAGGCGAGTAACCGTCTGGGCCCGGGGCTTTGCCATTGGAGAGACCACCTATAACTCCTCTAATTTCATTTAATGTGATGGGGGCATTTAGTCGGGTCAAAAAGTCCGGGTCAATTTGCGGCAGAACGACACCGTCTAGCCAGTCCTGAGCCATGTCAGTATCTATGGGTTCTGGACCATATAAGAGGGTATAGTATGTCTCTAACGTCTTATTGACATCTTGCGGTTCCGTGGACAGCGAGCCGTCAGGGTTGCGCAGAGCTGTGATATGAGTTGGGGTGTATGCACCTTTGGTGAGTCTCGCAAGTAGCTTCCCGGCTTTGTTGCCAAATTTGTGATAGTGTAGCTGAGAGGCAGATAGCTTCATCAGCTCCACTCTTTCTGCCCAGGTGTCAAACTGGTCTTTAGCATCTCGCCAGGCGACCAGATTGTCATCAGTACGATTGGCATTAAGGATCGATTGGGCTGTCCGAACTTTCATACTAGCGTCTATAAATTGCTTTTGAGTGGTCTTCTTGTAAGCCGATGTAAAATATATAATCCTCCCCCTAATATAAGACTTACCCGCCTCCCAGAATAAGTTAGGGTCGTCTAAGTGCTGAGCATTGTTGTGCGCATATTCCGCCCAAGCTTCTGACATCATTGTCTGGAAGCTCTCGTTTTGGGATAGAAAATTTGGGAATCGCCATTGCCTAGCCCCTGGGTTGACCTGAGGAGTGTATATTGAAACCGAAATAGGAGAGTGGTCAGAGATCACCAAGTCGTGTATATTCGAAAGGCTAATCTTGGGCATAAGAGAGAGAGTGCACAGGAAATAGTCCAACCTAGCGAAGGAGCCATGGACAGGGGAGAAAAAGGTATACTCCTTGTCCAGAGGGTGATGAAGCCTCCATGTATCGACTAAGTTGAGTGCCCGTATCATGTGCGATAGGTATGTAGAACGGGACAAACGGGCCAAGGGTGGGGGAGAGCGCACGGCGGATCTATCTTCCCGATCGCAGAAAGTGCAATTAAAATCACCCCCTATAAGATGTGGAACGTCCCCATCTGCTGCCAGTAGAGACGTTAGTTTAGTAAAGTACGCCTGGTCGGGGGAGTTGGGAGCGTAAATATTAGTTACCCTTATCTCTCCCGATGGGAGCTTGAGATGAACAGAGATCCGCCTACCATCTCCATCACTATTAACCGAGAGGAGATCATAAACTAGATTCTTGTGAAGTAAAATGAGTGTCCCTGCTTTGCGTCCAGAAGAGGCTGAGCCTAATACCTTTCCTACCCAGAGCTTCTGCATACGGGAAAAATCTCTTTCTCCCAAATGTGACTCCTGTATTAGAGCAATATCAGCCTCAAGCCTTTTTAAGTGTCTGAGAACTTTCATACGTTTGATGGGTGACCTTAGCCCCTTAACATTCCAGGAAACTACACATATCTGAACCATGGGTGGCATAACATGGGATGATCAACACGAGGATGTAAGTGTGAATTACCTGGGTCAGGGCGACCTTGCACGTTTCGAAAGTGGGTGTAAATTTGTAGTGTTCGGGGGTAGAACCATTGGAACCATCCTCTCTGCAGGGAAAGGGGGACAATCACAGGAATAAAGAAAGGTAAAGGAAGAAAGTTAGAAACAAGGGAAAAAAAAAACATTAATTCGAGACTTCTCTTTTTTCCGCATGCATTCCCACCGCCGGACGTACCATCAGACCGCCACCAAGGGATACTAATAGAATCCAACACTGCTGCTTTTTTTTTTTTTTTTTTTAAAGTGTTAGAAGTTAAGAAATATCAACAATGTGGTATTGAATATATTAAGCAAAACCGCCCCAAAAGAAAATAAATGGAATAAAAATATAAAACATGAGGAGGCTCAGCAGTGGGGATGCATGGTGACCCTCTAAGAGGGGAGACTCAACACAATAGAGGCACAGCAACAATAAACACAATAAACATTGAATCAGCGTATGCCATCAGGGTAGGTAGAACTAGCTATGGCAGCTCAAACGAGAATACATACAGCAGCATTGCAATTGGATCATATCCACAAGGGCAGTAGACAACCTGCGGGATTAGAATCAAGGGCATCATCCTAGCCGTAGGGCTACCCCCGCATGACTCAAAAAATTGACTCAAAAAATTTAAGAAGACATAAGGCTGCTTTGGAGCCTCGCGGACCAATCCGGTCCCTCTTGGCCTGGGCCAGGAAATATGAGCTTTTTTTGGAATCAGTCAGATTCTTGGTGGCCCTGAGCGGACGTGTGTTTGAGGCGTTTTGGCGGGTCCTTCCTGGGGCTTCTCTGATCTCTGGGACCTTGTTTGGCTCTGTCAGCGTAAGTGCCTGATGGTATCTTGTCGGCTGCGAGTGACTGGAGATAAGCGCGGGCTTTATCTAGAGATTGCAATGTGAGCTGATCTCCGTTCGGGGCTTGCAGGCGAAGGATAGCAGGGTATGCCAGCGTAAAGCGAATACCCCTCTTGTGTAGTTCCGCGCACACTGGTTGGAACTCTTTGCGCTTGCGAGATACTTCCGCAGAATAGTCAGCAAAAATCAGCAACTTGTGACCCTCTAACTCCGCCAAACGAGCTCTGCGGAAGCTCTGCAGAACGTCCATACGGTCAGCGTAGTTTAAATACCTCGCAATCACCGGCCTAGGACGGGCACGATCCTCAGACATAGCGCCGATACGATGGGCTCTCTCCACCACACACCTCCTACCTAGGCCCAGGGATTCAGGGAGGGCGGCGGAGCATATGTCAAGCAGTGAGCCCGGCTTGTATGATTCCGGCAGGCCAATAATCCTCAAATTATTTCTCCTGGAACGGTTCTCCTGGTCTTCCATGCGTTCATGGAGGTGCTGTAGATCTTGCGTGAACCGTTCCAGGGCGCCGCTCATATTGTACTGATCGTCCTCTACTGAGGATATGCGCTGTTCTGCGGTGGTTAGCCTCAGGGAATGTTCCCCAATTTCTTTGCGAAGCTGCTGAATGCCTGCTGCGACTGCACGTTCAACAGCTGCTGTGATGGTGGGCGAAAGCAGTGCCGCCACAGCTTTAGCAATCCGCTCATGTGTGTCTCCCTGCTCCACACATCCAGTGGCTAGAGTGTCCATGTCCTCACTTAGCGGAATGCCCTGATCAGGACATCCCTGTACTGGCTGCACCTGGGCACACTGTGTTGAGGAGGTGCCTCGTGTTGCGGCCGCCATGTTGGACGCGGCCGTGGCTTCCGACGGGACGTCCGTGCCGCCGGGATCTTTGGATGTCCGCGGCTGTGTCAGGTACCGCTCCATGCCTTGCGGGTAGGGCTTTGTGTGGGCGCAGTGAAACGCCGTGTTCCGGAGCAATGTCGGGGCTTTGTAGGCAGGTTATTCGGCGGTCTGAGCGGAGCCTCCGGAGCTTGCTTCCCCTACATGCGGCGCCGGAACCGGAAGTCTTCAAGGCCTTCTAAGTTGATAGTTGTTACACATAGTGACTGACGCTGACGAATGGTCAGTTCACCACCGTTACTATTTATAATACCCTGTTTTGACTAAATTTATCTCATCGTTTATCCCTTTTGGATTACAAATTCGAAAGTGCACCAACAGCTGCAACGTGGACTTTGGTCTCGAGACACTTCCTTAGCTGTTTGCAGAACCGCCCGCTAGGGGTAGCTCGCGAGCATAGACTGTACGTTTACATTAGTTTAACTGAATGGTATCATTCTTTAGCTTAGATTTCCTTTTTGTTTTCTCTTAACATTAACTACTGATTCCTGCAAGGGCACTTGCAGAATCATTGTGTCTCATTACATAACTGTTGTTGATTTGCAATTTAAATCTATGTCTGTTTCCCTAGTCTACATCAAGTAAACTCATTGGGCCAGATTCACGTACATCGGCGCATTTTTTGACTGGCGTAGTGCACCTCCTTTACGTTAGACTGCCGCATTGTAGTAGCGCAATCACCGTATTCTCGTTTGATTTGCGCAGAAATTATCGCCTGTGCAACGTAATTTCAGAGGCGTAAGGCGGAGTAATTCAAATTGGGAAGGACGTGGGCGTGTTACATTGAAATGAGCCGTGACCCCATGCAAATGAAGGGCCGGCCGGCTCGCGCATGCGCACATGAAGCAGACCATGGTCAGCACCTCTGTGCGCATGCTCACAACTCGGAAACGGCGCAATCAGTGAAATTGGAAGTGGACCCGGGCAACTTAGTGAACTACGCAGACAGCATAAATAGACAGACACAAACGCCCTTCCTTTGCAAAAGTACATCCCTTTGTATCCCTTCCTATACAGCAAGGTGCTTTTGTTCTGTTGTTTATTAGCGTTTGTTTGTTTGTTTGTTTGTTTGTTTGTTTGTTTGTGACGTGTCTTTGAGATATTTGGGGACTGTTTTGCAGAGTGATTTTTGTCTTTTATGTGTTTTATTTGTTGTTATTTTTTTTAAATTAGATTTTTGCTGGGCATTTTTTATTTTTGCTGGTCAATTTTGTGTTTTTTGGGTTCTGTTTGTGAATGATTTTGGAATGTGGGGGTGACATTCCTGCCGGAAAAGGGGTGTCACCCTCATTTGTGGTGGAGAAGTGATCTCCAGGTCCGTGTGAATGGTGTATGAATGTACAGTGACATAATTGGAGCCGTGGCATGGTGTTGCTGCTCACAAGTCCTGCATGGTGGGCTTGTGCCAATCCAATGTGATGAGGATGTGATGTGTCTGTGCTAGGGACCACAGTGGTGTGCATGCATGCATTCTCATTGTGCCATGATTAATGTGTGTGTTTAACGTGCAAAGATGCCTAATGTGAGCTGGCTCCTGGCTGCTCTTCCCTCAGAAGACGGGGTATCCTCGGTTAGGGGGGATTGTCTGGTTCAGGGGTCACGTATGTCAATCTGCAGGCCCTTTCTTACTGCGAAGTTGTGCAGCATGCAACATGCACCAATGATCTGGCATACAAAGTTTGGGGAATATAACAGGGTACCATGGGGAGTTCCGTATAGGAGTCATGAGATGGGGTCCCAGTGCATATGCAGAGTCACCCTGAAGGGAGAAGACAGGAGGATGTTAGTATTGCATGTGCCCCTTGTGATTTCAGCATCATGGGGGGGGGACAGTCATGCCTGCCACCCATGTCACTCACCAACCAGCCAGCTGCCCCCATACATGTTCTGTTCGAAATCTGTGGGGATGGGGCTAGGATTGTATATGTAGCTGTCATGGGTGTCATGGGTGGTGTCATTTGTGGGCTGGTGTTGGGCTCCTGCAGGGTTGTGGTTAATTCCAGGATGGCATGAGGGGTGAATCTGAAGATGCAAGACACCTCAGAATCACTCATGCCAAAGATGTCTATGCGTGTGTGATATATCAAGTGAAGAGTGAGGGGCTTGTATCAGATTAGATTATTATATCCATCAAGGTTTTAAAGGGCTATTGAAAGATAGTGAGACCGTGTTTGTAATGTGTATGTATGTTATGTATGTTATGTATTAATGTATATATTGTATGTATTTTTTTTGTAAAAATGTTTATAAAAGCAAAGAAATGTTTTTTTGAAAAAAAAAAAAAAACCTCTCCCGTGCCCTCCTCCGTGCCCTCCTCCTTCTTTGCTCATCTAAAGTCAGTAGTATAGCTATGAGCATGGATGCCACTGGCATGTTGGCATACAGTTTGTTGGGCAGCAAGTGTGACTGCTCAGCTCCTCACTAACAGTGTTGCTTTAGCTGACATGTAGACGAATTGTCTAATTTTATACCACCTTGTATATGGTCTAATTTTAGACAGAACGTGCAGCTGTTGCGCACAGCGCGTAGCCTGCGCTGCACCAACGTTCTTTTGTGGATCCCCGTAACTCCCTCATTTGCATATTTGAATAGCAAATCAATGGTGTGTCTAGCGCGGTTTTGCGCGGACGGATGCGCCTGTCTATCGAAATTACGCGGGTCAAAAAAAAGTAGATTTCTTGCTCGTTTTGGGGATGCGGCGCATCGAAACGCATGCGCAAATTTAGACTTACGCCGCGCATCTCCTTTAACGCCGGCGTAATCGCTCTGTGAATCTGGCCCATTCTTTTTAGTTTAAATATATCAACTGTGTGGATTGTGTTTTTCTTATCTGTAAAGCCCAGGAGCAGGTAATATTGTTATTCTCTTATCATTTCATGTTACATGCCTGCTATTGTGACCCCTGTCAAGCAGAGGTCACAATACGTTTGCTGGGCTTCTGATGTGTCAAGGGAGGGTTAGAGCTAGTTAAATAGGGGTGAGTCACAAAAAGAGAGTAGATACCAGATCTAATATAGCGGCTCCTGAGGGGGTAGCACTACATTTATAACAAGTTTGATAGACATATAGCTTGAGTGGGTGGAAAATATAACACCAGCCTGTCTAACGTCCACATCTCAACACCTTCCTATAGGTTCAGTTTGGTCTTCTGTATAACTAAGGAGGTATTTCTCAAATTAACTCAGTGCTATAATCAATCTGTTTGTTTTTTGTTAGTACCCAACTCCTTGGAACAGTAATCTTCCTGCTTGGTTACATTTTTGTGGAGCATGCAACATTGGCTAAAGAGATGCGCTTCCATGATAAATGATAGCAACTTCCCTAATGTATATATGTAAATAAACATTCCATTGATGGCATCTAGCAAGGGTTCAATGGCACAAAAAGATTGGTACCCTTGGACCCAATGGAATAGAATATCATGGTTCTTATAGAGCTGCTGGTAACACCTAAACTACCTCCTGATTGTTGAGTTGTACTGCATGTTTTGATACATAGAAGTTGGAAAACGAATCCTGTTTTATACTTATTACAAGCTTTCATGATGAGATCACTCTTCTCTCGGATCACAAATGTGATTCCCATTGGGGTGTCCGAGAAAGGGGAGATCCTTAATTTGAATCTCAATGTTATATTAGAGTTAAGAATACAGCATAAGTCTAAACTAGACTTGCAATACAGGTATATGTTATTTCTCATCAGAGACATTTGACTGTACTAATGTATACATCACAACCTAATGTACGATGAACAATGCCACTTTCACTATCAACTGTATTAAGGAGAATTTTTCGGAACAGTCTAGAGAGTGGAAAACATTACCAACTTTAATCTTATGCATTGCATACTAGCACATTATGTTAAACTTACCTTAAAACACAGCCCTTCCAATGCCAAGATGTCAGCACTGCAGGTGCTCTCATCTTCACCCATCTTGTTCCCGGACTCTGTGACAGAGAGCTGCCATTTACGGCACAGGGATCTGAGGGAACGTGAAGGATGGTTGTTCTTTCAGAGCCAATTTGGACATTTTTACCTAGGAGTGTACTCACTTTTGTAGCCAGCGGTTTAAACATTAATGGCTGTGTGTTGCGTTATTTTGAGGGGACAGCAAATTTACACTGCTATACAAGCTGTAGGCTCACTATTTTACAGCCCTAGATAGTTTCACCTGTCATGTCTTCACCACGGTTGTCTTTAAATGCGTGTGACGTCAGCTCAGTACCGTATTGGTCTGCCCATGACAGATTCCCTTCGGTCTATCATGAATGCTGCTACCAGAACCATGCACCATACCAAACCATTCAGTGTTTGCCACCCCTCATTTTTAGTCAGTTCACTGGTTTCTGCTCACCCAAAGACTTAAAAAGTCCAAAAGACTAACAACAACATACAAAGCCATCCACAACTTTGCCGCAAACATTGTTATCCTCATCTTAAAATATCACCTAGACCTAGACCATCCTCTTTTTTCCTCCCAAGACCTCCTACTCTCTCTCACACGCTTGTCCCCTCCTCTCATGCTTACCTCCATGACATCTCCAGAGCAATTTCCACCCACTGGAATTCTGTACACCAATGTGTCTGGCTATTTCTCACTATATTTAGACACTCTCTGAAAATCCATATATTCAGAGAAGCCTATCCTGCCCCACCTATTAAATCCTACTTTATATTTTTCCCTCAGCTTATCCCTCACTGTTATCACCTTTTGTATCACTCGATCCTGCCAAATTAGATTGCAAGCTCTAATGAGCAGGGCCTTCTGAATCCTATTGTATCAAACATTAAACTGTATTTTATTGTTATTTCTCTCTTTGTTTTATAAAGTGTTGTACAAACTGTTGGCATCTTATAAATCCTAAATAATAATAATAATAATAATAATTGCACAAAGCATTGTGCATCCCTTTTTTTTAGGTATCATATAAATTATATTATTAAGTCTTTCAACTGTTTTCTAGATAATCTCACATACAGACTCCATACCTCCTGTAAGTAATTAGACATATACATTTAGAACTATTTATTTTCTTATTGGAAAGTGTGGATAAATTATACATTTTTTAATAGCCTTTCTTTTTATTTTAAGAAGATTGAAAATATTGCCTCCTAAATCTCAAATTCAAATATTATAGCTTAGCAAGCAAATTATTCACTTTTTTTTACTTGACACTATTTAAAAAAAGTTTCCTAACAAATGAAACTGTGATACATATCTTTATCTGCAAAGATCAATATTGTTTTTATTTGTTTGCCTGTACATAATGATTTGACTTAGTGTCAACTTCAAGTCAACTTGATGACCCCTAAAAGCCACATCTACAATTGATTTACCTTATCACCTTTTACCCCAGATGCTGTTAATTGGTTCAGATTTTCCTCAGTCTTCAAATATTTAGTTGAAAATAGAATACAATAAACTTTTAAAACTCTTTTTTTTTAAAGGGCTATCTTTGGTAGTTAATACACTCACTTCCTATAAATCAATGGGAAAGAGTTATCAGTAATGTTAAATGTATTGTGCCTTATTGTGTACAGATAATTATTGATGCAATTTATGAATGGGATTAATTAGTCCACCAAACAGAGATGCAAATGGGGCTCAGTGCAACTATTAAGGTGCAATACTGATACTAATCCTATTCAGCTCCCAGAAAAGAGAGAGGAATTCGACCAGCTTTAAATTCAACTGTCATAATAGAGCTTGGTTAAACAAACTGCTGAATTTTAAATCCAAAAATGTTTAGAGACACTGACACAAAACAAATATGCAGAAAACTTGAGTTTATCTGGCTTTCCTGATCTGTATGCTTATCCCAGCTGACTAAGGGCCAGATTCAGGTAGATGAGAGCATCTTTGCTCCAGAGTAACGCTTCTCATTTACGTTACTCTGAAGACCCTTTCAGCGCAAGTCCTGTAATTCACATAGGGCCAGATTCAGGAACACTTGCGCTGGAGTATTTCGATATGCGCCGCGTAACTGTGATGATGCGCCGTCGTTTCTATGTGCCCGTACCCACCAAACTAGATGCGCCCAATAACGGGTCATTTGCGACTGGCGGAACGTTCCGACGCCAGAGTATCGTCAGCGCTTAATTTCGTTGGGCGCATCAGTCGCGCCTATTGATTTCCCCTGCAAATATGCAAATGAGGGATTTTTCACAATTCACGAACGGATTAGCACCATACGCTGGCTACATGCGCCGCGCGTATCTCGTCCGTCCGGCGCAAAGTTATTTCTACAAAAGGCTGCTTTATCTTTACTCCAGATGGCCACAGGTCAGCAGGAGAGCAGCTACAGCAGCGTTACCGACGATAAGAGCTAGCTGAGCACCCCCACTTGCAGGACAACACCTCTGTCCATGCTTGTCTGTCAAATTTTACAGCCATGGAGGAAGACATCATAGGTCTCCATAGCCGAGATGACGGCTGACAGCTCCTGGCCATTAAAGTTCAGCTTTCTCCTGTGTGTTTGCGGGGAACGGGAGCAGCCATCTCAAAACAAAAGTAACATCACTGCGGGGAGGGGGAGCAGGATATACTTTAGTGCCGAAATGGCGCTTCTACGGGCGCATTTAAACGCCCAACGGAAGGCATTGCGCTGACGTTTCCCGTGAAGTGGTGCCGACGGAAGTTGTGAGCATGCGCACAAAGGGGGCGAGTGGAGCCGCACTCACTGCGCATGCTCCGTGGTTGATGCGCTGAACGTAAGCCTCTGCGCTGGGCTCCGCCCATCATTTACATATGATCACACCCACTTCCACTTGCGTCGGGTTACGCCAGCGCATTATCGTTACTCTGGCGCAAGTTTACGCGCAACTGCTATGTGAATTACAGGACTTGCGCTGAAAGGGTCTTCAGAGTAACGTAAATGAGAAGCGTTACTCTGGAGCAAAGATGCTCTCATCTACCTGAATCTGGCCCATAGCAGTTGCGCGTAAACTTGCGCCAGAGTAACGATAATGCGCTGGCGTAACCCGACGCAAGTGGAAGTGGGTGTGATCATATGTAAATGATGGGCGGAGCCCAGCGCAGAGGCTTACGTTCAGCGCATCAACCACGGAGCATGCACAGTGAGTGCGGCTCCACTCGCCCCCTTTGTGCGCATGCTCACAACTTCCGTCGGCACCACTTCACGGGAAACGTCAGCGCAATGCCTTCCGTTGGGCGTTTAAATGCGCCCGTAGAAGCGCCATTTCGGCACTAAAGTATATCCTGCTCCCCCTCCCCGCAGTGATGTTACTTTTGTTTTGAGATGGCTGCTCCCGTTCCCCGCAAACACACAGGAGAAAGCTGAACTTTAATGGCCAGGAGCTGTCAGCCGTCATCTCGGCTATGGAGACCTATGATGTCTTCCTCCATGGCTGTAAAATTTGACAGACAAGCATGGACAGAGGTGTTGTCCTGCAAGTGGGGGTGCTCAGCTAGCTCTTATCGTCGGTAACGCTGCTGTAGCTGCTCTCCTGCTGACCTGTGGCCATCTGGAGTAAAGATAAAGCAGCCTTTTGTAGAAATAACTTTGCGCCGGACGGACGAGATACGCGCGGCGCATGTAGCCAGCGTATGGTGCTAATCCGTTCGTGAATTGTGAAAAATCCCTCATTTGCATATTTGCAGGGGAAATCAATAGGCGCGACTGATGCGCCCAACGAAATTAAGCGCTGACGATACTCTGGCGTCGGAACGTTCCGCCAGTCGCAAATGACCCGTTATTGGGCGCATCTAGTTTGGTGGGTACGGGCACATAGAAACGACGGCGCATCATCACAGTTACGCGGCGCATATCGAAATACTCCAGCGCAAGTGTTCCTGAATCTGGCCCTAAGTTGGTAGTTTCAGATGGAAGTAAAAAATAAAAAAATCTGTATTTTTCTCATGACAGGGTTACTTTAAGATCTTCTACTTAAAGTGTAAGTAAATGTCCATCTCTTGCTTTTACCTATAGTTTATAATAAGGCTTAACTATAGGTAGTGTAAATATCTCCTAAACATGCACCATTTAGGAGATATTTACTGTACATGCAGCCAGTGACATCACTGGCGAATGCGCTCTGAAAGAACAGCCACCCTTCCCGTTCCCTCAGATCCCTGTGCCGTAAATGGCAGCTCCATGTCACAGAGTACGCCAAGCCAGAACAAGATGGGTGAAGATGAGAGCACCTGCAGTGCTGACATCTTGGTGCTGGAAGGGCTGTGTTTTAAGGTAAGTTTAACATAATTTGCTAGTAATCCATAAGATTAAAGTTGGTAATGTTTTCCATTCCCTAGACTGTTCCGAAAAATACTCCTTAATACAGTTGATAGTGAAAGTGATGCATGTTACAGTATGGACATCAAGCTGATTAATAAGACTATTTACACAGGAAAGTGTAGGAGAAATAAAAAAAGGGGGGACAATACAACAAGGATTACAAAGAGCCGGTAAATGTAAAGAAATAAGAAAAAAACAACTACATTGCATGGAAACAAACACAAATCTGTTTTTCTTATACTGCTGGTGTGCAGATGAAGTTCCATAGGTGCAAGGTGGAATTACAGACAGTTGCAAAAATATAAAAAAAATGTTTAGACATATTTTCATATATGTTAAATATTAAATATGTTTATTTGATTGCAATTGTTTCAGCAGACAGATTTGATCGTGTGTACGGGCAAACAGACGGATTTGGCCAGCTGCTTTGAAATCTGTCGGCTGTGAATCCGTCCGCCCGACATGTCTGCTGGTTAGTACGGATTCGACGCATGCGCGGAAGTGTTTTACTTCCTGGTGCGGTGACGTGGCGGCGTCAACGTCACCGCCACGTCAGCGCGCTGTCTGCCGGCGGGGATTTTGGTTTGATCGTGTGTACACGATCAAACCAATACATCCCAGCAGACAGATCTGTTCAAATCCGTCTGTCCGACCGATTTGAACAGATAGATTTGCTCGTGTGTACGGGGCCTAAGAGATAGAGCAGAAAATGAGTGGACTAAAGGCAGGGGGCATTTGCCTCCCAGTCCAGGACAAATATAGGTTGGGCTGGTGACCCTGAGTGAACATATTCACCCATTTATACCACAGTAAGTAACATCTGCAGAGCATTCTAGCTATCTGCTCTTTGTTCCGACCTGTGATTACACTATTTGAAAATGTTTTCTATCATTAACCACCTTTGTTGCTCTGGAATGACATGCAACCAAATCCAGGAAGCTGCAAAGAAAGTCGTTGCTGGATGAGAGCAAAACTTTGAAATGTATTATGCTAGAAATCTGAATGGTAAAGCTGTTGTGTGATGATGGCATGGTATTTTATTTAGGTGAGTGTAAATCATAACAGAGCAATAGCTATCTTGTTCACTCATAAAGTACTTAAAGCGGAACTTTACCCATAACAACTTGATAAAAAATAATGGCCCAGATTCACAGAGCGATTACGCGTGCGCAAGTGCTGTTGCGCGTGCGTAAGTCTAAATGTGCGCGTGCGTATAGTTGGACGCGATTCACAAAACAATATACACCAGAAATCTACGTTTTTTTGTCCGGCGTAATTGAGTTAGACATGCGCTTCCCTTCGCGCAAAACTGCGCTAGACACACCATTGATTTGCTAGTCAAATATGCTAATGAGGGAGTTACGGGGATCCACAAAAAAACGCAGTTGCTGCGCAGGCTACGCGATGTGCGCAACTGCAAAATGTCCTGTCTAAAGTTAGAGCACCTAAAAGCTGGTCTAACTTTTGAAAAAAACGTCTACATCTCACAGAAAGCAACACCGTTACTGAGGAGCAGACCACACACACGTGTTGCACTACAATTTGACTGCCAACATGCTAGGGGCATCGTCGCTCATAGCTGCACTAGTGAATATAGATGACCAAAGAAGGAGGAGGGCACGGAGGATGGCACGGGAGAGGGTATACCGCACCCGCATACACCTGTTTGGCATGAATGATTCAGAGGTCTTTCGCATCTTCAGATTCCCCCTCATGCCATCCTGGAATTAACCACAACCTTGCAGGAGGACATCACCAGCCCAACACAACGCTCACATGCAGTGCAGCCACTGGTCAAGGTACTGGCAACACTCCATTTCCTTGCCAGTGGCTCTTTTCAGCGTACAAGTGGAGTGGTGGCTGGGATATCACAATCCTCCATGAGCAGATGTGTGCACCAGGTTGTCCCAGCAATCCTCACACGCTTGGCCAACCAAATCATAAAACCAACCACTGAGGAGCTGCGAATCAAGGCAATGGCAGATTTCTACCGAATTGCCAGATTCCCACGCACCATCGGGGCCATAGATTGCACACATGTGGCACTCCAGCCCCCCCATGAGACCGAGCACATGTACCGCAATCGGAAGAATTGGCATTCCATCAACGTACAGGTGATAGTCGATGCCCAAGGCCTCATATGGCACGTTCGTGCCAAACACCCCGGATCCACCCATGACAGCTACATCTACAATCAATGCCACATCCGAACGGAATTCGAACAGAACGTGTATGGGAACACCTGGCTGGTTGGTGAGTGACATGGGAGTCAGGCATGACTATCCCCTCCCGTGATGCACAACAGAAGTGGCACATGCATGACTAACATTCTCCTGTCTTTTCCTTTACAGGTGACTCTGCATATGCCCTGGGACCCCATCTCATGACTCCTATCCGGAACCCCCAAACCCCAGGAGAGGAACGATACAATGAAGCACACATCAAAACCCGTGCAGTGGTGGAGCGCACCTTTGGCCTCCTGAAGTCACGTTTCTGATGCCTGGATAAGTCTGGGGGTACACTGTTGTATTCCCCAAACTTCGTGTGCCATATCATCGTTGCATGTTGCATGCTGCACAATCTCGCAGTGAGGAAGGGCCTGCAGATAGAGGAACGTGATGACCTAACCCCCCAACCAGACAATCAACCCCTAACCGAGGATACCCCGTCTTCTGAGGGAAGAGCAGTCAGGAGGCAGCTCATATTGGGCATCTTTGCACGTTAAACACACACATGAATCATGGCACAATGAGAATGCATGCATGCACACCACTATGGTCCCTAGCACACACACCCCACATCCTCATCAAATTGGATTGGCACCAGTCCACCATGCAAGACTGGTGAGCAGTAACGCCACGTCAAGGCTCCAATTATGTCACTGTACATTCATACACCATTCACACGGACCTGGAGATCACTTCTCCCTGGTCCTGGGGAACCCTTCTCCACCAAAATTGAGGATGACACCCCTTTTCCAGCAGGAATGTCACCCCCACATTCAAACATCATTCACAACCCAAAATATGCCAAAAATGTCAGGAAAAAAAAAATGCATAGAAACAAAAATTGCATCGAAAAAAATAAATAAGCAGAGAACAAAAATAAAAATGCTTTCAAAACAAACAAAAGGGGGGAAAAAAAATTAATGCCCTCTGCCTGAGCCACGCCTGGGGCGCCCCCGGCCACGGCCCCGGACCCTCAGGGGAGACGCATGGGGGAGGGGAAAAGCCGGGGAAGGAGGAGCAGCCCCTGAGATTTGCCCACCTGGCGGCCTGCCCTCCAAGGCCACGGCTATTCTGTCCAGGGCAGCACCAAGTGTTGCCGTGTTGCCCTGGATAGCCTGGGTAAGGGCCCTCACATCCTGCCCAACGCCTGCTGCTGTAGTTTGCAGGTCATTTAGGCAGGTTGTGGAGGCCCGGGAGTGGGAGTCCAGGTTACCCAGGCTATCGTTAATGGAGGACAGGCTCTGATCCACCCGCCCCATAGTCTGGCAGAGCTGTCTCAGAAGGCGGGTCTGGGTGGCCAGGTTCCTTCTCAGACAGGCGGGCAGGAGATTGGGCGCCCCCCTGGTGCTCTGGGATGACCTCCTGGCTCCAGCTGATGGTTGTGGCCGGGGAGAAGGGGAGGCCCTTGTGAGGGGAGCCATGTTGGGGGAGGAGGGGGGGGGGGCTCACCCTTAGGGAGGGCAGGCTTCTTGCAGCCAGAGGGGAAGAGTCCGCAGAAACCAAACGTCCAGTGCCTGCCATGGACTCCTCCTCCTCATGATTCTCCTCCTCCTCATGATCGTCCTCCGCATGATCCTCCTCCTCCTCTTGTTCCTCCTCCGCGGACTCTGGCCTTGTTGGGGGGGCCTCATTAGGCTGCTGTCCTGGCGTTGGAGCGGTCAGGCCAGATGGCCCTGCACCCTCCTGCACATCTGTGGATGACACAAACCATTCACAGGTTGGAGGATCCACACACTTGCCACATATTCCCTTTCACCCCCTCCCCCACACATGCTACACACCTGAGAGAAATAAAAACCTTACCTGGCACCGCGGGGACCGGACTTGTGTCAAAGCCTGGCAGGCCCTCCACTTCATGCCGGTGAAAGGTCAGGGCCACCACACGCTCCGTCGCTGTAAATCTAACCCGGCATGGTGGGCCCCCTCCTGTGCCCCTGGCATGGGCATTTATTGCGGCCAGTTTTTTTTTCACCTCACGCCGGAGGTCATTTATTTTCTTTTCAATCCCAGAGCGGGTCCGTGTCTCCCCCTCCCCCGATGAATTGACCTGCTCCGTGATCATATCCAATATCTCCCTCCTCCTGGCCGGGGTGGTGGTGGCACTCTGCGGGCCGTGGAGAAAACGCCCATAGTCGGTAATGGCCCGGGCAAGAATTCTTTTTTCCCCCACAGTAAAATTGAGCTTTCTTTTTCTCTCAGTCATACTTCCAAACAAACTCACTAGCAGTCACCAAAAATCTGTCACAAATACAAGCACAACCAATCAGACAAGAACACACACAAAGAGAAAAAGAACAGCCAAAAATCACACTAGCACTCAGCAAGAAACAGACACAAAAAAATCAGATGAAAAAATAAAGCAAGAAAACAAACGCTCAGAAATATATCAATCAAACAAACAGTCTCAAACACTTATCAAAATACACTTTCACAAAACTACCAACAAGCACTAGATCACACAGAACACTAATCTCACAACTACTGTACAAAACACACTCTAACGAACAACAGAGCAAAAGCACTTGATTCAATGGGAAGGGACACAAAGGGATGTACTTTTGCAATGGAAGGGCGTTTGTGTGTGTCTATTTATGCTGTCTGCGTAGTTCACAACATTGCCCTAGTCCATTTCCAATTTCACTGATTGCGCCGCTCCCGAGTTGTGAGCATGCGCACAACGGAGCTGACATGGTTTCCTTCACGCGCGCATGCGCGAGTCGGCCGGCCCTTCATTTGCATGGGGTCACGGCTCATTTCAATGTAACACGCCCACGTCCCTCCCAATTTGTATTACTCCTCCTTACGCCTCAGGAAAAAACCTTACGCTTGCGCAATCTCTTGCGTAAAAGCTACGTGAATCGCCGGATTACGCGGCTAGATTGCGCAAGTCTAACGGAAAAGTGGTGCGCTACGCCGGAATGATAATGCGCCGATCTACGTGAATCTGGGCCAATGTTCTTTAGCAAGGAACATACATTCCACTATAGTAATTATATTTAAAAAATGAGTGTGTGCTGTAAATTGTCTCCAGCAGTAAATCATCAAGTGGAACTCAACCCATCAATTTAACAGTTTCAAAAAACAGTTTCATGCCTGGAATGCTAACTGTCACATTTTCTTGTGTCTTCCACCAAACTATCAAAACAATAAATTCTGGTGACATAACTGATCACATGTGCAGCACCATAACAGTTGCAGTTCAAACAAAAGCACCTTCCTTGGCTGTAAAGGACGGGAGGGTTTAACCACTTAACCCCCGGACCATATTGCTGCCCAATGACCAGAGCACTTTTTGCGATTCGGCACTGTGACGATTTAACTGACAATTGCGCGGTCGTGTGCCGTGGCTCCCAAACAAAATTGGCGTCCTTTTTTTCCCACAAATAGAGCTTTCTTTTGGTGGTATTTGATCATCTCTGCGTTTTTTTGCGCTATAAACAAAAATAGAGCAACTATTTTGAAAAAAATTCAATATTTTTTACTTTTGCTGTAATAAATATTCCCCAAAAATATATAAAATAACTTTTTTTTTCTCAGTTTAGGCCGATACGTATTCTTCTACATATTTTTCGTACAAAAAAATCGCAATAAGAGTTTATTGATTGGTTTGCGCAAAAGTTATAGCGTTTACAAAATAGGGGGTCGTTTTATGGCATTTTTATTATTATTATTATTTTTTACTAGTAATGGCGGCGATCAGCGTTTTTTTTCTGTACTGCGACATTATGGCGGACACTTCGGACACTTTAAAAATGCATTGGATTACTATAAAAATGCCATTGGCAGTGAAGGGGTTAACACTAGGGGGCAGGGAAGGGGTTAAGTATGTTCCTGGGTGTGTTCTAACTGTAGGGGGGTGGACTCACTATGGGAAATCACTGATCTTCTGTTCATACATTGTATGAACAGAAGATCAGCATTTCCCCTGCTGACAGGACCGGGAGCTTTGTGTTTACACACATAGCTCCCGGTCCTCGCTCTGTACCGAGCAATCGCGTGTGCCTGGCGGCAATCGTGCCCGCCTGGCACGCGCACAGGACTCAGGGGCGAGTGGGGGGCGTGCGCTGCCCGCCGGCGGCACGCACGTGCCACCTACTGGCCGCAGAAGAGCCGAAGTAGAGCTACGGGCTCTCGCCCAGGAGAGCCGACCAGCCGCAGTAAAATGACGGCGGCAGGTCGGCAAGCAGTTAATTCCACTTTAATGCTGTCAGCAGTTCGCCCTCTACAAATTTGTCAGTGCCTAAAATTCTTAAAAATGGAGAGCAACTGTGCATATCAGGATGAGACAGTGTATTATTGGATTTTAAACAGTATAGACATTTATTTTTAATGTTTTACATAGTGATACCTGAAAAAGGGGCCACCCTGAAGGGACCTAGCAGGACCTAAATTTCTGACTAAAGTTCCACTTTAATTGCTTGCAAACCATTTCTTACAATCCCTCTTCTTTAGCAAGTATGTGAAAAGGTGTGTTATAATAAACCATGTTCTCTAAGACAATACGTGTTGTTCACCATGGCCACCAATCACTTTGTTTCACGGCACATTTTGTGTGATTCACCTTCCTTAGTTCCCAGCAAACTGTCACAACTGCGAAAGGGCGAACTGGTTGTGTTTACCTACCAGGTCACATGATCCCAACCCTCATCTGACTTTCGATCCTGTACCTACTAATTTAAAACTGATAAAATCATCATATACATGTGAGTGGGTTATTCAACCAGAAGTGGCAGGCGTGTGCGCTATGAATCAGGATGCGAACATTCTACTGTGCAAAGCATGTAAATCTGTTTTTTTTTTTAATTATTCACTTGCCTATATTTTCTATATGTTGTGTGATTGTTTGTAGCAAATGTTAAACTGTCATCAGACTAAATTCATGTTTTTTTTTTTGTAATATCATTATTTTCTTTATTTTTATACACATTTTTCTGTGCCAAGTCAAATTTAGGCCTCATACAAAAGGATTCTCTGTTTTTATTTTTTTTCTCAACGTGCAACAGATGCCATTTAAATGTAGTGTGTATTTAGTACGAAATGTGCCAAGGACAGCTGTTCACAAGTGGCTTTTAGTCAACAATAAGGGGCATTGTGATGCCAAATTGTTACTGAAAATAAATCAGAGTGTGAGGGTAGACCACCAGCTGGCTTTAATCCTTACATACTTTTATCTAGGCAACTAAAGGGAGATACCAGTGCCCGATATTAAGAATATGATATGAAGAAATGGTTTGTAAAATTCATATAAATGCCATACATATATAATGTATAAAATAATGTATACTTTAATATACAGTATTTTAGGGTTTGTTTATCAAATTGTCTGAAATGTCACTGACATTTAATCAGATACCATTGGATGTGTTTATGTTGCTAATTAAAACACATTAAAATAGATTTAAATTGTGTAAAGCATCACAACAATTCAGTGCATTGTAATGCATGCATTGCTATGCATTGACACACACTGCGTTGGCTTTTGCTGGGCTGTCTTAAACAGTTCATTAAAAATAAATCCTAAAATGTACACGTGAACATGGAGCAGACTGCACTTTCTTACAGTGTAACACAACATACAATAACATATACAACACATAACGCTTGCATTTGGAAGGTGTGTTGGTGTGCTATTCACAGTGAATGGCACCACATTGCAATAAGATATTTATTATGCATTACTGCATGCATTTCAGAAAGTGGATGCTTTTAGCATGGGTTACATCATGTGTTGTGGTGTGAATGGGATCTAACAGACCATGCTCTGCTACCAGTACAGTTCTACTTTGTGACCACACACCAGGCCTAATTTGACTGATGTAGAAATACTTTGGGTGATTAAAACAGTGTTAACACTGCATATGTAGGGGGTGTGAGAATACTACAAAAAGTATCCTGTCAGAATTGAAAGATGGTAGCTGCCATTCCTCCCCTTTGACCTGTTAAATAGATCATTGATAGTGTAATAATTGGTTGGTAAGTGCAAAAAAATACCTATTGTCTATGCCTGAAAACTAGTGCTGTCCTATCCACTCCACAGTCATCCTATGACTTCTTGACTATAGAACACCTCCCCCTATGTGAATGAAAGGAGGGGCCTGTTTTTCCCTTCCTAAAATAAAAGCCCAGTTCCTCCATAGATGTGGTACAGTGAAACGGGTTTTGATCCTGGAACAGGAAGTTAGTTACTTATCAGAACACCAGGTAAAAAAAAAAAAAAAAATGAATGCACCTATCACATTAAAGAACTGGTAAACTGCAATATATTACATTTTTAAAATCTATCTCTAAAATATGAAACAATCGGAGAGAAACAGGGTGTCAATCTCTCCAGCAGTGACATAGACATTAGACATTAATACAATCTGGACAAAGGTTATAACCTTTCCCTACTTTATTTAAAAAAAATCAAAAATGTTTTTGTTTGATACACTTGAAGGAAAGCAACTTTTTTCCAACAGCCCATTAATTATACAATAAAGGAGCATCATCGTAGTAAAAGGGAGATCATCTCTGTGCTGCATGTTCACAATTAAAAGATTTAATTTAATGAATTCAATTTAGGTTAGACAAACTTTAAAACTAGGTGTGTTTGTGGGGTGGAGTCAGACGTAGTGGAGAAGAAGGTAAATTATCAGTGGGGGTATGCTAAAGGCCTCCTACCCTGAAGGATGATGAGGTGACAGTTAGAAATGGCAATGCAGGGCAATATTATCATCATGGGGGACTTTACCCATATATTGATTGGGCCTATGGAGCTGCGCACTCCTCTAAGGCCGCGTACACACGATAGGTTAACCAGAGGACAACGGTCTGATGGACCATTTTCATTGGTCAAAACCGATCGTGTGTAGGCCCCATAGGTTATTTAACCTTCAATTAAAAGAAGCCAACTTGCTTTAAAATGTAACCGATGGACGCCTAACGATAGGTCAAAACTGATCGTTAGTAGGCACGACCTTTGGTTAAAAATCCACGCATGCTCAGAATTAAGTCGACGCATGCTTGGAAGCATTGAACTTCATTTTTTTCAGCACTTTGTTGTTTTTTACATCTAACACAATCGTTTTTTAACCGATGGTGTGTAGGCACATCAGACCATCAGTCAGCTTCATCGGTTAAGCGATGACAACGGTCCTTCGGATCGTTCTCATTGGATGGACTGATCGTGTGTACGCGGCCTAAGGCTCAACACTTCTTAAGTGTCTTGTGGGCCATATTTTATGGATGTTCTGCTTGACCTTCTAATCACACAGAACCCAGAGCTAATAGTGGATGTGGGCATAAAGGATAACTTACAGTAGGTAACAGCACAGGAAAAACAGACACAAGTTTAGGTAAACATTTTAATTAATGGCATTAGCCAGTGTATTCCTATGGGCAACAAATATAAAAGAACTAAGGTTACACTTTGGTGGCTAAATTTAAATGTAAAAAGGCACATTGAAAAGAAAACACTATTGCCGCGTACACACGGTCGTTTTTTGCGATGAAAAAAAACGACGTTTTTTAAAACGTCATTTAAATTGATCGTGTGTGGGCAAAACGTCGTTTTTTGTCTTCAAAAAAACGACCAAAAAAAAATTCCAACATGCTTGAATTTTTGTGTCGTTTTTCAAAACGTCGTTTTTTGTTTCACAAAAAGTCACCGTGTGTAGCAAAAACGTCTTTTAAAACGACGTTTTTCAACCCGCGCATGCCCAGAAGCTAGTTATGAAGCGAGCTTCAATGGAAAAGAGTGGTGAACGTAACCTCGCTTTTTGTGAAAAAACGATGGTGTGTATGCAAAATTGTCTTTGAAAAGTGACCTTTCAAAAACGTCGTTTTTTACTTCACAGAAAACGTCGTTTTTTTTCATCGCAAAAAACGACCGTGTGTACGCGGCATTTGACTTAAAAAAAATCTAAGGCTGTGAGGACACCATCAACATTCCAGCACTACAAATAATCAGCCAAAATAGACAAATGAAAGACACATAGGAGAAGAGAGTAAAAAAAATCCCAAATTGTTTTTAAAATATATTCATTAGTAAAAATGCAAAGTCAGAGCATATTGGCCCTATAAAGGATGTTCAATGAATGTTGGTTACAAGTGACAAGGAGAAGGCTACTGTTAAATACGTTATTCTACTCAGTGGAAAAGGAGGTATAATAGACAATACAGTATTGCTAGCAACACAACAGGGAGTGCACCTCTGTGGCTTACAGAAGCCAATATTCTAAAAAGATGAGAACAAATCACCAGGGCTGGGTGGTTTACACTCAAAAGAACTCAAAGACGTTAGCCATGTCATTGCTATCTATTCCTCAGGAAAGCTTACTGACCGGAATGGTACCAGCAGATTGGTAAAAAATTTACTAATCGAATAGTATCATTACTAGCAACTAGGGATGGGCTGAACGTTCGCACAAGAACTTTTGAACATCGCAAAAGTTTGGAACAGAATAACAAATCGAAGTCTAAGGCCGCGTACACACGACCAAATACATCTGTTCAAATCGGTCTGGCAGACCTATTTGAACAGATTTGTCTGCTGGGATGTATTGGTTTGATCGTGTACACATGATCAAACCAAAATCCCCGCCGGCAGACAGCCCGGTGATGTGGCGGTGACGTTGACGCCGCCACGTCACAGCATCAGGAAGTAAAACACTTCCGCGCATGCGTCGAATCCATTCGACGCATGTGCGAGCAGACATGTCGGACGGACGGATTCCCAGCAGACAGATTTTAAAGCATGCTTTAAAATCTGTCGGCTGGCCAAATCTGTCTGTCCGCCCGTACACACGATTGAATCTGTCTGCTGAAACGGTCTGGCAGACCGTTTCCAGCAGACAGATTTGATCGTGTGTATGCGGCCTCAGGGACCAAACTGGAAAAGCCCAAAATGCCCATTTTGAAGGCTTATATGCAAGAAATTTGGCATAAAATGAAAAATTCCTTTCGATATTATGCCTGGAGGACTCCTTAGGCCGCGTACACACGATCAAATTTGTCCGCTGAAAATGGTCCGATGGACCGTTTCAGCAGACAAATCCGATCGTGTGTACGGGCTAGCGGACAGGTTTGTCCATCGGACAAATTTCAAAGCATGCTTTGAAATTTGTCTGCTACAAACCTGTCCGTCGGATATGTCCGCTGGTTAGTACGGGAAACCAGCGGACATATCCTCCCGCACATGCGTCGTATCCTGTGAATGGATCCGACGCATGCGCGCGGAAGTGTTTACTTGCTGGTGCGTGACGTAGCGGTGACGTGGCGGCGTCAACGTCACCGCTGCGTCACCACGCTGTCTGCCGGCGGAGATTTTGATCCGATGGTGTGTACACGCCATCGGACCGAAATCCGATGAGACATGTCCTCTCTAAACTGTCCGTCGGACAAGTTTGAGCGGACATATCTCATCGTGTGTACGAGGCCTAAGTCTACATGTAAAGTGGCACATCTGTACTGTGTAAAGAAGCTTTTACACAATAATTGTATTTATAAAGCCCACATTTTTTTTTCCCTGCAAGCTTTCTTTATTTTGTAAACAATGGCCTGTGGAGCCAGTCTGTATGATGAGGTCACAATGTAGTGCACTGGGAACAAGATTAGAGATATTTTGGATACATTCTGGTGTCACTTCACCAGACTTTGGTTAGAAATAATAGGTGCTGAAAAATTGGTTTTTGGGTGTTAGTGGTGCCTTTGCACCATAACCCTATAGAGGTAGTCTTGATGAGAGTAAGAATTGGCCTTGTTGTCAAACATTCCAATGATACGCACCTGTGAAAAAATTGGTATTTGGGTGTTGGTGGCGCCTTCACATTTTAACCCTATTGAGGTACTCTTGATGAAAGCAAGAATTTGCCTTGAAAAAAATTGCAATGATATTCACCTGTCAAATAGGTGTTGAAAAATTGGTCTTTGAGTATCATGGTGCCTTCACACCGTAACCCTACTGAGGTACTCTTGAAGAAAGCAAGAACTGGCCTTGCTGTCAAAAATTGTGATGATGGGGGCGTGGCTTGCGCGCGAGCGGAATGGCTGCTTAGATCCTGAGCTCCTGCTAGCCGGACGAACAACGAGCATCAACGGGCAGGTTCCCTAACAGATCGAGCACCCAAATCAGCGTAGGAAGGTCGGTGGAGCCTGGTGAGAAGATGTCCCGCGAAAGAAAGGAGGAACGGTATCTCCAGAAGCTAATGACGTTGTCGTTCCAGCCCGCACGGCGGGGAACCAGACAATATGGTGCTGCAAGAGCTGCGGCGTCTACATCCACGGCCTACACAGACCTCTCCAGCAGCGATCCGGGAGATGCAGACGAAGGAATATCCTCTCCACCTCACGCTGGCTCTCCTCCGATGTCCCCTGGCAGAGCCCTGCAAAAGCGTGGATGCGCTTGGATCCTGCATACCAGGCCGGAACTGTGAGTACTGCATTGCATAATGCTGACGCCATTTCATCTCTGCAATCCTCCATTGTAGCCTTCCCCACAACAGGGCAACCTGTTCTTGACACCACGATGAAGGACATTTTGTTACTCCTACAGTCCTCACTGATGTCTAACTTGTCCTCCCTCATCCACAAATTTTACACTGATATGCAACATATGGGCGATAGGGTACTGTACATGGAGGAGAAAATGGAAGAATGCACAGACACTGTGAATGATCTTGTTGATGCATGTATGGCCCAAAAGGAGGATAGTGACTGGATTAAATCAAAGTTAGCAGACCTCGAGGAGAGATCCAGGCGCAATAACATAAAAATTAGAGGTGTCCCAGAGTCTGTCCTCCCTGCAGACCTCCACAACTATGCAAGTACCCTGTTCTCTACCCTACTGCCTGATCTATCCCCCATAGAGCTCACAATCGACCGCATCCACAGGATCCCTAAACCTCGCCTTCTAGCGGATACGGTTTCCGAGAGATGTGCTCCTGCGCATTCATTTCTACCAAGCCAAGGAACAAATCCTGTCTAAAGCACGAGCACTCAACAACCTTCCTGCTCCCTATGCTGACATCCAAATGTATGCAGATCTGTCCCAGCACACACTTCAGTTGAGGAGACAGCTAAAAACCGTGACTAAGGCCTTGTCTAACCACAAAATAATATACAAATGGCGTCACCCTGCAACCATCCCACTCTGATACCTTGGGGAGGCCCTCTTCATCTCACAAGAGCCCCCGCTACACCGGGCACCCTCCTACCAAGATGCGCTGACCAAACCTGCCTATGCATGTCTTAAGCTACTACCCTAAGCCAGTACCGGCTAACCGCTCGTTTTGCTTTTGCTTTTAAGCCTGAACTTTACCCCAAGTTTGCTCAGCAATCGGATACAGTCCATCCTGCTGATTTGTTTTGACCTTTGTTGCTTCTTGTTTTTTCATTTTGTTTATTTTGTAGTTCTTGTCTTACCGTTTGGATTCTCCTGCACAACCAGAGACTGAACCTCACGTTCCGGACACCGCTTAGCTGATTCCCGGGTGATTCCCTTGTGTACCAACCTCGACCGCACCTACGCCAAAGGGGCTGAAGGCCATTTGACCACCACCTTCTAACTGTAAGTCAACGCTTTGCATCCTACACCCCTGTCTTAGCAACATGTCCTTCAACATTCTATCCTTGCACGCAAAGGGACTGAATCACCTGGCCAAATGCTCTTCCATGTGGAAATCTGCACTATCACTAAAATGTGACATACTTTGCGTCCAGGAGACACACTTTGTCCAGGCACTCGCATCCCCGATGCCAAAACCAGCACTTTCCCCACATTTTTACATTGTGCTACATGAAGAAACAAAGAGGAGTGCTGATAGCCATCCAAAATACAGTTTCTTTTCAGCTGCAAAACTGCATTTCTGACCTGGAGGGCTGCTACATTATTTTGTTATGCTTGATCAACAATATCCAGTATACATTGGTGTCTCTGTATGCGCCAAACCGACGACAAATGGCGTTTCTTAGGGAAAAAAGCCAAGGGCTTCCAACAGGGACATTTATTGCTGTGCGGTGACTTTAATCTTATCCCAGATCAAGATTTGGCATGCCTCCCCCTTGAAAGCTTGTATTTCTTCTAACGACTTATTTGATGTATGGAGGTATTGTCACAGGTGCGAACGCGATTATACCTTTCTTTCCCCGCGTCACAACACCTACTCACTCATAGACCTGTTCCTTTCCGACAGGTCATTGCTCCAAAAGGTATTAGCCTCTGCGATTCACACCACCACCTGGTGGGACCATGCCCCTATTAGTATCACTATCGATACCAAGGCCCTGCAAACCAACTCATATCTCTGGAGAGTTAAAGGATCACTAAAGGAAAACATTTTTTGGGCTAAATAGCTTGCTTTACCTTATAGCTGTCTTGATTTCATGTCCTCATTGTCCGTTTTTGCTTTAAAGCAGCTGTAATCCTTTGCTGAAATCCTCACTTCCTGGTTGTCTACCTCCATAGTAAATATCTCATTTCAGCTTCTGCACTGTGGTCCAAGCCGTGCTCGTCCCTGTTCTCTGAACTACAGCACTGCGTGTGACTGTGCATCAGAGAATTGAAGGGGGTGTGAGCATTGTGTGGCTAAGACCAGAGTACCTCCTCCCCTGCACTGCCCCGCCTTGGACCCCGCCCCTTTTCTTTCTTGTAAATTGAACACACTTAGTCAGTCTGGGAGGTATAGTTGGCGGTTTAGTGTAGACACAAGAACGAGCGCTCCCGCCCATTTGTTTAAACTGCGCATGCGCGAACCACAAAGCACGCCGGGAAATGTAGTTCTATGCTTTACGGCGACGTCAATCACAGAAACGTGCACAGCGATTCAGGAAACGAAAAGAAGAAAGGAAACTGGAAGCCACAGGTAAATTATAATTTTTGATCTAATCAATTTGAAAGCGTTTTTTATATAAAGCAGCTAGGTATGCTGTCTGTATTAGTTGCAGACATACATTTTAGCTAATAACATTTTTTTCTTTAGTGATCCTTTAATATCTCCCTACTTCGGTACCCATCCACTGCTAGTGTCATACAGCAACGCCTGGAGGAATACTTCTCCCTAAACTCCCACTCTGTATCCGACCCGGTGGTGGTGTGGGCCGCCCACAAGGCAGTCATCAGGGGTTTAACTTGCGACATGAGTTACGCTCCTTACTCGAATGCCGCGTACACACGATCAATTTTTGTGATGAAAAAAAACTTTTTTTTATCTCACAAAATAAAACAACGTTTTTCAAACTTCATTTTAAAAAACGACGTTGCCTACACACCATCGTTTTCTGAAAATGCACTTGCAAAGCGCGGTTACGTACACCACGTTCGATGGCACTCTGTTCCATTGAAGCTCCCGTCTCATAACTTGCTTCTGAGCAAGCGCGGGTTTAAAAACGTAGTTTTAAATGTCGTTTTGCCCACACACGATCATTTTTTGTGAAAACGACATAAACAATTCAAGCATGTTCGAATTTTTTTTTGGTCGTTTTTTCAGAAGACATAAAACAACGTTTTGCCCACACACGATCATTTTAAATGACGTTTTTTAAACCGTCGTTTTTTTCATCACAAAAAAGACTGTGTGTGTGCTCATGAAACCTACACCAAAAAAATTCTTCCTGATTAAATCAACACCCACAGCACTAGGCAGGCTTGAAGTCCTGTAGAAATTCCATACCCAAAAAAGACTTAATCAGCGACATTGACATAAGGGGTTCATAGCTGCTGGTAATCCAGGACTGATCCATGTTGATAACTGTTGGATGGTCCACCGAGTCTGTAGACAGACGCATTCTATTATCAGTAACAAAACCTCCAGCAGCAGTGAATGCTTGTTCGGAAAGCACACTGGATGCAGGACAGCCCAGCAGCTCAATTGCATACTGGGCAAGTTCTGGCCAATGGTCATTTCTCGTGACCCAGTAAGCCAGTGGATCATTAACTGGAAAGCTCTCCATCTATGTTTTCACCTCTAAATAATCGCCAACCATGTGATGCAGATGCTGTCGATGGGATGTGGAAGCTTACAGCCCTGGGCAGTAAGGACTAAAAAAAATGTGAAATGCATCACTTAGGCAGCCACCTACTCCACCACTCCTCTCTTGACCAACAGAAGCCTCAGAGCGACTTTTTCCATGACATTGTAACCTACCAGAGTCTGGAAAAGCGATATAAAAACTCCTCTTTAAGGTGTCTTTGAGAGATTTAATCTTTCAGTACTCTCTGTAGAGAGTGTGTGAGTTCTGAGACTTTCCCTTTGTAACGGTGGTCAAGGAGGGTTGACAACCAATAGTGATCCTTCTGTAAGGTGTAAAGACACCGCATATTCTTGGGTCCTTTCGCAGGTTTTAAAGTATGAGGGAGCCCATGCACCACAAATTTGCAGAGGCATGAGAAGCAGACTGCCCGGGGTGACTGGCTGTGTATGAACACCTGAAATGGCTACAGAATCTTCTGGCCTGCTTTAGCAAATCTTCTAAGTATGGGTATCAATTTAGGAAATGCTGCACCACCAAATTAAGTATGTGCCTCAAGGCGCTTGTTTCCATCCAGTGTCATCTCTATCCTTCAGAAGAGATGTGTCTTTTTTCCTGAAGACCCAATGGTTTTCTTCTATGCGGATGTCTGTTGGTAGAGCGTTCCATAGCCGTGGTCCTTGGACTGCGAATCTTCGTTCTCCCTTTGATTTGTAATTGGACTTGGGGATGTAAAGAAGGTTTTGGTTTGATGATTGGAGAGTGTGATGGGGGAGTAGTGTTTAATTTTCTCGCATAAGTATTGAGGAGCCTTTCCTTGTGTGCATTTGTGGGTGAGGCAGAGGGTCTTAAATGTGACCGATTCTTTACTGTTAGCCAATGAAGGGGATGGGGTAATGAATTCCCAGGGTTTCTTTCTGTTAACAACCTGGCTGCTGTGTTCTGAACGACTTGTAGGCGCGAGATCTGGTATTTTGGTAATCCTAAGTCGAGGGAGTTTGCGTAGTGGAGTCTAGAGTTGATGATTGTACCGACTACTATCTCTGTATCCTCTTCCGGGATGAAGGGGATGAATCTACGCAGTAGGCGGAGCAGGTAATGGGATCCACTGACTACTGATCCTATTTGCGCATTCATCGACATCTCTGAGTCAAAGGTTACTCCGAGGCTTCTGACCTTGGTACTTGGGGTGATGATCTGTCCCAGGATGGTGGGTGGTGTCCATGAGTTCCTTGCTGTAGTCTTTCGGTTTGCGTGGAGGGGAAGTTGTTCCATTTTGGATCCGTTGAGTTTGAGGGAGCTCTCAGTCATCCTTCCGTCGATCAATGCCAGGCATTTTTCTAATCCACGATATCGGTGATTTTTTCGGTGAACCGAAAGTAGAGTTGAGTGTCATCCGCGTAGGAGTGGTAGCACAAACTGATCCTTGAGGGACTCTGCGAGAAACAGTGCGCGTTTCCGAGGTGAAGACTCCTAGTTTCACTGTTTGGGACCGATTTCCTAGGAAGGAAGCAAACTAGGGTAGATCTGCATCTGTAGGAGTAGAGTTTTGTGATCCACTGTGTTGAATGCTGCACTGAGGTCCAGTAGCACCAGTAGGCATGATTCTCCGTCACCTGCTGCTTCAAAGGGGAATCATCCCATATTTTGAGCAGTGCTGTTTCTGCGCCATGGCCTGGGCGGAAGCCTGATTGTAGTGGGTCAAGGAGTTTGTGGGTGTCCAAATGGAGTTGTAGCTGCTGTACTACTGCCTTCTCCATGATTTTGGAGAAGGTGTTCAGGCTCCTTATCGGTCTACGGTGGTTTGGGTCTTTGGGGTCGAGGTTGTTTTTTTTTAGGAGGGGTTTTATTATCCTTTGTTTAAGGGAGATCGGAACAATACCTTCTTTACAAGATTGATTTACAAGATGTGTTATGGTGGGTGCCAAAATATCGGTACATTCTTTAATTTATTTTGTGGCAATGATATTACCTGGAGATTTGCTGTCTCGGAGGCTTCTGATGATGTTTTTGGTGATGTACATGGTAATTGGAACCAGCGAAAAATTTGCCGATTGTGGAAATGTTGTATTGTTTTCCTCTTCTAGTTTTTGCCGACTAGGGGTTGTTTTTTTCTGTTGAATTATTTCCTGAATGATTTTAATTTTGTTGATAAAGAAATCAGGTAATTCATTGCAGAATTCTTTAGTGTCGTTTGCCGGCGGCTCTAGGCAGGTAGGGTTCATAGTCTGAGCGACTAATTTGAACAGTTCACGGGGTCGGTTTAGGGCTTTTGAGATGGTGTTTGAAAAGTGTTATTTTTTTGCATTGAAGATTGCTTTGTGGTATTTCTTGGTAAGTGCTTTGTAACTTGTGTGGTTTTCCTTTGAGGGGTTTCTTCGCCAGGCTCCTTCAACTCTTCTTCTGTCTTGCTTCAGTAGAGTGAGTGTGTTGTTAAACCAGCCGGAGTTGTTTCTGCGGATGAGTACTCTGTGTTTCGGGGTGACTGCATCTGCTGTTTGTAGTAGTGCTTTGTTTAAAAAATTGAGTTTTTGTTCTGTTCAATGGGTTTGATTTGGTACTCTGATAGTGTGGTTTTGAAGAGTTCAGAGTGGAGTTTCTTCTGAGATGTTGTCCAGTGTGTTGTTATAGAGTTTTCTGTTTTTTGTAAAATGGCGTTGGTGGTAATTTTGAAATTGAACGCGTTGTGGTCCGTCCATGGTAAGGGTATGTTATCCATTGTGTTGATGTCCAAATTTTGTTTGAAGATGAGGTCGAGCGTGTGCCCTGACCCATGCGTGGGAGCTTCTATCAGTTGCTGCAAACCTAGTTCTTCCAGTTGGTTGATGCAGGTGGTGGCGATGGGGTCCTGGGTTGAGTTAGCCCAGAGGTTGAAATCCCAGAAGATTTTTGGTTTTCATGGTGTATGTTGAAATGAATTCAGTGAAGGGAGAGAGGAAATGTATCTTCAATTCCGGTGGTCTGTATCATAGTAGTATGTTTGCGGTATCCTGGGGTGTTGTTTGAAGTTGTAGCGTAAGCGTTTCCATGAACGGCAACAAATTCTGTCGTGTTGGTTTGATGAGGGAGAGGTGGGATTTGTTGATCACTGCTAGGCCTCCTCCTCTTTGTCCTATTCTATGCTCGGTTTGAATGCAGTAATTCTCAGGCACTAATTCTGTTAGGATGGTATTACAGTCGGGTGTTAATCAGCTTTCCGTGATAAAGAGGCAATCAGTGTTGTTGTGGATGACAAAGTTGTGGATTTCCTGTCTGTGCTTGACAGCAGATCTCGCGTTGATCAAGGCGCATGATAAGTGTTGTAGTTGAGGTGGTGCCTTCCTGTCTTTGGTGCTTGATTGTCGATCGATCCTTCGAAGTTTTTATTTTCTTAATATTTTTTGGGTGGCGGTTTGTAATGCTGAGGCGGCGTTCCTTAGGCTGTGAAGTGTGTCCACTGAATATTTGATGTAGCACATGTTTGAAAAAAAAAACCTTTGGTAGTGCTGGGATGATGCGATGATATTACTTAAAAAAATGCAGATGAAGATGATCCAGGTGCTGAGGCGACGCTGGTACCGGATAAATGACTGCCGGTAGGATGGCGAGAGACGGTGCATACGCGATGGTGGAGGTGGTGATGCTAAAACAGGGAAAAGACAAACCAAGACTGAGCTAGCCTGCCCCCTGTTAATCCAGAGAAAGGCGTAAAAACCCACCGCTAAGCCTGCCAATTGCTACTGCAAAAGGAAAAATTCCTTCCTGATCCCCCGAGAGGCGATTGGGGGATCTGCCTCTCCTTGTTGTCCTCCCAGAAAT
Source organism: Rana kukunoris (assembly GCA_029574335.1). Classification (NCBI taxonomy): domain Eukaryota; kingdom Metazoa; phylum Chordata; class Amphibia; order Anura; family Ranidae; genus Rana; species Rana kukunoris. The sequence goes on from CM056050.1 coordinate 441,367,596, forward strand.
GATGGGGTGTTAAACAAAATGCCACAACGATATGAAAATGTGTACAGAAATGCACTTTATTCAATTAAAAGTGGTGTTTGGTGCACTTTAACTTAAGTACTCACTACACAAACATACTCCACTGATGTAATATACTGCAGTAAAACTGCACTGACTCACTGCAATATACTGCATCAAACATGCAGCAACATACAGAAATATACTGCGTTAAACATGTACTATTGCACTATATACTAAATATAGAGCGTTAAACTTGCAGTGATGCACGCAAAAATATACTGTGTTAAACGTGCATTAACACACAGAAATGTACTGCATTAAACGGCACGTAACGCACTGAAATATATGGCATTAAATGGAAGGTAACTGAAATATACAGGCAGTGTTTTATACCCTTGTTGATGAACCAGGAGAGACAGGTGCAGATTGCATGGAGATCCAGAGAAGGGCGATCAGCACATTATTCAGAACCAGGCTTAGATGGAAAGCAGGGAGAATACCAAACTGAGGAGTGGCTCAGAGGCAAAGAACTGAAGCAGCAACAGAGAGGTCCTGGGTTCTGTACCAGCAAAGCCTCTTGGGGCGCAACCACGCCTGGCCGCCTGCATGGCACGGTAGGAACCGTGACAGGCATCCAGTGTGTGGGCAGAGATTGAAATGAGAGTCACTTGACCGGTGCATCCCTGTGCCATGATTTGGATGGCTTTGGACTCCTCCATAAGCCAATTTAGAAAGATATGCCTAGGCCCAATGTTATTCTTCCTTTCCATATGGAAGAAATTTTCCTGTCAATTCTCTCGCATCCCTGTGTCCTCCACTGCTAAATGTGCTGTTCAATCCTGATATCCCAGACAGCCTATCGTACACTCGAATGCTTCCATGGACACAGGCTGGCATTTACCATTTTTGAAACATTGTGCACCTCCTCACCCGTACACTTTTACCTTTTGATGAACTGCAAAGGAAACATCAGATCTCTAAACAACTATTCTTATTGTATCTTCAGATTAAACACTATTTTACCTCTAAACTCTGGCCCTAGATAAACCTACCCCATTTGAACTCCTATGTGCTCAGTGACCGTACCAGACCCATCTCTTTTCTGAGATCTACAGGTTTTTACACAACACTACCTTAATTACTGACACATCCCATTCCTATATGCAAAAATGGTCCCAGTTAGTAAATCGCCCCATCCCTCTCCCTCAATGGCAGAAAATTTGGGAGGCTGTTTCCAAATCATCACAATGTGTAGAACAAAAGGAGACAGCTTACAAAATATTATATTTCTAGTAAAGAACCCTTGAAGTTTCACATAAATGCGATCCCAAGATGAGATGCAGGGCAACATTGGTTCTCACTTTCAAATTTTTTGGGACTGTCCCCTGATCCACAAAATTTGGCTGTCCATTCAGACGTTTATACAGGATTTGTTTAATATCATCCTCCCACTAGATCCAGTCCACTTTCTGTTAGGCCTGCCGGTCACTGGCATCTCCAGATATGCCCAAAAATGGGTTACCTTTCTTCTTCTCGCTGCAAAATGGGCTATATCCTTGCGGTGGCTGTCTCCATCCCTGCCTACTCTCCCACAGGTCTTGCAAACATTGGGACAAATCTGTAGAATGGAACGCCTCACTGCAATAGTACACAACTTCATTGACCATGTTTCCCAATGTTTTTATTCAATGGCTTGTTAGCTTAAACCTTTGACAATTCCATGGTGCCCCTTTCTTCCCCTCCCCCCTCCCCCTCCCCAACACCTCTTTCTTATTACTAGGTGGGACTTCTACGCGGTGCCTTCGTTCTCTGGTTGGGCGCCCTGGGGGTCTCATCGACGACTGACCTGAAGAGTAACAGTTTGCTTATACATGATTTAAAATATGCTGTTTTGAAATGCCCAATCATTGGATTTTTGTTTGTTTGCATATTGTTCTGTTGTCCTATTTTTGTTCCCCACCCCCTCCCCCTGCTCTTATTTTCCCTGACCTATATAGCTAAAATCTTGACTTTTGTTATATTGTGCATTATACATTGTAACTGTATTGATACTGTATTGATACTTTTTTTCTGATATGACATATGTTTTATCTAAACCTTTAAATGTTTTCATACCTGTCTTTGTATGTATAAAACATTTCAATAAAAATACAATAAAAAAAAAAGGGGAGTTTATGTAACACCTTTCCAGACCAAATTGTTTAGTCCATGGTGCCCAGGGCTGTCAGCTTTCACATCCCATCACCAGTGTCTGCATCATATTGTGGAAGATTATCTAGGGGCCAAAACAGACATTGAGAGCTTTCCAGTAGACGAGCCACGTGTTACTGGTTCATGAGATTAGACCAATGGTCAGATCTTGGCCAGTATGCAATTGAGCTACTGGGCTACCCTGCATCCAGCATGCTTTCTGAACAGTAAATCAGTGCTGCTGGGGGTTTTGCGACAGATAAAAAGAGCATGTCTGTCCGCAGTTAATCAGCTGATTTGTAAAAATGAATTCGTCCTGGATTAGCAGCAGCTATCAAGCCCCTGATGCTGATGTTGCTGACTAAATGTTTTTGGGATCTGGAATCTCTGCAAGACTGCCTAGCCTGCCTAGATTTGTGAATGTTGATTTTATCATAAAGTAATTGTTTGTATAGGTTTTATGGGCACAATTAACACTCAAGGACAAATTGTCCGCACCTGTTTGACAGGTGCATGTTATTAAAAATGTTGACAGCAAGGCCAATTCTTGGTTTCATCAAGAGTACCCCTATATGATTATGCAGTGAAGGCACCACCAATATTCAAAGCCCAATTTTTCCACACCTGTTTGACAGGTGTTATTTATTTATAATTATAATGAGGTGTCTGTATTGAGGTGGCCTGGACTTGATAGTTTTATAATGGATATTAAATAAGGATGTGCATTGTCCCGTTATTGGGGTGTAGATGGGGTGAATCTAAATTTTGAAAGTGATAGTTAGCCAAGTTTGTGGCACCTTACATCAGTGCAGTCCAAAAAAAAAAAACTGAAAATCCATTTGATTAGAATGGTGTAGCTACCCCACTAAATGAAGTTAACCACTAATCAATATATAAAATAGTTACAGGTGCGATGATTACACATTAATTAATATAATCCTTAAAGGGGTTGTAAAGGTACAATTTTTTTTCCTAAATAGCTTCCTTTACCTTAGTGCAGTCCTCCTTCACTTACCTCATCTTTCACTTCTGCTTTTAAATGTCCTTAAATCCTCACTTCTTGTTCTTGTGTCTCTAACTCCACACAGTAATGCAAGGCTTTCTCCCTGGTGTGGAGTGTTGTGCTCGCCCCCTCCCTTGCACTACAGGAGAGTCAGGACCCCCACTAACACACAGCTCCTTTCTCTATCTGCAACGTGGAGAGCGTCCTGACTGTCCTGTAGTCCAAGTTAAGGGGGCGAGCATGACACTCCACACCAGGGAGAAAGCCTCGCATTATGGTGTGGAGTTACAGACAGAAGAACAGGAAGTGAGTATTTTTCAGAAGAAATAAGGAAATTTAAAAACAAAATTGAAGGATGAGGTAAGTGAAGGAGGACTGCGGTAATGGAAGCTATTTAGGGGAAAAACAATTGTACCTTTACACCCCTTTAATGAAAACTCATAATGCAATCATATGAAAAAATGTGCCATAAAAATGAAATAAATTAGGTGACATTAAAAAGTCCTGACAAAGGACTGTGCACCATTGTATGGTCAAAAGATAACCAGTTATTTATCAGTTTATCTACATATCTTAACCACTTGGGCTAAAAAAAAGGCTGCAATGCTCACTCACCAGAACTCTATGACCCCCCTTTTACAAAGGTCAAACAGGGCTTATGTTATCCAAGAAAGGTCCCCTTTCAGACATCACCCTGATCTTTAAATGCTAAGGGTTTCCTTGTGCTCATATGGCCACGTACACATGATCAGACCGATCCGATGAAACTGGTACGAAGGACCGTTTTCATCGGACCACGCTGAAGTGGTCTAATGGTCTGATGTGCGTACACACCATCAGACCAAAAATCCGATCAGACCAGACCGACGTGCTGAAAAAACGAAGTTCAATATTTCCAAGCATGCGTCGACTTGATTCTGAGCATGCGCGGGTTTTTGGTCCGATGTATTGTGTACTAACCATCGAATCTGTCCGATGGACAGGTGTCCATTGGACAGATTTTAAAGCAAGTTTTAAAACTTTCGTCCGATGGACAGCGGTCCAATGGGCCGTACACACCACTGAATTGGTCCGATGAAACTGGTCTTAAGACCAGTTTCATCTGACCGGTCTGATCGTGTGTACGTGGCCTTAGATATATATATATATAGATAAAAAATTATAAAAGGGAATATAATAGTGTAGTGTTTAATTAGAAGACAATTAAAATGTAAAGAATATGAGTAAAACCCACATGGTACAGTGCCTCAAATACCGGCACCAGTGTAGCTTGTAGTATCTTATTCCGCCTGGCCCAATTCTCTCTCACAGATTGTGTGCATTTCAAGCCTCAGTTTTGATCTGAAAGTGACATCATGTAAACCCCAAAAGTGGCAGTCCTAACATTATCAGCACAAGGAAACCCTTATGATTTAAAGATCTACAAAACAAAGACTGTGCAAAAAATGTTCCAGCCCTGAAAGAATTTAAACCTGGCTGGGGATTTCATCACAGAAGACTCAGTGGACATTATTAGATGATCACCTATTTCCATATTGTCTGTAGTTACATTTAGAAAGACCTTTTTGGTGAAACCTTGGTAGGCGGACCCAGTATATAAAGACCAACTGGTGACAAAAATCATATAAGGTAACTGTGGGCTGTTTAAGTATAATAGCAATCAATAGGAAGCCTAGCCATGAAATGCAAACCTCCAACAGAAGGCACACACCAGAGAAATGTAGGATACAAGGTCATACAAGCCAGGCAGGGACCACATGAGTTGTGTAACACATACATAGTTTGAGGCATAAGAATCATTTTCATAAGGTTGTAAAAATGCTTAAAGTGAAACAATAAAAGTGAAATATGCCTTTAAATTTCGTACTAGCTGTCTACAGAATGCCTGTAAAGTAGCGCATGTTTCCCGTGTTTAGAACTGTCCCTGCACAAAATGTCATTTCTAAAGGAAAATGGTAATTTAAAACTACTCTTGGCTATTCATGAATTGTCGGGTCCCGGCAATACAGATCAAAGTTATTGAAAAAAAAACGGCAGGGGTCCCCCCCCAGTCCATTACCAGGCCCCCAAATTCCATATCAGGTCCTTCAGGTATGGTATGGAATTTAAGAGGAACCCCGTACCAAAATAAAAAAAACATGGCGTGGGGTCCACCCAAAAATCCATACCAGACCCTTATCTGAGCACACAACCTGGCAGGCTGCAGGAAAAGAGGGGGACGAGAGAGCACCCCCTCCTGAACCGTACCAGGCCACATGCCCGCAACATGGGGAGGAATGTCCTCATGTTGATGGGGACAAGGGCCTCATCCCCACAACCCTTGCCCAGTGGTTGTGGGGGTCTTAGGGCAGGAGGCATATCAGAATCTGGAACCCCCCTTTAAAAAAGGGGACCCTAATAATCATACCTCAGAGTAAGACCTTAAAGGCCTCCCACCTGCTCTCCAATCCAACTTGGTCCCCTTGTACCTGTCAGAATTTGCCAATTTTGGTTGTTATCTGTACATGTGATAAAAACAAATTAAGCCAGAAGGCATTCAGTTTCCGAGTTTCTGGAGTGGTAATCATTGGTGAGTGATCAGATTTGCTGCGGACAGCGTATGTGATCTCTGATACATATCAGGAGGCCATGGCTGAGCAAATACTAAGATCTATTCGGGATAGAGACATATAATATTTAGAAAAACATGAGAAGCATCTGTCCCCTGGGTGTCTATCACACCAGGGGTCAGTCCAGCCCACTTCCTCAATCAGTTTTTTCAAAGGTGTGCGATACAAGCCATGTAATGTGCTCACAGGAGAGTGTTTATCCAGTGTGGGGTCAAAGAAGCAGTTGAAATCTCTGATGTAAATGGGAATGTCTTGGTGGCCTAACTGGTATTCTAAGGCCTCATACACACGACTGGTTTCCTCGGCAGAATCCAGCAAGAAACTTGTTGGGAGACGTGTTTTGCCGAGGAAACCGATCATGTGTACATTTTTCGACGAGGAAACTGTCGAGAAACTCGACAAGCCAAAAAGAGAGCATGTTCTCTTTTTCCTCGATGGGTATGAAGAAAATTTGCTCGTCGAGTTCCTTGACAGCCGAACAAGGAACTCGACGAGGAAAACGTCAGTTTTGCCCAACGAGTTCCTCGGTCATGTGTACACGGCCTAACACTGTCTTAAGCACAAAGGCAAGAATACATTTCAAGGTATATAAACAACAGCAGTATTATATATCTCCCGATCTGCATCACACTAACTCCTGGTAGTCTAAAGAGCTATGTATCGGTACACTCACACCCCTTGAATAAGAGGTGTAAGTTGAGTGATATGACCACCAGACCCACGACAACTTTAAACATGAAACCAAATGGGGGTGTCAGGTTAGTCTCTTGCAGCATGCAAATAGCAGGCAAGTATTTGCGAAGGAAGGTAAATACCATTGTGCTCTTCAAGGAGTCAAGTATCCCCTAACATTCCACAATATCACCGGAACCGTAGCCATTTTAGATCAATTTTGCATATCACTGCCAGGGCAAGCTAGAAGCACACTGTCCCACCTCATATCAACTAGAAGATGCACCACAGCAATTGTCCACTCTGGAGAACTGTCCTGTAAATTAGAGAGAGAAAATACCACTCAATAGCGATCAGAAAACTCCTTCACTGGATCCAAACCTTGGGTGCCGGCAATGCAATGGAAATGCAAAAATACAAAAGGAACTTGGACAGCCGCACTCCAAAAAAAATGTTCCTTTAATTAAAATGAATCACAAAAATAGACATGCCACAGCAAAACTGGAACAAAAAGCTAACGTTTCGCACTGTAACTTCAGTGCTTAGTCATAGCTAGTGTCCTGTAAAGTAGGTAATTCTCTAAAGAAATATATAAATAAAAATAAAAAACAAAACAGAAACGTGGCGTGCCACTACAACCTCATGAAAATCAGCCCATTGAATCTGGCCAGGCCGACCACGACCCATAGGCTTCCAGTCACTGTGCTCAGGCTCAGGCCAATAGGCCCAATGGACATCATCTGTTGCAGTTGCTGGCACCTTTCAAACTGTGGCAGGACAACAGGTCCTCTGCTTCGTGCGCTGAATAGGGCAAAGGACAAAAGGACAAAAGGTAAATATGTTCCCATCTCCTCTCGTAGGCACATACTGTAGGTATTGCATTGTGGGGAAATGGTGCAAGGTGAATTACAAGGTAGAAATGACGGGTTAAGTCTTCCTCGGCCTCCTGCCTCCTAACCTGGGGGAAAGGGTTCTCATTGGCGTCCAGTAGGGTTGTCCTGATACCAATACCAGTATCGGTATCGGGACCGATACCGAGTATTTGCGGGAGTACTTGTACTCCCGCAAATACCCCTGATGCCTGAATAGAATACTTGCCCCACCCGCCGCCGTATATCGCAAAGCCGCCGCCGCCATGTATCGCAAAGCCGCCGCTGCCGCGTTAATCACCGTGCGGGGAACATTACACTCAGCTTTCGTTTGAATAGCTGTTTTCCCCGCCGCACCGTGTCACTCCCCCTTGCTCGGGATTGGACAGATCTGTCCAATCCTGAGCAAGGGGGAGTGTCTCTATACACGGCGCGGCAGGGAAAGCGGCTATTCAAACGAAAGCTGACTGTAATATTCCCCGCACGGTGATTAACGCGGCGGCGGCATCATTTGGGTACGGGGGACATGGCTGCAATATGTTTGGGGACATGGCTGGATATATGTGGGGGACATGGCTGCGTATATGGGGGACATGGCTGCGTATATGGGGAACATGGCTGCAATATGTTTGGGGACATGGCTGCAATATGTTTGGGGACATGGCTGCAATAAGTTTGGGGACATGGCTGCAATAAGTTTGGGGACATGGCTGCAATATGTTTGGGGACATGGCTGCAATATGTTTGGGGACATGGCTGCAATATGTTGGGGGACATGGCTGCATATGTTGGGGGACATGGCTGCATATGTTGGGGGACATGGCTGCATATGTTGGGGGACATGGCTGCATATGTGGGGGACATGGCTGCATATGTGGGGGACATGGCTGCATATGTGGGGACACATTTTTAAAAAAAGTATCGGTATTCGGTATCGGCGAGTACATGAAAAAAAGTATCAGTACTTGTACTCGGTCCTAAAAAAGTGGTATCGGGACAACCCTAGCGTCCAGCCAAGCGGATGCATCCGATGCATTTAAAAAAAATGTGTTTGCCCCGTGCTGTGATCCGGAGCCTTGCTGGGTATAGTATAGCATAGCGTATGGGGCCTGCAATTTTTGTAATCGCCTTTTCACTTCAGTGAAGCAAGCCCTGCGCTTCTGCGCATCCGATGAAAAGTCAGGGTAAAAGGAGATCCGCACTCCATTAAACTGAATGTCCTGTTTTCCCGGGCCAGTCGCAGAATAATCTCTCTGTCCCTGTAATGCAGGAGCCGCGCCAGCATTGGTCTTGACGGATGGCCGGGCGGAATGGGCCGCAGTGGGACTCTATGCACCCTTTCAATGGCAGACAAGGTGGTGTAGTCCTTCCCAAATATGTCAGTGAGCCATTGCTCCACAAAGTTTGTGGGGTCTCTACCCTCCACCTTCTCTGGGTAACCTATGATACGCACATTGTTACATCTCATTCTATGTTCGAGATCGTCAGCCCGCATATCAACCGTTTTAATCATTCTGGTGTTAGCTTGTGTTTCCCTAACCAGGGGAGGGAGTTTGTCTTCTAGATCACTAATCCTGCTTTCAGCTGCGGTTGTTCTTTCCCTGATTTTTTGCAGATCTTGCTTGATCAGGCTTACTTCTTCTTTCAGCCCACCAAAATGGTCCTGTAATGTATTCACAGAAGCAGTGCATTTATTAACCGCTCGCAGTATGGCAGCTAGCGTGGGCTGTTCAATTTCATCATCTTTCTCTATCTCCTCATACTCAGAAGTGGGGCTCTCATACTGGGCATTTATGGCTGCCTACATACTGTCCCCATCCCCTCTTCCTGCTCTGTCTCCACCCCCTCTGCCAGAGCCTCAAGTGCTCTTATCAGCCTGATCAGCTGGCCCAGCTAGCTTCTAGGCATAAAGGGCCGGATTCAGAAAGATCCATGGATCTTTCTGCTGGCGTAACGTATACCTGATACATTACTCTGCTGTAAATATTTGCGCAAGTTCTTTATTCAGAAAGAAGTTGCGCCCAATTCAAAGTGGGGGCGTGATTCATGTAAATGAATCATGACCCCACGTAATTGACATTTTTTTTGACGGCGCATGCGCCGTCCGTGGACGTTCCCAGTGCGCATGCGCGAAATCACGTTGCTTTTTTTCAATGTAAACCACGTGAACGTAACTAACGTCGAGCCCCATTCCCGAACGGTTTACGCAAATGACGTAACCGACGTTCAATTTGACGCGGTCCCGACGTCCATACTTAACATTGGCTGCACCTGCTATAGCAGGAGTAACCTTACGCCGCTCGAACGCTTACGCAAACTACGTAAAATATGACGCGCCGCCGCAAGTACGTTTCTGAATCGGTGTAAATAGCTCATTTGCATATTTTACGCAAAAAACTACGGAAGCGCCACCTAGTGGCCAGCGTAAATATGCAACTAAGATACGACGGTGTAAGCGAATTACGCCGCTCGTACCTTAGAAGAAAGCCGGCGTATCTTCTTTTATGAATAGCAAAAAAAGATACGCAGGCTATTCTTAGTATTTACGCAGCGTATTTATAGATACGCTGTCGTAAATGCTTTCTGAATCTGTCCCAATATCTTATGTCCCTGGGCTGGTCATTGGCGCTCATTTTGGATGACTTGTTATGCTTACTCACAGTATCCTTCTTGTCTGTGCTGCGCTGGCCGTGCTGAGGAGTCCCGGTGGTGCCATGTTGGATTTTGGGCCTGTCCGCTCCCTCTTTGTTTTTCCAGGTAATCATCATTGCAATCAGGTTCCAAACGGAGCGGGGTGGTCAGCGGGAGTTCCGGTACCTGTTGGTACTAAACAATTGAAAAATGTGAAATTCAAATCAATAAAGTGAACAATATAAACAAAAATATAATGTAGTATCCATAAACAATAAAACGATGAAGATGTCATGAGATGGTGAGGAACTTCCCAACAGAAATCTTCAAATATGAGGTGGAATACATATGCTCTTACCGCAAACGTTGGACCCAAATGTCGTCTGACAGTGGATCGTTCGAGCTTGGAATGTCCCACAGAGATGTCACCATAAGTCCAGAAGGAAATGGAGTCTACCTCCTATGCAGTCAGATGTCGTCAACCCAGAAAAAGGACAGGAAGACCAGATGTTCATCCGCCACCGACTTCTCCAATACTGAAGATCCTAGTAAACCTTGGGTATGGCAATCATAAAAGATCCTCCAAGCATCCAAACATGATCTGGTTCAGGTAAGTGAGAACCCTGGCATTGGTACTGGAAACCAACTGGAGAGTGCTCAAAAAAACCTTATCTTCCACAAATTCATGTAAAGAGAAGAAAAAAAATAGGGGCTCCAATGGTGTAAGTCATAAAGAGGTTTTAATGAAAAAAACAATATACATAATAAAATATAAAAAAAGGTGATCACAATTCATAAGTATTAAAAGCAATATGGGGAGCAAAATGCATGGCCCGACGCATTTCGATCCAATAGGACATCTACAGGGCTGTAGACGTCCTATTGGCAATTTTTTTGCGATACAGCACTGTCACTTTAACTGACAATTGTGTGGTCGTACGATGCTGTATCCAAACATTATTTTCCCCACAAATAGAGCTTTATTTTGGTGGTATTTGATCACCTCTGTGGTTTTTATTTTTTTGTGCTATAAACAAAAGAGCGACAATTTAAAAAAAAAAATCTTTTGATTTTTGCTATAATAAATAGCCCAATAAAAAAAAAATATTAAAGTTTTCCCTTAGTTTAGACCAATATGTATTCTTTTACATATTTTTGGTAAAAAAAATTGCAATAAGCCGATATTGATTGTTATGCGCAAAAGTTATAGGGGTACATTCATATAGAGATACGACAGTCGGATCTATGCGGCTGATTCATCGAATCAGGTTCCGCATTGATCTCCCTTAGATCCGACAGGTGTAAGTGACTTACACCGTCGGATCTTAGGCTGCAATCTCCCGCTGGCCGCTAGGTGGCGCTTCCGTTTGTATACGCGACGAATATGCAAATGAGGAGAACCGCCGATTCAGAAACGAACGCCCGGCCGTCGCTTTTTTTTTTACGTCGTTTGCGTTCGGCTTTTTCCGGTGGATAGTTACCCCATCTGTATGAGGGGTAAGTGCGACGTATCCTATATTAAGTATGGCCGTCGTTCCCGCGTCGAGTTTTACATTTCTTACGTCGTTTACGTAAGTCGTTAGCGAATACGGCCATACGTAATTTGCGTTAACGTCAAAACCAATGACGTCCTTGCGAGGTCATTTGGAGCAATGCACGCTGGGAAATTTAGCCGGCGGCGCATTGCGCAGTTAAATCGGCGCGGGGATGCGCCTGATTTAAATAATACACTCCCCCTAGCCACGGAATTTGAATTCCGCCGGGGGATTTACGAGCCGCCGGCGCCACTTTAGAGGCTTTGTGAATACAGCACTTGCCTCAAAAACTGGCGCTGGCAAATCGTAAATAAGATAGATTACGTGGATCTAAAGATCCGCTGATCTATGTGAATCTACCCCATAGTGTCTACAAAATAGGGGATAGATTTATGCAATTTTTATTATTATTATTATTTTTTTCACTAGTAATGATGGTGATCAGTGATTTTTATCGGGACTGCAATATTGTGGCAGACAGATCAGATACTTTTGACACATTTTTGGGACCAGTGACAATTATACAGTGATCAGTGCTATAAAAATGCACTGATTACTGTATAAATGTCACTGGCAGTGAAGGGGTTAATACTAGGGGGCGATGAAGGGGTCAACTGTGTTCTCTAGGTGTGTTATAACTGTGGGGGGATGTGACTGACTAGGAGGAGAGAGAGATCGATGTTCATACTTAGTATGAACACACGATCAGGCGGCGTACACACGACCAAGGTTCTCGCTAGAAACTGCATTCCAGCGAGAACCTCGGCCGTGTGTACGCTCTCGGCGAGCATCCCGTCAGGAATGCCGTCGAGCAGAAATAGAGAGCATGTTCTCTATTTGCTCGACGGCCCGCCTGGATGAATGGCTGGTTGCCATTCCCGACGGGCGGGTCGCCGAATCTGACGGCCGGCAGAGAACCTCGACGGGCGGAACGATGTGTTCTGCCCGTCGAGGTTCTCTGCCGTGTGTACGCGGCTTCAGTCTCCTCTCCCCTGAGAGAACCAGGATCTGTGTGTTTACACACAGATCCTGGTTCTAGCTCTGTCACGAGTGATTGCGGGTGCTCGGTGGTCATCACGCTTGCAGGGCACTCGCATCAGCTCCGGCAGAGCCGCAGGCACGCCCCCTAGTGGACAAAAGGTGAAGAGACGCAAGGTAACGTTGTTTCACCCAGGGGAGCCAACCTCCTGCAGTAAAACTGCAATGGCTGGTCGAGAAGGGTTTAACCACTTAAGGACAGCCTCCTGCACAGAATGGCACGGCTGGACACATGCACGTACAGGTACGTGCTGTGCTAGTGCCCTGCCGTGTCTCTGTGACCGGGACCCACAGACCCGATCACCGCTGGAGTCCCGCGTTCGGTTCCCGGAGCTGAAGAACGGGGAGAGCTGTGTGTAAACACGGCTTCCCCGTTCTTCACTGTGGCGGCGTCATCGATTGTGTGATCTCTTTTATAGGGATACACAATCGATGACGTCACACCTACAGCCACACCCCCTACAGTTGTAAACACATATAAGGTCACACATAACCCCTACAGCGCCCCCTGTGGTTAACTCCCAAACTGCAATTGTTATTTTCACAATAAACAATGCATTTGACATGCATTTTTTGCTGTGAAAATGACAATGGTCCCAAAAATGTGTCAAAATAGTCCGAAGTGTCCGCCATAATGTCGCAGTCATGAAAAAAATCGCTGATCGCCGCCATTAGTAGTAAAAAAATAAAATAAAAAAAAAATGCAATAAAACTATCCCCTATTTTGTAAACGCTATAAATTTTGCGCAAACCAACCGATATTTCCTAAATTTAGGAAAAAAATATTTTTATATATATTTTTGGGGGATATTTATTATAGCAAAAGAAAAAAATATTGCATTTTTTTCAAAATTGTCGCTCTATTTTTGTTTATAGCGCAAAAAATAAAAACCGCAGAGGTGATCAAATACCACCAAAAGAAAGCTCTATTTGTGGAAAAAAAAAAGGACGCCAATTTTGTTTGGGAGCTATGTCGCACGACCGCGCAATTGTTTGTTAAAGCGACACAGTGCCGAATCGCAAAACCTGGCCGGGTCCTTTAGCTGCCTAAAGGTCCGGGTCTTAAGCGGTTAATCAGAAAGTATGGAATAAGGCTAAACTGCTCTAACACATCACTGGTTTTACCCGTTACAGCCCTGTATGGCAAAATAATCAGAGTTGTCCAGAATACAACAAGCCTCAAGATGGTGTAAATGGGAAATAACTCTCCTTCGTCATATTTTTGGAAATGGGTTTGTATGCTCCTTTGAGGAACTCAGTGCAAAGTTTTCCTTTCCTAGGTCTATGCTCTTCTACTACATCTAGCTTAAAGTGGAGGCCCATCCTTTTTTTTTAAAGCCAGCAGCTACAAATACTGCAGCTGCTGACTTTTAAAAATGGACACTTACCTGTCCAGTGCACCAGCGATGTCAGCAGACGAGGCTGAGCAATTGCTTGGTCCTCGGCTGCTTCCTCCACCGTCCTGGGTGAGGGAATCAGGAAGTGAAGCCTTGTGAGGATCGCGGGGCGCCGTCACTGCTCCCTGCTCTCTCCTGGGAGAAGACAGCGGGGTGGGGGGGTGACGTCACAAGGCAGAACCCGGAAGTGGTGCAAATACCTGTCTCTGCACCCCCCTGAAAGTTGCCAAATGTTACACCGGAGGGGTGGAGTCAAAAAAGTGGAGGTTCACTTTTTGTGTGAACCTCCGCTTTAAGCATGCTGTAACAGCACAAGTTTCAGATGTAGAATGGCAACAGTCCTCAACACCTGTGTTTCACGTGATGCCCTTTTTTTGAGGATTATTGGGAGGAGGCATTGCAAGTCGTGCCCCAATGCTCCCTCAATGTAACACAGAGACTTATGCAATAATACCTACTTTTGAGGGCTCTTTTTACTTTGGCCAGGTTACATAAAATGGGTATCCTAGACTCCCTCATATGTGACAAATCTTCCAAGCATCACAGGGACTTGATTCACCTAACTTGCCCCAAACTGCATCTCTATTGGGTGGGAGTAATGACCACCATTAACCACTTGCTTACTGGGAACTTTACCTCCCTGGCGTTATTCCCGAGTTAGGCTCGGGGTGAAATTTCAGCACCAAAAGCGGTATCCCCGAGCCCGAATCGGGATTGCATCACAGTATCCAGGCAAGGAAGTTACTTACGTTGTCCCTGGATCCTGCGATGTCTCCCCGCTGTGTGATCAAGCTGTCTCCTCGCTCGATTCACACAGTTCCCTGCGACGTTACAAATAAAAACACAATACACATACAGTATACTATAATCTTACAGATTACAGTATTGTATAAAATAAGTACACATCCCCTTTGTGCCTAGTGGTTAGTCCATTGTCCTGCATGCACTTTTATATTATAAAAACGATTATCTGCCTGGAAACTGGAGATTGTCCATAGCAACCAAAAAGTGTCCCTTTATGTCAAAAGTGCTTTTAGACCAGCTAGAAAACAGCGATAATAAATTAGAATCACTTGTAGATCTGAGCAATAGTGATTTGTGGGGAAATTTGTCATCAAACAGTAAAAGTAATGACAGCGACAATTCTGCAAATTTCAGTGTTTTTGATTTGATTACATTATTTATTATTATTATTATTATTATTATATTATTTGTTATAATTATGTATAGTTATTTATTGTATTATAATTTATGATTTTGTGTTTTAAATGTTATCATACTTGGGATGTCTACTAGACTCTTGTTCGGACAGATTTAGGTGAGTTATTTCTAAGAATTACTGTACAAGCCTACATTATAAAACGCCAAATTTCCATGCAAAATAATTGTAACGCTTTCAGCACCTAAAACCTAACATAATCATACCGCCAGGGAGGTTAAATCATCTTCCTGCCCAGACTAATTTTCAGATTTTAGCACCGTTGCACTTTGAATCATTTTTTTTACACATAAATAGAGCTTTTTTTATGATATTTAGTCACTGCTGATTTTTATTTTTTATTTTTTATTTTGTTCCTTTGTAATAATAGATGTCTTTTTAAAGGTGCATCCACCTATATGAATCAGGTGGGAGCCAGACTAAGGATATTCTTTAATGTCTGGGCAATACAAGACCCGTTAGTGCATAATTCCCACCTAGGTAGTAATAGTTTTTGAAGAGAGTGATGTTTTGACTGACCATCTAAAAAAATAAGTATCTTTAAGGTAACAAAGATAGTCTATTAAAGCATAATTTGTTGATTAAACAGATATGCTTAACGCTCGTGTGTGTTTTTCCACGTACGGCAAGGTACCAAGTTCACTTTAATGCTACAGTAGCTCAACAGCTGTGGATATTTACCCTGCTGCTTTGTTCACCCCGGGAAGCAAAGGTACAGTTGGTGTCTATCTGTATAATCTTTTAGATTATAATAATTTTTATCAGGGTTTCCCTGAGATCTGATGCCGTGTACACACGATCGTTTTTCGGCATGAAAAAAAAACAAAGTTTTTCAGCATGTCCTAAAAACAAAGGGCCAGATTCACAGAGCGATTACGCCGGCGTAACAGGAGATGCGCGGCGTAAGTCTAATTGTGCGCATGCATTTCGATGCACGGCACTCCCAAAACGAGATGCACAAGAAAACTTTTTTTTTTTGTCCAGCGTAATTTCGTTAGACATGCGCATCCGTCCGCGCAAAACTGCGCTAGACAAACCATTGATTTGCTATTAAAATATGCTAATGAGGGAGTTACGCGTATCCACAAAAGAACGTTGGTGCAGCGCAGGCTACGCGCTGTGCGCAACAGCTAAATGTTCTGTCTAAAATTAGACCATATAAAAGCTGCTCTAAAATTAGACAATTCGTCTACATGTCAGATAAAGCAACACTGTTAGTGAGGAGCAGAGCAGTCACACGTGTTGCCCAACAAACTGTATGCCAACATGCCAGTGGCATCCATGCTCATAGCTATACTACTGACTTTAGATGAGCAAAGAAGGAGGAGGGCACTGAGGAGGGCACAGGATTTTTTTTTTTTTTTTACTTTACCATTTAATCTTATCTAATACAATATTCTTATCTGATACAAGCCCCTCACTCTTCACTCTTCACGGGAGAGGATATATCACGCACGCATATACATCTATGGCATGAGTGATTCTGAGGTGTCTCGCATCTTCAGATTCACCCCTCATATGCCATCATGGAATTAACCACAACCCTGCAGGAGGACATCACCAGCCCAACACATGACACTACCCATGACACCCATGACAGCTACATATACAATCAGAGCCCCATCCTCACAGATTTCGAACAGAACATGTATGGGGGCAGCTGGCTGGTTGGTGAGTGACATGGGTGTCAGGCATGACTGTCCCCCCCATGATGCACACATCACAAGGGGCACATGCACGACTAACATCCTCCTGTCTTTTCCCTTCAAGGTGACTCTGCATATGCACTGGGACCCCATCTCATGACCCCATCTCATGCCAGCTCACATTATGCATCTTTGCACGTTAAACACACACATTAATCATGGCACAATCAGAATACATGCATGCACACCACTGTGGTCCCTAGTACACACACCCCACATCCTCATCAAATTGGATTGGCACCAGTCCACCATGCAGGACTTGTGAGCAGCAACGCCACGCCAAGGCTCCAATTATGTCACTGTACATTCATACACCATTCACACGGACCTGGGGATCACTTCTCCCTGGTCCTGGGGAACCCTTCTCCACCAAAATTGAGGGTGACACCCCTTTTCCGGCAGGAATGTCACCCCCACATTCAAACAGCATTCACAACCCAAAAAAAAAAAAATGCGCAGCAAAAGCAAAAAATTTCCAGCACCAAAAAAAAAAAAATGGGCAAAAAAAAACCAGGCCAAAAAAAAAGGGGAAAAACAAATTAATGCCGTTGACGTGAGCCACGCCTGGGGCGCCCACGGCCACGGCCCCGGGCTCCTCAGGGGAGACTCATGGGGGAGGGGGTAAACCGGGGAAGGAGGAGCAGCCCCTGGTCTCTGCCCACCTGGCGGCCTGCCCTCCAAGGCCACGGCAATTTTGTCTAGGCCAGCACTTAATGATGCCGTATTGGCCTGGATAGCCTGGGTGAGGGCCCTCACATCCTGCCCAATGCCTGCTGTTGTAGTCTGCAGGTCGTTTAGGCAGTTTGTAAGAGCCCGGGAGTGGCAGTCCAGGTCCCCAAGCGTATCCTTTATGGAGGACAGGCTCTCCTCCATCCGCCCCAAGGTCTGGCTGACCTCTCCCAGATGGCGGGTCTGAAGGAACTGGTCCTTTCTCAGAGTGGAGGGCAGGAGATCGGCCAGCCCCCTGGCCTTCTGGGTCGCCTTCCTGCCTCCAGCTGAGGCTTGTGGCTGGGGAGAAGGGGAGGCCCTTGGGAGAGGAGCCCTGTTGGGGGAGGAGTTATGGAGGGCTGGCTGCTGCCAGCCAGAGGGGAAGAGTCCTCCAAAAACAAAAGTCCAGTGCCTGACATGGACTCCTCCTCCTCCTCAAACTCCTCCTCCTCAACTTCCTCCTCTTCAACCTCCTCCTCTTTAACCTCCTCCTCTTCAACCTCCTCCGAGGACTCCGGCCTTGTCGGGGGGTCCTCATCAGGCTGGGATGGTGTGGTCAGCCCAGATGGCCCAGCACCCTCCTGCTCATCTGTGGATGACACAAAACATTCACAGGTTGGAGGATCCACACACTTGCCACATATTCCCTTTCACCCCCTCCCCCACACATGCTACACACCTGATAGGGCCAAAAAACCTTACCTGGCATCACGCCTTCATGACTTGAATCATAGCCGGGCAGGCCCTCCACTTCTTGCCTATGAAAGGTCTGGGCCACCGCACGCTCCTCCGCTGTCAGCCTAACAGGGCATGGTGGGCCCCCTCCTGTGCCCCTGGCATGGGCTAGCATTTTGGCCAGCTTGTTTTTGACAAGACGCCGGAGGTCATTGATTTTCTTTTCAATCCCCGACCGTGTCCGGGTCTCCCCCCCCCCCCCCGATGCATTCACCTGGTCAGTAATCCTGTCCAAAATCTCTCTCCTCCTGGCCGGGGTGGTGTTGGCACTGTCCGGGCCGTGGAGGTAACGCCCATAACCGGAAATGGCCCGGGCAAGAATTCGTTTCTCCCCCAAAGTAAAATTTAGCTTCCTCTTTCTCTCCATCATACTCAGACAAAAACTCACCCCCAAACAGTCAGCAAAAATCACGCACAAAAACAAGCAGGAAAAATCAGTCACAAAAACAAGCAGGAAAAATCAGTCACAAAAACAAGCAGCAAAAATCAGTCAAAAAAACAAGCAGCAAAAATCAAGCAAGAAAACAAGCAGGAAAAATCAAGCAAGAAAACAAACGAACAAAAAACTAACAACCAAAAAGTCTCACAAGCAGTCACCAAAAATCACTTACAAAAATCTTCTAACAAACACAAGATCACACGGTCCACAAATATCACAAAGACAAACCACAACGCAACAACAGAAAAAAAGCACCTTGCTGTATAGGGAGGGATACAAAGGGATGTACTTTTGCAAAGGAAGGGCGTTTGTGTCTGTCTATTTATGCTGTCTGCGTAGGTCATGATTTTGCCCTAGTCCACTTCCAATTTCACTGATTGCGCTGTTCCCGAGTTGTGAGCATGCGCACAGAGGTGCTGACATGGTCTGCTTCAAGCGCGCATGCGCGAGCCGGCCGGCCCTTCATTTGCATGGGGTCACGGCTCATTTCAATGTAACACGCCCACGTCCTTCCCAATTTGGATTACTCCGCCTTGCGCCTCAGAAATAACGTTGCGCAGGTGCTAATTTCTGCGTAAAAGCGACGAGAATAGGGTGATTGCGCCGCTACATTGCGCCAGTCTAACGTAAAGGCGGTGTGCTACGCCGGTCCAATAATGCGCAGATGTACCTGAATCTGGCCCAAAGTTTTTACAACTTCATCATTAAAAACGATGTTGCCCACACACCATCGTTTTTGAAAAATGATGAACAAAGCGCGGTGACGTACAACACATACGACAGCACTCTAAAGGGGAAGTTATATTCGCTGATTCCTTGTTAGTGAAAGACGATTCGCGTTTTTTTGTCTGTTACGTGATGAATGTGCTTACTCCATTATGAATGGTAATTTTACCAGAACGAACGCTCCCGTCTCATAACTTGCTTCTGAGCATGCACATGTTTAAAGCGTCGTTTTAGCCCACACGCGATGAATTTTTACAACCCGAAAAACAACATTTTGATGAAAAATGATGTGAAGCCCACACACGATCATTTTAAATGACGTTTTTAAAAACGTTGTTTTTTTATGCCGAAAAAAAACAGAAATGTGTATTCTCATTTTACTTTAATTTTCCATTCTATGTGCATCTTAATAGTGATAAAATGAAATGGTATGTGGCTCTGCCCCCTCAACTCTACAGGATTTGCTATATACTGTATATACTTGTTTTAAATTTTTTTTAATAGCACTATATTATGTGAATTACAGAATTTAAATAAAAAATAAAAAAAGCATAACTGTTTTTTTTTTGTTTTTTTTATTGTTAACATAGTAATTATTATTAGATTCTCTGTCACAAACACTATATTGTATGCCCTTAATTTTAGAAACATAACTAACCCTAGAACCAAAGCATTTTGTTCTCTCCCTTTATGATTTCTAGAAAAAAGACACTGTCACCAGATGGCATCTGGCACAAACAGTTTCCTGTTTAAACAGTGAATTCTTTCCAATTTTGAGAGAGACTTGCTTTATAAAAAGAACATTTATTACATGCACAGACCATTAGTGCATCACTTTTCCATTAGCCCCTTTCCTGCAGTACCTTCCTGAACTTAATATTCAGTATTCATTTAGCGTGCAACTGGTTTATCTGATGCAGAAAAGAGCATAGTAAAATGTTTTCCTGATTAAAAAAAGGCGAGAGAGAGAGAGAGAGAGAGAGAACAAAATTATAGCAGAATAGAGCGCAGGTTCAAGACTGACATTTGTATGTATTCATTAAGCACATCAACTTTAGATTTATGACATAAAGCAAATTCACAATATAATAACTTTAGATGACTCTGACATTTGCAGGAACACTTGCTGCTTGGTAAACAAGAATTTATATGTTATTAGTTGTGCTTACAGTTACATTGTTTGTTCCATCTTCAAACACTTCCTATAAAGCCTGCGATTTCCATATACTGTTTATTTGTAGCTACAAGAAAGTTTGCACAGAAGTATAGTTCTTATCATGAAAACAGCCCACACACATTGAAATCCTAATTTCCACCCCAGCAAAACCCATTTGACACAGCCATCACCTCACAAGAATGCATTGCTTTTTTTTTTTATTTGTTTTACTTACTTTCTGGCCCAGTCTTTTGGCAGATCATGTGACATGCTGGGTTATATTCCTCTTTTCTCCTCATTTCTCCATCAGGCTAGGGGGTAGTTGTGGTTGATGCTGAAAACACTCTGCATTAATACACTGCAAGTGCAGAGCGGATCAATTACATTATTAAACTAGAATTGATATATTGTGGCAAAGATGAGGTACTGTGGGGGAAGGGTGGCTGCTTCAGATAGCCAGTGTTGTTTTCGCCGGTGGGACATTTAAAAAAACATACTGAACTGAGGAAAAAAAGAGTCCTTTCCTCTATTGCCTGGCTATTATGCAGGTCCACTGCAATACTTTCTGAGGTTTTAAATTGATTTATAATCGGTATGCTTATTCCAGGTCAGTGACTTAAACAGCACGAAAGCCCAAGATAGCCAGGCAACAAGTAATCCCAAGTATGTCAGCAATGGCAACAGCCTTCATTTTTCTTAGACAAATAATGATTAACAGACATGTATTTTGCATGCAGTAGCTTAAGGCCGCATACACACGAGGAGACATGTCTGCGGACCAGTTTCAGCGGACATGTTCGATCATGTGTACGGCCTAGAGGACAGGTTTCCAGCGGACAAAAGTTTCTAAATATGCTTAGAAACTTGTCCGCTGGAAACCTGTCCGTCGGACATGTCCGATGGTTAGTACGCCTAACCATCGGACCGAAATCCCGCGCATGCGTCAAATTGATTCGACACATGCGTGGAAGCATTGAACTTCCTTGTTTGAGCACATTGGTGTGTTCTCTGTCCGCGGGGATTTTGGTCTGATGGTGTGTACACACATCAGACCAAAAGATCCCTTCAGACATGTCCGATGAAAACGGTCCGTCAGACCTGTCTCATCGGACATGTCTCCTCGTGTGTACGCGGCCTAAGATATCAGTTCATTTAAAAAAACACACAAACAAAAAAAACTGTGCTAGATAAAGGTCTCCAGTCTTCCAATTCTTGGAATTTAAGAATAGAGTTGGGCTAGTTTATTAAAGTAGCTGAGCATCTTTACTTCAATTGTCCAATCATGTAAATAGAAAAAAAATGTATACTTATTTCATCTGAACATGCTTGTATGTTCAGAGTTAACACATATTTGTTTTTTTATATATAATTCTGGAGTAACGTTTCTCATTTACGTTACTACGCCGTAACTTTAGGAGCAAGTACTGTTATTCACAAAGCACTTGCTCCTAAAGTTGCGGCGGCGTAACGAAAATGAGCTGGCGGAATTCAAATTGGGCGGGTAGGGGGCGTGTATTATGTTAACTATGCGCGATCCCGCGGCGAACGTACTGCGCATGCGTCGACTGTCAGTGCGCATGCTCCAAATTCTGTCACTGAACGTCAATGACGTCAATCCCCATTCATTGACGTTTTACGCAAATGACTCGAATTCTTTTTTTGCGACGCGATGACGACGGCCATACTTAACATAGGATACTCCACTAGGGGGCTGCTTTATCTTTAGGCCGCGTATCTCTTACGGAAACGTCGGAAAGTCACTGCGTTGCGCCCGAATACGATCGTGAATTTCCGATTCCCGCTGATTAACATATTCTCTTAATACAATTACGCCGCTCGTATAGGAACTCCAACCCGGCGTTTCTTGTTTTCTGGTTACAGAAAACAAAAACGCCGGCTCAAAGTGACAGTTAGGCTGGAGTATCACTGATACTCCAGCCTAACTCTACCTGAATCTGTCCCAATGAAGTTTTATTAACATTTTTGAAAGAAAAAAAAACAGTGCAAGGAAAGATATAGGGAAATTGGCAAGGCAATCCCGTTTTGGTGCAATAAAGATTATATTGTCCCAGGCACAGTATAATCAGTTGTTAACATAAATAAATGGAAACAAGGAAATGGAAGAGGGATCAGGGAAAGAGAGAGAGAAAACAACAATACAAACTCAATGGAACACATGTGTGTCAGTGGTCTAACAATACCCTCTCTGTATTCTAAGAGCCAACGGGGGATAGATTATGAAAGAGTGGCAAGTAAATGTACCAGGGATCCTGCCACAATAGGAACTCCATATGTGTCTGAAAACATACAAATCAAATCTATTGTATGGTGTTTTCAAACAATATAATCACTTTCTAGGGAATTATAAATCCAAACAGACCAGATGTCTCTAAACTGTTCCTCTTTATTGTTAATAGTATGGACCCATCTCTCTGCTTCCATGATGCTTCCCATTTTCCTCTGCTAGACCGATAGGGTAGGGCAGTGGCTTTGAATCCAGAATCTAGGTGTGAGACTCTTTGCTGCAATCAGGAGAAAGGGTGTAACAGTCTGCTTGTGCAATTTTAAGGCAGAGGTGGCATGGAAAAAGTAGTGTAAGGGGGATGAACTCAGTAAGCTTAAGGGTAGTATTTTGTATCAATAGGGAGATCTATCTGAAGAATTTCTGGATCTTGGGGAAGTACCATCAAAGATGTAAGTAAGTGTTCAACTCCTCCATCACCTTGGATCTGCCGTTTGGAAAATTTGAGTCAGTCACTTAGGTGTTTTGTACCATCGTGAGAGAAATTTATAACAGGTTTCCTGGGTTTTAGTGATGAAAGATGAGACATGAGTCAGTTTTATGATTATTTTTTTTGTATTTGTTAAACTCTCTAATGAAATACAGAAAATACAAAGAATTGTTACCTAGTAAGAGCTTGTACATTTGTGACATAAGATGTTGGAAGTCACTGGAAGACTCAAAGGCACGTGGTTTATGGTTTAATTTATAAACAAAAATAGTGTATCTGCCTGTAATACCATGGGGTTTATTTACTAAAACTGGAGAGTGCAAAATCAGGCTCGCTTCTGCATAGAAACCAATCAGCTTCAAGTTGTTTTTGCCAAATCTTAATTGAACAAGCTGAACTTGTAAGGTGATTGGTTTCTATACAGAAGTGAGCCTGATTTTGCACTCTCCAGCTTAATTAAATAAACCCCCAAATGTCCATGGGAAACCCACTATAAGTTTCTCTCAGTTGTTCTAAGGGTAAAAGCATCCCATCAGGGTCAATATAGAGCAAATGGTATCACTGTTATCTCCTCAGGATTTAAAAAAATTAGACCCTGCAAACCAGGGGAAGCCCCCCCCCCCCCAAGGGAGCCAAGGGGGAAATATAGGGTCTAACTCTTGTTTCCTATTTATTTTGTCATACGTTTTTAGAGTGGCTAGTATAACAGGAAAAGGTCCAAATACAAAGGCCTCTCGCCATTGCTGGGATCCAAGGCATGTCTGCAAGAATATGATCAGTAATATTGGAAGCAAAGAAATGGGTACTGTATAAAAGAGGTACAGAATTTTAGGGAGAATTGTCATTTTAAGCACAAGGGGGCTTATACATTTTAAGCATGTTAACGTGAAAGCCCCCTTGTGATTTCGTGGACCCATCATGCCTGGATGGTGACGTTACAAGGTGGCGTGGCGTAATCCAATTACCACGCCCCCATTATTATTTAAGAAATGCTTGACATTGGCGCAGGTACAATGTACCCCATAATCATTCACATCTGGGGGCCCCTTGTTAAAGGGACTTCCATTCTGATAAGTCCCCTGCCCGCAGACCCCGACTACCACCTGGCAAGGGTTGTCGGGGAGAGGGCCTTGTCCCTATTAACATGGGGCAAGGTGCTTTGGAGCGGGGGGCACAGAGCCCCCCTGCCCCAAAGCACCTATCCCCCTATGTTGAGGGCATGCGGCCTGGTATGGTTCAGGAGGGTATGCGCTAGCTTCCCCTCCCTTTCCTGACCTGCCAGGCTCTATACTCGGATAAGGGTCTGGTATGGATTTTGGGGTGACCCCCATGCCAGTTTTTTTTATTTGGCATGGCAAATCCATACTAGACACAAGGGACTGGGGGGACCCCACACCGTTTTTTTTACTCAATTATTTTTAGCCGGAAATTATTTTTTATTACATTCAGCGGGAAGCCCGCTGACAGCTGATGACTCATCGGTTGCAGCCGGCTTCCCTGTACCCTCCTTAGCAACCAGCTATATACAGTTTAAAAAAAAAAAATGTGGCAAGCACCTCAAAAAGCACTGCAGAAATGCTCAAAAGCAACATGCATAGATGTGAATCGAGCCTTTACCAAAACTCGCTTGCTATTAAAACCAAAACAGCTGCCATAGCCATATTCAAATTCAGTAGTCTTTGGATTAGGACTTCCAAAGTCCCTCCTTTTTTATAATTTATAACAGAAAAAAAAATTAAAAAAAATAAAGCATTAATAAAAAATAAAAAAAACGACTTCCAAAGTCACACCCCACTAGCACCTCACTTCCACAATTTTTTTATTGTTCTATTCATTTTCTCCTATTTTCCTCTTCCCGCCTGTACTTTTTTTTTTTTTACTCTTTATATTTCTTAATCCCCTTTTTGCACAATAATAGTAGTTTTCTTTTGTGTATTACTGTGTAATATGATTTACCTGAAATATTTCACAGCCCATGATATGACCATAATATGCAGTTTTTAATACTTCCCAGTTATATATTCTATTAATAAATATAATGTAGTCTGTCATAAATTCTATTAAAGCCCTTTTTACATAAACCAGTTTCTGAATCTTACTATGTGTAAGTTGGGATTGGTGACTGTTTAGATGCAACTATTGCACATGCTTTCATGGGCTTTTATTGCCCAAAAAAAATAACATTTTGTTTTGGTTTACAATTTATTTAAATATGTAAAATACATAATATCATGACAATATACAACAGAGGATATTCATTATGTCACAAATGCAGATTTAAAACTTAAAACAAACAACAATTTAGAAGCATACAGAGAATCTTCAGATCATTTGAATCAGTAAATTTACAGATATAGGTACATAGAAAGTCCAAAATATGCCCAATGGCACTGATCATTTAATCTATGGTATATAAAGAGGTACTGTATCAGTTCAAGGAACAAGTATAATACGGTGGTTCTTCCATGCATCCCAGAACAGGTGCATCTTATCCTGTAATGCTTTCCATTAACATAACACAAGCATGTCCAAAGTCCGGCCTGCGGGCCAATTGCGGCCCGCGTTCTGGTACAAGAGACACAGATCGGTCTCCTCTCTCTCCTGACAGGACATGGATCTCTGTGTTTACACACAGAGATCCACGTCTTGTCCCTGTAGCCGCCGATTTAGAGTGCCTGGAGGACACCGCGGCCCCAGGCACGCGCATCGGTATCTCAGGAATGCAGCGGGCACGCGCGCACCGCCGGCGGTGCTCGCGCGCCCTCTAGTGGCCAGGAATAGCACAGGGTGCATATATGCGCCCTGTCAGAGATTCAGAACCACCCGACGGCCGCATATATTCGTACGGCCATCGGGAAGTGGTTAATATAGATAAAAAGTACCCCTTTGCACAGTAAGAAACCCCCGCTCCAAATGCACGTACCGTTAGTAAAGTGTTGATGAGCATATAAAGTTAAAGTGTCTCCAATTAGTAACTAAGTCCCCAGAAGCTTGCATGTTGTTGCCACAGCACTAGAACTCCTTCCTGGTCTGAGGAAACCACCAGTGAAGCGCACTCATCACTTCCGGTTTGCGGATCGCCCTTAGGGCGGGACTACTACGACGATCCGCAAACCGGAAGTGACGAGTGCCCAGAAGTTATGTTTGAAGGAACCTCTAAGTGGACAACCATGAACACAGGAAAGATAGCGTGGAGTTTATAGGGGGTGTAATACCACCTGGTCATTACTGCTAAAAGTGGTCTCTCTAATTGCAAGGGATTTAGTACATTTACGCAAATTATCCAGCACAATATTCCAGTCCTCCAAAGTAAATTGTGTAACGCAGTGTCCAATTTGCTCATATAAGGGAGCGTGCTGACAAAATTGGAAGCAACAGCTGATTTGTAGAGGTCTGAGATCAGACCCTTATCTCTGGGAGAGTCACGGCAAAGCCTTTTAAAAAATTTGGTTGGTGAGAAATAAAGAGAAGTTTTGCAATGCCTAATCTCTAGGTAGTGGAAGAATTCTTGAAGTGGAATTTGTTTCTGCATACATAGAAGATAAAAGGTAGCAAATGCTCTTCCTATTTGGAAGTGGTAGGGGAATTTGTATGCCACCATGAAAAGCTCTCTGGAGAAGTAAAAGCCAGAATAAATGTGGGTTCTTCTAAAAAGGGTGAATTTGGGGTAACAGAGGACACCTGGGAAAGGAGCTGATTTCAAATCTAAGGCCTCGTACACACTATCGGACATATCCGATGAAAACGGTCCGCGGACCATTTCCATCGGATATGTCCGATCGGGAGTTTG
Organism: Rana kukunoris; assembly: GCA_029574335.1. Classification (NCBI taxonomy): domain Eukaryota; kingdom Metazoa; phylum Chordata; class Amphibia; order Anura; family Ranidae; genus Rana; species Rana kukunoris. The sequence continues at coordinate 441,394,751 of CM056050.1, forward strand.
ATCCGATGGCGTGTACACACCATCGGATCAAATTCCCCGCCGCCGGACGGCGCGGTGACGTGGCGGTGACGCAGCGGTGACGTTGACGCCGCCACGTCACCGCCACGTCACCGCACCAGGAAGTTAAACACTTCCGCGCATGCGCCGAATCCATTCGGCGGCGGCGCGGCGGCGGTGGGGGACGACATGTCTGCTGGTAAGTGTACTAACCAGCAGACATGTCGGGCGGACAGATTCCCACCGGATAGATTTCAAAGCATGCTTTGAAATCTGTCGGGTGGACAAATCTGTCCGCTAGCCCATACACACGAGCGGAGATGTCTGCTGAAACGGTCCATCGGACCGTTTTCAGCAGGCATATCCCCTCGTGTGTACGAGGCCTAACCCAGAGCACTTTTGTACTAGGGATATTCCATTGAGCTATTTGAGAAAAACAGCCACAAAAAAAATATAACCATAAATTGGGTAATCCCAGACCATCAGCAGATTGGGCTTTATAAAGAATATATGTAGAAAATCTGGGGTGTTTATCTTTCCCGATTAACCTATTAACCACTTAAGACCCGGACCTTTAGTCAGCTAAAGGACCCGGCCAGGTTTTGCAATTCGGCACTGCGTCGCTTTAACAGACATTTGCGCGGTCGTGCAACGTGGCTCCCAAACAAAATTGGCGTCTTTTTTTCCCACAAATAGAGCTTTCTTTTGGTGGTATTTGATAACCTCTGCGGTTTTTATTTTTTGCGCTATAAACAAAAATAGAGCGACAATTTTGAAAAAAAATCAATATTTTTTACTTTTTGCTATAATAAATATCCCCCAAAAATATATAATTTTTTTTTTTTTCCTCAGTTTAGGCCGATACGTATTCTTCTACATATTTTTGGTAAAAAATCGCAATAAGCGTTTATCGGTTGGTTTGCTGAAAATGTATAGCGTTTACAAAATAGGGGATAGTTTTACTGCATTTTTATTATTTTTTTTTTACTACTAATGGCGGCGATCAGCGATTTTTTTCGTGACTGCGACATTATGGCGGACCCTTTTTTGGACAATTGTCATTTTCACAGCAGTAATGTGTCTTTACAACTGTAGGGGGTGTGGCTGTAGGTGTGACGTCATCGATTGTGTCTCCCTATAAAAGGGATCCCGCGATCGATGACGCCGCCACAGTGAGGCCGCGTACACATGATCAGACCGGTCTGATGAAACTGGCCTTAAGGCCACCCACGGCTGGGTACTAGCACAGCACGTACCATTCTGCCGACGTATATGTGCAGGAGACGGTCCTTAAGTGGTTAACATCTCTTTGAAGACTATCAATAAAAGATTTTGGGATAGTGATAGGGAGAGCTCTAAAAAGGTATAATGCCGCGTACACATGATCGTTTTTCATCATGGAATAAAACATCGTTTTTCGGCATGAAGAAAAACAAAGTTTTTCCAACTTTTTTAAAAATGATGAGCAAAGTGCGGTGACATACGATGGCACTCTAAAGGGGAAGTTCCATTCAAGCTCCCATTTCTAACTTGCTTTTGAGCATGCCCGGGTTTAAAACGTTGTTTTAAATGTCGTTTTAGCCCACACACGATAATTTTTTACAACCCGAATAATGACATTTTAAAAAACAACGTTTAAAATTGCAGCATGCTCAAATTTTTTTTTTGTCGTTTTTCAGAAGATGAAAAACGATGTGAAGCCCAGACACGATCATTTTAAATTACGTTTTTAAAAACTCTGTTTTAAATCATGCCGAAAAACGATCGCGTGTACGCGGCATAACAGTTTAGGCAACAGATTCATTTAATGGCTGTGACTCTAACTAAAAATGAGATACTATAAAAATGCCAGACTTTAAGTTTAAATTTCAGAGCTGAGATACATATGGAGGATATTTTGCAGCAAAAATGCAAGATAGCGGTTGTGTAAGATAAATTCAGAGATATACAATTTTATCAACGGACCATTGGAATGGAAAGGAGCCTTGGAGGGCTTCATACTGGGCAGTCAGTTTATTGATTGGGAGACCTGTTGATTTAGTGATGTTGACTGAGAGTCTTGATATAGAGGCAAATTTAGATAGTATAGAGAATAATTTGGTTAAGAATTTATGGAGTTGAAAAAAATATATATTTTAAAGCCAAAAGGGAAAAATATACAATTGCTTTATGATTTTCCAACATATCACTTTGAGAGTGACTGAGCTATTAAAATATGACATTTATTTTTCTATCAATCTATCTATCTATGCTATATGGAAACACGTATGTAGATACCCAAATCATTGAGTTCAATTGTTTCAGCCATACTCACATATTTTAACAGGTGCATACAACGAGGCACAATCTGTAGACTTACAATCACCATTGTCAATCATTGACAGAACAAATAGTTTTACTAACTGTTTTACAGTTTTTTTTCTGTTCAGCATGGCTCTGCTCCTGTGAACAATACCAGGTGCATAAAGACAGAGGGCCAGATTCACGTATTCCAGAGCATCTTTGCTCTGGAGTAACGCTTCTGATTTGCGTTGCGCTGCCGAATTTTTAGGAGCAAGTGCTGTCATTCACGAAGCACTTGCTCCTAAAGTTGCGGCAGCGCATCGCAAATGAGCCGGCGGAATTCAAATGTCGCGGGTACGGGGCGTGTAGTATGCTAACTACGCGCGATCCCGCCGCCGACGTACTGCGCATGCGTCGAGTGTCAAAACATCCCCGTGCGCATGCTCCAAAATCTGTGAATGAACGTCAATGACGTCACATTCCCATTCATGACCGTTTTACGCAAGCGACGTTTTTTTTTTTTTTCCCGACGCGATGACGACGCCTATACCTAACATAGGATACTCCAACCCCATGTAGGTATATCTATGCGCCGCGTATCCCGTCCGGAAACGTCGTAACGTCACTGCGTCGCGCCGGATTTCGATCGTGAATTGCCGATTTCCGCTCATTAACATATTTTTTGAGCGTAAATCGGCGGGAACGCCCCCGGCGCCATTTTTAAGTTGAAGTAACGATGCGATGGCGAAACTCAGTTACGCTCATCGCATCGGAACTTCAACCCGGCGTTTCTTGTTTTCTGGTTACAGAAAACAGAAACGCCGGCTCAAAGCCACTGTTACGCTGGCGGATCACTCGATCCGCCAGCGTAACCTTTCATGAATCTGGCCCATAGACTAATGCCCAATACACACAATTAGATTTTTTGCAGATATTTGTCTTTATTTATTAAATTAAAAAACATTAATATGTAATATCTAGTGTGTATGGGCCATTAGGCTGGCCACACATTATTTAATTTTCTTATTCAATCTTCTTTAGATTTACATTAAACTATGTAGTGTAAGTGCCTGCCTGATTGCATACAAATTGAAAGTGTTTAGGTTTGACCTCATATTATATGATTTTGGTAAATCTAAAGAAAAATTGTGAAAAGTACAGTTGTCAAACTTGAGTGGCCTTCAAAGGCTCTGATCTCAACCCTATTTAACATCTTTAGCATGAAATGAAAGGCTAAATGCAATTTAGGTCTACTCATCCATAGTGGCGGCTGGTGCTTAACATTTTTGGGGAGACGCAAACAAAAGAAAAAAAAACAAACAATTGCAGCCTCACTGTGCCCATCAAACGCAGCCACTGTGCCATCAAATGCAGTCACTGTGTCATTGAATGGAGCAACTGTGCAATCAATTGTCGCCACTGTGCCATGCCATCAATTGTTGCCACTGTGCCATGCCATCAATTGTCGCCACTGTGCCATCAATTGTCGCCACTGCCATGCCATCAAATGCAGCCACTGTGCCGTGCCATCAAATTCAGCCACTGTGCCATGCCATCAAACGCAGCCACTGTGCCATAATTTATCGCCACTGTGCCCATCAATTGTCACCACTGTGCCATGCCATCAAATGCAGCCACTGTTCCATCAATTGTCACCACTGTGCCATCAATTGTCGCCACTGTGCCCATCAATTGTCACCATTGTGCCCATTGATTGTCACCACTGTGCCATGCCAAACACAGCCGCTGTGCCATAAGACGCAGCCACTGTGTCATGCTATCAAACGCAGCCACTGTGCACATCAATTGTAACCACTGTGCCCATCAATTGTTGCCACTGTGCCTATCAATTGTCGCCACTGGGGTTTCTGGGGGTCAGCCATCCTCCTTCCATTGTCCCTCGATGTCTTCTCCCGCCCTCGATGCCGCTTCAGCCAATCAGGTTACTGGTAACCAGAACCGGTGAACCTGATTGGCTGAGACTCCTGTCAGTGTTAACCAGGGAACGCACCCCCCGTGCGTCCCATGGATAACAATTTGGAAGCCGATTACAGCCCTCAGACTATAATCGGAAAGCCTATCAGAGTCACTGGCTCTGATAAGCACTTCCAAAGCCAACCAGCTGCCATTATTCAGATGGTCGACGCTCACCTGGGGGCCGGCCATCTGAATAGCGGGCGGCAGCAACAATCCATGGATTCATGCAATGCATTAATCTATGTATTGTTGATCAGTGGCAGTGCAGGAGAGAGAGCCCTCTATGGACGCACCGCCACTGCTCATCCAACATCAGTAGTGGACCTCAAAAATGATCCTGGGGATGAATAAGTGTGTGCATTTCCACGGACACACTCCAAAAATCTTCTGGAATGCTTTCCCATAGGAATATTTTTCTTATAGCAGGAGTCAATTACAGACCCAAAGGTGAGGGGGAGGCTCTATATTATTGCCAATGGTTTTAAAAGGGAATATCAAACAAGCTCATATGGGTGTGAATAGTCAAGTATACACACACATATACAGTATTTTATGTTTCATTGATATTCGCTAGTATGTCAGTGTAGCATTTTATTTCCAGAAGTGTATATTATTGCGATTCAAAATGTATATCTTACAATATAGAAGCAGGAAGCAATGTCAGAGCAGATATAGAGCATGTGTGTTTTACATGTCAGGTAAACCATGTGCAGTCTGAAGATGTGATGAAGGCTATTGATTTTAAGATGGAATGTGTTATTAAGTAATTACAGCTTTTCAAGCTCCATCATCTGCCATCTACTCTTAATGAAACTTCTAAAAATAACTAACTGTCATCACAGGTCATAATGCATAATCGTATTGCCTCAGAGTATTTTTAATCTTACCAGTATCATCCTGCCACACTGGCTCATCTTGGCTTCTCAGTTTAGTATTCAGCAAGCTAATTCATTCTGCTGCTGGCAGCCCTGCATTAATGATCAAGCTACAAAGATGAACACAGTCTGCATAACAAATGTGCTTTTCTCAAGATGCAGTAAATACAAAGTGATTAACATGAAATAACTTCTCAGCCAAACTGCCTCTTGTGTTTTTGAAAGAATACCTGTGTTTTTATTTGTCTAGCAAGTTTTAAAATAGTTTTGAGAATTAAAATAAATCATGTAAAATCATTTTATTTCCTTCTCTATTTATTTACAAATTTTTCATGTAAAACACAAACAGTAAAATGTATATATTTTTTTGTGTTTTTATCCCCTGTAATGAATGAACTAATAAATACAAATGAGTAAGGGAAATAATGCACCTTTGTCCATTTTTTGCAATAGTTGGAAGCAGAATGATTTAGATAAACACAATGTTATAACATTGTTTAGAATGTTATCCACCAGCAGCTGACAGACTAAAGGCCCATACACACGATGCAAATTTCGGAAGGGAATTGACGTTTGATGGCCTGTCATCCGAAAATCTTATCGTTAGTATGCTCCCTTCGACATCCGATTTTCATTTTTCGTAAGACAAAAGCTTGATGAACGACGGCTCAATGTCCAATTTTTGGATGGTCAGTACAGAAATCCTCACACAAAAGTATGAGGCTTATCTTGCTGGTGCGTTTCATGTCAAACCATTGCTACATGCTGCATTTTGACAGAACATTACACACAGTTAAAATGTTGGTAAAAATCATGGGCAGCTGGTGGGAAGTAGTCTTGTAGACAAGCTGGAAAAGCATCCACTGATTTCTATGTTATTAGTCAGTGACGCTAACTCTAGTAAGCTCCTGCTAAAAAAAACATTTAAGAGCAAATTTTTGATAATATGGCCTCAAAAAGTTAATTTTTTTTTCCAAAATTATATGTTTATTCAGAAACAAGAAACAGGCCCACACGGACCACAACGAAAGTACAGGCACATTGATATGGTAACATGGCACAGGAAAAGTATACAAGAGTACTACACATACAGGGGTGGGCATTTGCCACACCCAGTATAAATCAGCAGCCAACATCTGTAGCTCAGTGTCTCGTCGTCTTATGGGTAGTCGGTTGGGGAACTATGTGTTACCTAAGGCGTTTGATCGGTCGTCGCGGTCCCATGGGACCGCCTCCCGCCCCCGCTTTTTTATTATTGTAAGAACAGTGTAGTAGGAAGAGGAAAAGCAGTGGGGGGGGGGGGGGGGGGGGGGGTGGGGGGGGGGCCGGAAGGGGCTGGGTAGAGTTCGGGTCTAGGGGGGAGGGGAATAGGGTAGGGGGAGGGGGGGGGTGGATCTGCGAGCATGGATATTCATCATGTCCAGCATGTAAATTGGGTGTCAAAAGGTTACCCGGTAGGTCGGGTATAATCAGGCCTGTGGGTACATTCGGGGTTGCTAGGGGGTACCTCTGAGGGCTTGCCCCTCATCCGAATATTTAAAGACGTTCCAGAGTTGCCAGGTTCTGGAATATGCTTCTTGTCTGTTTTGGCTCGTAAGGATCAAGTCTTCCATCCCGCTGATGTCATCCACCCTCCGTAGCCACATTGCAGCCGTCGGGGGGCGTGAAGACCTCCAGCATAACGGAATGCAAGCCTTGGCAGCGTCCAGAAGGTGGCGCACGACTGATTGTTTATATATACGTATTGGTACGTCGTTGGCATGTAGAAGGAAGTACGCCGGGTCGTCGGGTATTATACGATCAGTGAATTTTTGCGATATGCGCCGTACCTCCTCCCAGTATGGGCGCAAGGAGGGGCATGACCAGAAGATATGTAATAGCGTGCCCTTGTCCGCTTGGCACCGCCAGCAGCGGTCCGATGTCGACGGGTAAAATTTATTTAGAAGGGCTGGGGTCTTGTACCACCTCGTCAGGATTTTATAGTTTGTTTCTTGTACCTTGGTGCAGATCGATGACTTATGTACGAACGTAAGGATGTGTTGTGTCTGTTTAGGCGAGAATACACAGTTTAGATCTTGTTCCCATTTGGACAGGCTTGGGATACGGTAGTCTCCCGTTGGCGTAGCCAGCATAGTCTGAGTGAGGGACAGGGCATGTGGCAGCGTGCCCGACTCCGAACACAGCTCCTCAAAGGCTGTGGGGGGAGAGTCAGATGGGCCAGGGGGCGTCAAGGTGGTCAGAAAGTGGCTGAGTTGGTGCGCTCGCAGGAAGTCCAGCCGGAACCTGCCCATTGGGTCCATAAGTTCCAAGACCGTCTTCCAACGGCCTGTCACTCCAAAGTGAGAGGCTTGGAATATGCCTGCTTCCTTCAACCTGGAGAATTTTGCGTCTCGCATGCCAGGTTCAAAAGAGGGGTTCCCCAATATTGGGCGTAGTGGTGAGTTTCCCGACGAAAGGCGCGTCTGGGTCAGAAGTCTCGCGCAGATTTTGACAGTGTTACCTATCAGCGGGTGGGCCTTAGAGAGTCTCTGCGCCGCCGTAGGGCACCAGGGCGCTCTGTCCAGAGGGATCTCGCATTGTGACTGTTCCAGTCGTGGCCATAGTTTGGTGGCCCCATGTCTGCACCAGTCTATCAGTCGGGTCAGGTGAGCGGCATGGTAGTAAGATCGGACGTTCGGCATCGCCATGCCCCCGTGTGCCTTTGGGAGAGAAAGGATCGTCTTGTGAATTCTGGGGCGTTTCCCGGCCCACAGGAAAGTCGTGAAGATGGTTTGGGTTTGTTTGAAGAAGTCAGTCGGTATGTGTACGGGGAGGGCCTGTAGGAGGTATAAAAATGTTGGAAGTATGGTCATTTTAAGTATACCGCACCTGCCAAACCAGGAGTGGAAGCCAGTAGTCCACTGGGTCAGCAATGTCTGGACAGATCTAAGTAAGGGCGGGAAATTTAACTTATATACCTGGGAGATCTTCGGGGGAATACGCGTGCCTAAGTAGGTCAGGGCTGTGTCAGTCCATTTCAGAGGGTAGCTGTGCTGAAGACGGGTCAGCTGTGACTCCACCACTCCCACTCCCAACGCCTCCGATTTCGTGAAATTAATCTTTAAGTTGGACAGCTGTCCATACCTGTCGAATTCTCGCATCAGAGCGGGTAAAGATATCAATGGCGATGTTAGCGAGAAGAGCATGTCATCAGCATAAGCTGAAACTTTATATTGCTCGTTCCCTATTTCAATACCCCTGATGTTTGGGTTCAACCTTACATGCCTTAGGAAGGGTTCTAGGGATAGAGCGAATAAGAGGGGCGAGAGTGGGCAGCCCTGCCTGGTTCCATTGGTGATCGGAAATGTCTCTGACAGCGTTCCGTTCGCTCTAACTCTAGCCGTCGGGTTTGCGTAAACCGCCGAAACCCAGTTCATCATTTTCGGTCCCATCCCTATATGTCTCAGGGTGTTGAACATAAACGGCCAACTGACCCTATCAAATGCCTTCTCGGCATCTGTCCCTATAAGGACGCATGGGGTCTTTGCTGTCGTGGCCACGTGAATTAGGTTCAACACTTTAACAGTGTTGTCCCTGGCTTCTCTAGTCGGGACAAAGCCCACCTGGTCAAGGTGAATCAAGTCTGGCAGATGATGCTGAATCCTTGACGCTATGATTTTGGTAAATAACTTAAGGTCGGTATTCAGTAGCGAAATCGGCCGGTAGCTACCGCACTGGCCTGGGTCCTTCCCGTCTTTGTGGATTACAGCCACCTGCGCTTGTAGCGTGGAGGCATGTAGTTCCATCCCAGTACTCAAGCTGTTAAGAAGGGCCACTAAGTGTCCACCTAGGGAGGGAAGGAGGGTCTTATAATAGGCAATAGTCAGGCCGTCCGGTCCCGGGGCCTTACCCGGTTTGGCATTGCTCAGTGCTGTCGTAAGTTCCGATAGAGAAATCGGTTCTTCCAGAAGGTCTCTCGTCTCCGCGGGTAACGTCGGCATATGGGAGGATGCTATGTAGTTCTCTGTCAGGTCACCGTCTCGGGTTGGTGGGATGGTTGGCAGATTGTACAGGTCATGGTAAAAGTTTCTAAACTCCCGAGAGATTTGTTGAGGCGTAGAGATCTTCTGGCCCCCGCGTGACATGATGTGTGGTATGTAGGATGACTTATTTTGTGAGCGGATGGCTTGGGCAAGCATCTTGCCGCATTTGTCGCCTGATTCATAGATCTTACGTCGGCATATCTGTATAGCCGCTTTGGCCTTATACTGCATTAAATCAGTGACTTGCCTGCGGGTATTGTCCAGGTCAGTGCTCAGTTGTAACGATGGGGCCTGTTTGTGTTGTGTTTCTAATGTTTGCAGTTTAAAAAGTAGTGCAGTCAGTCGTTCGGACCTCAGTCTTTTCAATCTAGCACCATGTTTAATAAGTATGCCTCTAACAACTGCTTTGTGGGCCTCCCAGACCACCCCCGGCGTGCAGTCCTGGGCGGTGTTTTCGTCAAAATAATGTCTCAGTTCCCTGACCACTTCCGTCATAGTATCCGGGTCTTGCAAGAGGGACTCATTTAAACGCCACGGGTGTCTCTGGGCGGATTGTCTGTCTGTCAGGGCGTAGACCAACGTGACCGGAGCGTGGTCTGACCAAGTAATGGAGCCTATGGAGGAGTCCTTCACGGCATCTAAGTGTTTGTGGGGGATTAGGAAGTAGTCTATCCTGGAGTAGGACTGATGGGGCCTGGAGAAGAAGGTATAGTCCCTCTCTCCAGGATGGCACAGCCGCCAGGTGTCTACCAGTCGATAAGAATGTAGCAGTGTCTGGATGGTTTTCCGCGTGGTCCCCGACGTCGAGGACAGTCCAGTGGACGTGTCCTCCGCAGGTGACAGGGGGATATTCAGGTCACCACCCACCACAAGTTGACCTTCTGTAAAGCCCGCTAGCTGCTTGAAGCGTTTCGTCAGGAAAGTGTCTTGTCGGTCATTTGGGGCATACAGGTTTACAAACGTAATTGATGTCTCCCCTATTTTGCCTTTTAAGAACAGAAACCGTCCCTCTGCATCTAACAACACCTCTCCGTGCGACCAGGGTACCCTTGCAGAGATCAATATGGAGACCCCCCTGGACTTAGCCGACGCGTACGCCGAGTGGTACGCGATCGGGTAGTATTTGTTTTTTAGCACGGGGGAGTGGCCGTCCCTAAAGTGCGTCTCCTGCAGCAGAACCACGTCCGCCCGCATGCGACGCATATCGTTCAACAGCATCCTCCGTTTTTCAGGGGTATTCAAACCCTTGGCATTCAATGATATAACAGTTAGCTCATCCATGCTCGCAGACAGGGGGGGGGTAGAATCACCAGGGGAAATAGAGAGTCAGGTCCGGGTTGTAGCTAGGGGAGGGCCACACCAGACAGGTCAGGTAGGTGGGGGGAGGGATAAAGTGGGGTGGGAGAAGTGAGCTACTGCTCCGGGGAGAGAGGAGCCAGAGCAGCAGGCCGCAACGAGGATGTGCGGCTCAAGAGAGGAAAAGAAAGAAAAGAGAGAAAAACAAACAAAAAGATACTAAGTTAGCCTAACAGGCTAAGAGCGCTCTCCAGCAAAGTGCTGGGTACTGAGCGCGGGCCTATGTGGGTAGGTGGATGAACAGAGCCGGCGGAGTGAGCCCCCGACCCTGCCAGCCCCCACCGTCCAGTCAGCAGAACATGTCAGCTGTCGGCATTGCAATCTAAAGAAACATTATACTAGACATCACAATAAGAGCATCGTTCAAGGTCATATCCATTACAATTTAACATTTTAACATTTTAACATTAGTGCAGCCCCCTGTTTGTAGTGTCAGGATCTCTCAGACAGGGGGGGGCATCCATCAGAACAATAATCAACCAAGCCTGGTCAGTAAGTAGACACCCTCCCATTCCAAGAAACAGGGATCCCGCAGAAGTCTCCACCTCCCCCTCCCCAGCAAGGCTCACACACATCAACTGTATCATCATGTGAGATGGTGTAGGTCTCAACCCCCCCGTCTCCCCCAGTCCCCCAGCCATGTCCCCAACAACGATCCAGGGCACTGTCAGTAACCCAGGCATGAGGCTTAATAGGTTAAGCAGTCTGTCCAGGGAGTACACCGGTGGCAGGAAATAGAGGCTGTTCAAGGTTCAAGCTCTGAACATCCCAACATAAAAATAATAATAAAAAAAAAAAAGAAAAAAAAACCCCATACAGGGAGATGCAGCAGCGAACAACAGGGGGGTCAGAGCTTGAAAGTTACCACCGATAGGGCGCGTCCTAACAACGCGGGAGCCCATAGGAGTGTCTCGGGGGGGGCTTTGAGGGTTATCCCAACAACTCACCGATCCTTACAGAAGGGGGTCACATCATCTCCAGTAATCGTCACTGTGCTGGATGGGAGCAAAAGAAGATTGTAACCCTCCGATCGGCACGCCGGAGAAATGGCAGCTGATAGGCACAGGAGGGGCAAGGCGGGAGATTCATAATGGTAGGGAGCTGCACTTAGGGTATGCTGGCCACAGGCCTACTCACGTCTCTCGTCTCCCGATGGTGCTCTTTGGCGTCTCCTGTTAGCTCTCTGGTGCCTGGGTTGTGCCGCAGCTCTATACGTGGAGGGACCCGATCTGCCGGCGAATCGCGGCAGCAGTTGCAACCAGTCCGGGACTTCGATCTGCTCCGCTTCTAGAAACCTGAAGAGGGCTGGAAGATCAGCCGGGGTCTGCAGGGTGAAGGCAGATCCGTCCTTCCGGAAGGTGACCGACAACGGATATCCCCATCTATAGGTAAACCCTCTGTGTTTCGCCAGGTCTAGAACAGGCCTTAGCATAGCTCTGCGTCTCAGGGTTGCTCTTGAGAGGTCAGGAAGAATTTTAACCTGGGCATCCCCCAGAAGAACTTCCCGCTGCTCCCATGCCCGACGCAGGATCCGTTCCTTCTGGGCATAGCGCAGGAGCCTACACACCACATCCCGCGGTCTGTCCGGGTCGGCCGACCTGGGGCCCAGGGCCCTGTGTGCCCTGTCAATTTCTACGTCCACCGTAGGTTCCTCCAGCACCGAACGGAACAATTCCTGCACTCTCTCCCCCAGGGTCTCCACCTCTACCGTCTCCGGGACCCCCCGGAGCCTCAGGTTGTTCCTTCGGCTCCGGTCTTCGACCTCCTCCAGGTGCAGCTGGAGGGCGATCGCTGCGTCTCGGTGGTGGTCTCTGGATCTCTCCAACCCCGCGACCCGGAGCTCCAGCGCGGTAAGTGATGTCTCACCTGATGCTACGCGCTCCGTCAGGGTGGAGACCTCCTCTCTGACCTCCTGGAAGTCCCGACGGTGGGTTTCCTCCAACTTCAGGATGAGGGCCTCCATATCAGTTCTGGTGGGGAGGGCCTGCAACAGGGCCCTGATGTCTTGATCCGACGGGGGACACCCCGGGTACTGCGAGGGGGATGCCATAGTGGTGTGGTCTGGCAGCGATCCGGGGGTCGATCGACCAGAGTGTTCCAGGGTGTCCGATAGGGAATCCCAGTCTCCCCGGCCGTAATCTTCCGTCGGGGGTACACGTGTCGTGCCTCGTGGTGTTGCAGCCCTGGACCCGGGGGATATCCGCGGCTGGGATTGAAAATACCGGTGCAAATCACCTGCGGAGGTGCTGGAACGGGTCACCCGGGTAGACACTCTCTTCTTCTGCTTTTTCAGCGATTGCATGCCTGAAATTAGTAGCACTGGAGCCGGTAGAGGAAGGCTCAGGCCGGGAGCTCAGAAAGAACACAGCTTCACACGGCCATGTCCAGGCCACGCCCCCCAAAAAGTTAATTTTATGTCATTTTGCATTGGTCAGTAAATGTGCATGTGCAAAATTCATCTACTTGTCTAGAACTTGTATTTGGCACACCTTTTGAATACAATACGCTCAAGACATGTTTACAAAATCTGTCTACACCAGTTTTCTCTCTTTGCATGCTAAAAGAGAATTGGTCCACTTTCATAAGATACAATCTGTTGGTATTGTAATTAGAATTTGACACATTCATTGCGCAATAAGGGTTTCCCATAACACGTCAGAGGGGGCAGGGTCACCCATCCACATCAAGGGTGGCCCCATGCCCCTTTATTGACAATTGTTTGCCTGTTAGCCCCAAAAAATAGAATGTAAATATATAATTGAGGTACTCTTCTAAAACATTTTCAGCATGTTTTTTCCAGGTCTGTGAATCTAAAAACATTGTTGTCAGACATAGCCAGGCAACAAGCACATTTAAGGAGGCAGTCAGCAGTGCCATTTTCGATACTTCACTCATTATAGACTCACTGTAAAGCAATGCTCCCTTGCAAAGTAACCCACTCTAAAAGATAATTAGATTTCTGGGCAAATTCGTGTTTTACATTGTAGGCATGTAAGTGAATGAAATCACAAGGTGACTCGGAACACCTATATATTGACAGAGCATTTCAAACTAATGGGTCTTATACAGGTAATCACTGAGCTGGTGGTTAAGTATGAGTTATTATTTCAGTCTGAACCCATGTTTGGAATGGTTTTGCTTGTTTGCAGATTTGGCAAACTTAAAATCATTGTAAACATAGCATGAGTGAGAATTTAAAGCACCACATCCCTGAATTCTAGACCAAAAGAGTATTCAAAGTAAATTATGGGACTTTAATGGTCTCATGAATAAACAGACATTACTTAGAAAAAAAGTTTCCTGCATTTTATTGTGTATACCAGTGGCAACCCGTCCATAGGGGACGCTCGGGCCCCGCCCCCCCCCACCCTCCTGTAGTCACAAAAAAACGGGCCCTTTAAGAATTTTTATTTGGCTTAAAATGTCTTTTTTACTTTTTAACTGCAGTGATGGTGACCGTCTATAGAGGGAGCTGCAGCGCCACCCCCTCTCGCAAATAACATATATTCATGCCTTGTATTTCACGAATGTATGTTATTGTTGGTTGCCAGCTGCCGCTGGTCTATTCAGATAACCGGACCTTGGGCGCCGATTACCTGAATAACAGCAGCTGGTTGGCTGAGCAGAAGTGCCAGGCTTTCCGAGTACAGCCCTAGTCTCCCGGAAGGTCTATCCTCGGAACGTACGGGGGGTGCGTTCTTGGATAAGACTGACAGCTGTTTCAGCCAATCAGGTTCCCGGATTCTGGTTATCGGGAACCTGATTGGCTGAAGCATCACCAAGGCGGGAAAAGACATCGAGGGACACGGAAGCAGAAAGGTAAGTGCATTTTACAGGGAACAGCGGCGACAATGGGCACAGAGGCGACAAAGGGCACAGTGGCATCAATTAAAGGGCACAGCACAGTGACAACAATGGGCACAGTGGCAACAATTAAAGGGCATGTTACAGTGACAACAATGGGCACAGTGGCAACAATTAAAGGGCACAGCATAGTGACATGCACAGTGGCAACAATGGGCACAGTGGTGACAATTGGCACAGTGGCTGCGTTTGATGGCATGGCACAGTGGTGACAATTGATGGCACAGTGGCTGCATTTGATGGCTTGGCACAGTGGTGACAATTGATGGCACAGCGGCTGTGTTTGATAGCATGGCACAGTGGTGACAATGTATGGCACAGTGGCTGCGTTTGATAGCATGGCACAGTGGTGACAATTGATGGCACAGCGGCTGCGTTTGATAGCATGGCACAGTGGTGACAATTGATTGCACAGCGGCTGCGTTTGATGGCATGGCACAGTGGTGACAATTGATGGCACAGCGGCTGCGTTTAATGGCTTGGCACGGTGGTGACAATTGATATCACAGTGACTGCATTTGATGGCATGGCACAGTGGTGACAATTGATGGCACAGTGATTGCATTTGATGGCATGGCACAGTGGTGACAATTGATGGCACAGTGACTGCGTTTCATGGCATGGCACAGTGGTGACAATTGAAGGCACAGTGGCTGCATTTGATAGGCACAGTGAGTCTGCAAATTTTTTTTTTTTTGCGCCCCCCCAAAAATTTTGAGCGCCAGCCGCCACTGGTGTATACAATAGTAAGAAATGTTTCTATAAAAACAAAATCTACCAGACACTCCTAGTCTTTAGTCCACTTCATCCGTAAATATATAATAAACTTTAATTAACACAAGATATCAAGATATCAGCTTTGTACAGTGGACTTTCAAGGTGGTGAAATCGTAATGCATTTCGCTGGTTTCGTTTTTTCAGTAGTTAAGCTGAAAAAGCAGGTATACCAAACCAGGTGGGCCCACATATAACAAGGTGGAAGGACAAAAAAGTGGAAAAGGCGGAGGGGGGTAAATTAGATGGTAAAATACCCCACTCTGTGGTCAACCCCCGAATGCAAGGTACTTATAAGGGGGAGTTTGAGGGAGGGGCTCAATACCCAGGTCCAGAGATCCCTATGTTGACACTGGGCAGAATAAAGGAGCTCCTAATGGCAAAATTCCATTCAGTGCACATAAATCATAATGGGTAAACTGTGCATACACTGCACCAGCATCCCCACCAGCAAGACAAGACACCAGGTGTTCAGCTAGCTGCCGTGGAAAGTGAAACCTTTACCAGCAGAATTACTGCCACTGCAAAATGCTTCCTGCTCAGGGTGCCAGGTTTTTATGGAACTGGTGGACCCATTGGACATAAATTATATGTGTGTGGCTGGGCATTAAGGCCCACTGGCCCTGCCACTGCATATACGTGTTATGCGGTCAGTAAAATGTTAATAAAATAATTAATCAAAATTGTGAAAAATGTATAGCAGATCACAGGGAGGAACTCCACGCTGTTTTCTTTTTTCTTTTTGCATGGGGTCCCCCATGGCATCCATACTAGACCATAAGGATATGGTATGTTTTGTTTGTTTTTTGTTCTCCTTGTGTATGGATCAGAATTAACATCTATACCAAAAAATAAAAAAAATATAGATGGTGTGCTGTTCCTTTAAATACCTCTAATGGTTTAAAATATAAACATATTAAAATAAATATCACTTTACTGAAACATGTTACAATATAAGAATAGTGATATATTCATGATGGGACTGCGACGTCACAAGTTGGCTTATATAAGTCGCTGGGAGCCGCGCATCCGTCATAATTCATTAAACAAATATGGTTCTTCCAAATAAAAGATCAAGTGTTCATGTGATATCTCTGCTCCAGTAATGAGTCCCCACTTCAACCTACCCACATGGTACCTACCGGAGCATGATGGGACTGTGACGTCACAAGAAGAGAAGAAGAGAAGAAGAAGAGGTGACAGACGCGGCGGCCAGTCCTGAAGCAGAAGAAGGCACCGGAGAGTGGAGAAGACCCCCCGTAGAGCGGAGAAGACCCCGGAGAGCGGAGAATACCCCGGAGAGCGGAGAAGACCCCCGGAGAGCGCGAGAAGACCCCCGGAGAGCGCGAGAAGGCCCCCTGGTAAAAGAGCTAAAGAAGACAGGGCCATCCGGAGCTGTCTAATAAAATACTTTAAAAACCCTGTGTTGTTTATTTTGTGTTTACACTTTGCCTCCAGGTGAATGGGTAGGGGTACGATGTACCCCATATTCATTCACCTAGGGTGGGGGGCTGGTATCTGGGGGCCCCCTTATTAAAGGGGGCTCCCTGATTCCGATAAGCCGCCCGCCCGCATACCGCGACAACCAAAGACCAGGGTTGTCGGGAAGGGGCCCTGTCCTCATCAACATGGGGACAGGGTGCTCTGGGGTGGGGGGCTCGCTCGCCCCCACTCCCTTCCTGACCAGCCGGCCGGCGTGTTTTAAATACGAGTCTGGTATGGATTGTGGGGGGACCCCCCCGCCGTTTTTCCGGCGTAGGGGGGGTCTCCTTACAACCCATACCAGACCTAAGGGCCCGGTATGCTCCTGAGGGGGGAACCCATGCCGGATTTTTATTTAAAATCCGGCGGAGAGTTCCCCCTAATGATACATACTAAACGCCGCCTACGTGTAGAATTGGCGGGAATCCAAGTCGGATCCCCGTCGCTTCTATGACGGCTTTGTCTCCATCGCAGCAAGCCAGCTCGGCGCTGGCTCCCGCGATGGGGCTCGTAGGTGGTCAATCTCGCCGAGAAAGGGAGCGAGATTGACACAATATCGCAGTCACCTACTGTATGTGCGATGCATTCGCACTGCGCATTGCAGAAAAAACGTGTGCGTATTTTATGACTTGTGGTGCGGCTCAGGTGCGAATTCAGGCCCATTATCTTCTATGGGTACGCAGCTGATTTGCAGATGTGTTCATTTCTCTTTAGGATTTCTTCTCATTCAGCTCAATACACTTCCTCCTTCCCCTCCCCTCTCCCAGGTCTCCAAATTCACAGCTAATCTGCAGTTAAAACGCAATGGATCTGCTGAACACTTCTCTTATCTCTCTGCAAAGATAAGAGAGCTGAAATTTGCACCACCATGTGAATCTGGCTTAAAACAAAGGAGTGAATTTTCAAATTGTGAACCAAATGACTAACCACTAGGTGCAATAAATGCAGATTAAAATGCTTGACTGGTTACTCCACCATGCAAATTGTAATGTCACCATCATACCATGTTTGTGCTCTTTAAACTGCAAATTTGGAAAAGAACAACTTATAAAACATGATTCCTGGTTCTAACCTTCTGGTCAATGCGTGTATTGTAACATGTTTTAGTAAGGTGATATTTATTATAATTTATTAGAGATATTTAAAGGAACAGTGCGCCATCTATACTTTTTCTTTTTTGTTCATTCAAGTGATTGAGTACACATTGGAGGGTGTTTTTTTATTTGTTTTTTTCGATGTGGTAGGTTATATAGATCAGTGTTTCTCAACCTTTTTCCAGTCGGGGCGCCCTTGAAAAGTATTTTCAGTCTTGAGGCACCCCTGTCCAAGACTTGGTTCACTTCGATGTGTGTTGCGGAACACGCGCAAAATCGCGCTCGTTCTTGACACACAGACAAATGCTCTGCTCTTTAGGGGTGCCATTAATTGTTAATGGTGCCCCATCCATTGGCAAACATGGGTTGCTTTTGCTATGGCACAATTTAAAAAAGAGGGTCGGGAACTTCTTTCCCCGCATTACTGCGGGTAGGGAAATGAATGGGCTGCCCTACACGCAGCACGCATCCACACAGAACCAAGAGCTTGTTCACATGTCAGGCTGGAGGGGCAGTAAAACCACATGGTTGAGCTGTTTTGACCACCCCCAACTTTTGCCCCTTTAGCTGCAGAGGCAACAGCTGGGGGTGTAAACATGCTGTGGCTGCAGCTGGAGGTATACCCAGGGTGAATGGGGCTGCACTGCAACTACCCCGCAACTGTGTGCATTGCATTTACGGGCTTAAAACAGGTGGTGAGGAGGCAAGATATGCCTCTTTACTGGCTGACAAATGCCCCTGAAAAGCGATATGAACACAAATTGCTTTTCAGAGGAGCAGCAGTCCTTGCTGCTATCTCAAACCCTACAAAAGTAGTTCTGATGGTACAGGAATAGGGGGGTCAGGATTAAAAGTAACATACATACAGACAGATGTGCACGCACACAAACAGACACACGTACAAACACACACACTGTGTGTGTTTGTACGTGTGTCTGTGTGCGTGCGCATCTGTCTGTATGTATGTTACTTTTAATACTGACCCCCCTATTCCTGTACCATCAGAACTACTTTTGTCACACACACACTAACAGACATGTGTACACATACACTGAAAGAAGAACTGTCAGAGCTGCACAACAACCAATCAGATCAAGAGTGCTGTAGACATGAATGGAGGATGTGGGGTGTCAGTGACTGAGACAGCTGGTTATTCATAGCAGAGCCCCCCTCACCACCTTACCCTTGGCCTCTCAGTCAGTGCAGTACTTGTTGTCCTCCTCCCTCAGTATATGAGACAGGATGGCCTGGTGCTGCTCATTCAGCTTCAGGGCCTTCTCCCTCTCTGAGTGGGTGGCAATGTCTGCGGGCAGGGGAGCAGTGTCGGTCACGGTGACTCTTCTCTTTCTTCTTCCCCCTCAGGGAAAAGCGTGCCAGGCAGAGTTCAGGACGGTACCCGTGGCTCTCACGTCACAGAAGCAGTGCGTGCGTCTGACCCTCCCATAGCAACCTATGACGTATTCGGTTGGCAAGACGCGGTCGGGAGGCCCGCACAGCCAGCAGAGCTTCCTGAGTGCCGGGAAATTAGTTTTACACAGCGGACCAACACCGTTGTAAAGTCAAATGATAACGAAGTGCCCAGCAGTAGTGTTACATTAGATAGCAGCCATAGCTGCCAATATTTGGGGTCATTTTGCCGCGGCACACCTGGCGACTCTTCGCGGCACACCAGTTTGCCACGGCGCACTGGTTGAAAAACGTTGATATAGATTATAAAAATGTGCCACTCCACAAGTACCTTTAAAGGGTTGTAAAGGTTTCTTTTTTATTTTCTAAATAGATTCCTTTAAGCTAGTGCATTGTTAGTTCACTTACATTTTCCTTCGATTTCCCTTCTAAATGTTTTTTTTCTTTGTCTCAATTTTTCACTTTCTGTTTCACCTCAGTAAACTTGCCACCATCATCCGAGCGGTGGTTAGTCAGCCAGAACAGCTTACTGAACAGCTTACTGAGGAGGAACAGGAAGTGAGAAATTCAGATAAAGACAAAGAAAAAAAACATTTAGAAGGGAAATCGAAGGAAAAGGTAAGTAAACCAACAATACACTAGCTTAAAGGAACCTATTTACAAAAGAAAAAACAAACCTTTACATTATTAATTATCAAGGACCGCCGCATGACTAAATACATCGTCAGAATGGCACGGCTGTGCATATGGACGTACCTGTACGTTCAATTTAAGAAGCCCAGCTGTGGATCGTGAGTGACCCGATCCTGTGCTCCGTGACCGCACCCAAGGGACCCAATCGCCGCTGGTGTCCCGCGATCAGATTACAGAGCTAAAGAACAGGGAGAAGTAAGTGTAAATAAACCTCTCCCTTGCTTCCTAGTGAGCTTGTTACTGATTGTTTGTTCCCTGTCATTGGGAACGACGATCAGTGATGTCACACACCCAGCCCCCCCCCTACAGTAAGAAACAAACACTGGGTCACACTTAACCTCTTTAGTGACCCCTACATGTTAACCCTTTCCTTGCCATTGTCATTTTCACAGTTATCAGTGCATTTTTATAGCACTGTTTGCTGTAAAAATGACAATGGTCCCAAAATAGTATCAAAAGTGTCCGATGTGTCCGCCATAATGTCGCGGTCATGATAAAAATTGCTGATCACTGCCATTACTAGTAAAAAATAAATTATTAATAAAAATGCCATAAAACTATCCCCTATTTTGTAGACACTATAACTTTTGTACAAACCAATTAATAAACGCTTATTGCTATTTTTTTTTTACCAAAAATATGGAGAAGAATACTGAGGAAAAAAACTTTTTTTTTATATCTTTTTTGGGGATATTTATTATAGCAAAAAGTAAAAAATATTGTATTATTTTTCAAAATTTTCACTCTATTTTTGTTTATAGCGCAAAAAATAAAAACCGCAGAGCTAATCAAATACCACCAAAAGAAAGCTCTATTTGTGGGGAAAAAATGACGTCAATTTTGTTTGGGAGCTACGTCGCACGACAGCGCAATTGTCAGTTAAAGCAACGCAGTGCCGAATCGCATAAAAGGGGCCTGGTCCTTTCGCTGCATAATGGTCCGGGGCTTAAGTGCTTAAACTCTTCTCACTTTTTTAATAATTTGATTTTGCTTTGGTACCCCAGGGTAGTGCCCAGTCCCCATGCCATGTGTTTGACAATACCTTACCTAATAGCCTAGAAGGTGTCCATTACTGTTTTCTTTAAAGATTTGGCTCCCATTAACTTTAATGCTGTATGGACTGGGCACTGGATCTTAAGCAAAGTTAGACTAACCCACCTTCAACAAAATCCATGCAAATTCGGCTCATCACCATTGGTGGTTCTGGATTGAATGTACATTTCAAAAAAGTTTCACAAAAACCAATAAGTAAGCTAATACTCCTTTGTAGTGTTTTCTGGTTAATGAAACATCTCAGACACATACATTTACAAAAATATACAGTATGTGTGCTGTAATCTCAGTTGACTTGTTGCATGCTTGTTCTCGTTTTGGCTTTCCTAGAGATACTATACTGTATACAAAATAATTTAATTTGAAAGGAAATATTTTTGTACTGGAATTCTTGTGTCTTTCTTACTAACTACATTTACATTTCACAAGTGATTACAACAATAATATTGTGTATGTCTTTTGATTACAGTACTTTGGAACAAAAACCTCATAAAATATATACAGCATATACAACATATAACTCATTCATACAAAAAATACACACCATATGTATCATCACTAGGGAACAGGCCAAAAATGTGTTCGAACACGCGAACACCATTAAAGTCTAGCGGACACGAACATGAAAAATAAAACGTGCTAATTTAATTTTTTTTCGGGAGCAGTGATTTTAATAATGCTTAAAGTGAAACAATAAAAGTGAAATATCCCTTTAAATTTTGCACCTAGGGGTGTCTATAGTATGCCTGTAAACTAGAGCATGTTTCCCGTGCTTAGAAAAGTCCCCTCACAAAATGACATTTCTAAAGGAAAAAGGTAATTTAAAAGTACTCCAGGTCCCGGCAATACAGATAAATGTCTGGTATGAATGTTAAGGGGAGCAATGCACCAAAATAAAAATGGCATGGGGTTCCCCCCAAAAATCCATACCAGACCCTTATCCGAGCCAAGAAGGGGCCCTCCTCCTGTCCTCATGTTGATGGGGACAAGGGCCTTATCCCCACAACCCTTGCCTGGTGATTGTGGGGTCTGCAGGCGGGGGGCTTATCGGAATCTGGAAGCCCCCTTGAACAAAGGGGAACTCCAGCCCCTCCAATATGAATTGGTAACGGGGTACATTGTACCCCTACCATTTCACAAAAAAAGTGTCAAAATTCTAAAAACCACAGGAGACAGTTTGGGACAAGTCTTTTATTTTTTAAAAAATAGGTTCAAACAATGTAATTCTGTCTCCAGCAATCCGTAAAAAAACACTGCTACCAATGATACAGCCTCATAGGAGGTGCCAGCCAAATAACGCTCTCTCGGTGTGACAGTTCTTTTATAGCTAAGGGCGGGGCCACCCGTCACATGCGTGGGTGACCCCGCCACCTCTGACGCAAGGAGAAAGTCCAGGTTTATCCATTGACGTGTATGGGTGACCCCGCCCCCTCTGACGCATCACAGGAAACATACCAGAGGGGTCACCCGTACACATCATTAGGTAACCCTGGGCTTTATCCTTACGTCATAGAGGGGGTGGGGTCATCCGCGCATGTGACGGGTGGCCTTGCCCTCAGCTATAAAAGAGTTGTCACACCAAGCGAGTATCATTTGCCCGTAGACCCCCGCAACCACAACAAGGGTTGTGGGGATGAGGCCCTCGTCCCCATCAACATGGGGACATGCTCCCCATGTTGAGGGCATGTAGTCTGGTATGGTTCAGGAGGGGGTGCTCTCTCTTCCCCACCTCTTTTCCTGTGGCCTGCCAGGTTATGTGCTCGGATAAGGGTCTGGTATGGATTTTTGAGGGGAACCCCATGCCATTTTTTTTAAATGTCACAGAGTTTCCCTTAATATCCATACCAGACTTGAAGGGCCTGAAATGGAATTTGGGGGGAACCCCACACTTTTTTTTATTTTGGTTCGGGGTTCGCCGTAACATTCATACCAGACCCAAAGGGCCTGGTATTGGACTAATGGGGAAACCCATGCTGTTTTTTTTTTTTTTTACTTTTATCTGTATTGCCTAGACCCGACAATTCATTAGGCCGCGTACACATGAGGAGACATATCCGATGAAAATGGTCCGACGGACCGTTTTCATTGGACATGTCTCCTGGGAGATTTTGGTCTGATGTGTGTACACACGATCAAACCAAAATCCCAGCGGACAGACAGCGCGGTGATGTGGCGGTGACATTGACGCCGCGACGTCCGCAAACCAGGAAAGTAAAATGCTTCCACGCATGTGTCGAAACCATTCAACGCATGCGGGGGATTTCGGTCCGCTGGTTAGGCGTACTAACCAGCGGACATGTCCGACGGACAGGTTTCCAGCGGACAAGTTTTAAATCATGTTTTAAAACTTTTGTCCGCTGGAAACCTGTCCGCTAGGCCGTACACACGATCGGATATGTCTGCTGAAACTGGTCTGCGGACCAGTTTCAGTGGACATGTTCATTCGTGTGTACGCGGCCTTATAGCCGTGAGTAGTTAAATTACTTTTTTTTCTTTAAAAATTTAATTTTGTGCAGGGACATTTCTAAGCACGGGAAACATGTGCTACTTTACAGGCATACTATAGACACCCCCCAGATACAAAATTTAAAGGAATATTTCACTTGTATTGTTTAAACAATATTAAAATCACTGCTCCTTAAAAAAATGCAGTATTTAAAAAATAATTTTGCATTTATACATGTCCACTGGGGCAGGACCCAGGTCCCCAAACACTTTTTATGACAATAACTTGCATATTAGCCTTTAGCCACTTGCTTACTGGGCACATAAACCCCCTTCGTGCCCAGGCAACATTTCAGCTTGCGGCACTGCGTCGCTTTAACTGACAATTGCGCGGTCGTGCGACATGGCATCCAAACAAAATTGGCGTCCTTTTTTTCCCCACAAATAGAGCTTTCTTTTGGTGGTATTTGTTCGCCCGTGCGGTTTTTATTTTTTGCGTTAAAAACAAAAAAAGAGCGACAATTTAAAAATATATATATATTTTTTACTTGTTGCTATAATAAATATCCCAATTATTTTTTTTTTTTTATTTTTTCTCAGTTAAGGCCGATACGTATTCTTCTACGTATTTTTGTAAAAAAAAAAAAAAAAAAAAAAATCACAATAAGTGACTGCTTTGCGCAAAAGTTATAGCACCTACAAAATAGGGGACAGAATTATGATTTTTTTTTAAATTTTTTTTTTTACTAGTAATGGCGGCGATCTGCGATTTTTATTTTGACTACGATATTGCGGCGGACACATCGGACACTTTTGACACATTTTTGGCGCCATTCACATTTATACAGCGACCAGTGCTATAAATATGCACTAATTACTGAATAAATGTGACTGGCATTGAAGGGGTTAACACTAGGGGGTGAGGAAGGGGTTAAATGTATTGCCTGGGTGTGTTCTAACTGTGTGGGGGGAGGGGGGTGACTGGGGGAGGTGATCGATGCTGTCTCCCTATGTACAAGAGAAACAGCATCTGTCACCTCTCCCTGACAGGATGTGGAGCTCTGTGTTTACACACAGAGCTCCAAGTCCCTGCTCTGTCACCGACGATCGCGTGTACCTGACGGACATCGCGGCCGCCGGGTACACGCATCGAATCCTCGGTGATGCGTTGGGACTGTTTTTCCCTGCCGCGCGTCACCCTGTGGCGCACGCGGGGAATTACAAGTAAATCACGTCCAAAGACGTGACCCCGGCGCCTCAGGTCCGCGCTGCTGACGTATTCTGTCAATAGCGCGGACCCGAAGTGGTTAAAATAAGCACTTTTGATTTCTTCCATAGACTTTTAAAGGGTGTTCCATGGCTTTTCGAGTTTGCTGCGAACACCCCACATTGTTCGCTGTTCAACTTGAACAGATAGCCCACCCCCAATCATCACATAGAACATATATGGATAATGCTTGGTACATAGAACTAAGTATACAGAATATATGTTATCAAAACCACCGCTCACAGTATCAGCAACATATATTGTACTATTTTGCCAACTGTAACATTGGTCAGCATAGATCACACATATTGATAATTCCTCAGGACCTGGTATGAAGTAATTTTTGTATAGTATGTATAGTCTTAGGCCGCGTACACACGATCAGACCGGTCCGATGAAACTGGTCTTAAGACCAGTTTCATCGGACCAATTCGATGGTGTGTACGGCCTATCGGACCGTTGTCCATTGAACCAAAGTTTTAAAACTTGCTTTAAAATCTGTCCGTCGGACAAAAACAATGGTCAGTACACAAAAGCATCGGACCAAAAACCCACGCATGCTCAGAAACAAGTCGACGCATGCTTGGAAGCATTGAACTTTGTTTTTTTCAGCACGTCATTGTGTTCTACGTCACCGCGTTCTGGCCTGATCGGATTTTTGGCCCGATGGTTTGTACGCACATCAGACCATCAGACCACTTCAGCGTGGTCCGATGAAAACGGTCTGTCTCTTCAGACCGGTCTGATCGTGTGTATGTGGCCTTAAACAGATGTTAAGGCAGTCAGAATTTATGATCTGAAACAATAAACATACTGTATATAAATACTGTATGTTTTCTTTCACATTGCTTTAAAATGCGAAAGAAAACATACCAGCAGCAGTATAAAGAAGGCACCAATTTTTAGACAGAGAATCCTCTAAGTTACTTGAAAGATAAACCAAATAAAGTAACTCCAAAACTTGTATCTTGTTATACTTACTAAAAAGTACCTTGCATGTCAGGAGACTAATACAAAAGACCCGCAGTAGAATAAAAGCCTAAATATTTCCACTATGCCTTTTTACACTCAAGGACTATTAAAATGTAGTAAACCAGGTTTACTGATCAACTAATTACTGAATTAGTATATACTCTGTTAATGTTTATCTTGCAAGTTATCTCCTTTTATGTACTTGTCTCATTTGAAGCCTATTTTGAATTAGAATGTTAAAATAAATGAAATTAGGTATTGTATTGCATCCGCAGAACATCCTCTTTTGAAGATCAGCCTTTAGCACATCAAATGTAGATAATTATTAATAGTGTTTTCTTTACATTTGACATTTTCTAAGGCAAAAGCATCAAACAGAACCAAATGGCATCATGCTCCTCCGAGCTAGCCTAATGCTGCCATCTTTTCCAGACTAATGAAAATAAGGTCTAAGCAGGTTAATGTTGTAGCTATTAATATCTTTAATTTTGTTCAGCGTATCCATTAGTGTTCATTTATTTTAGAGATATTACTATAGGAAAAGTGTGAGCATTCAGTATTTTTAAAAGTATTTTCAAGCCCATTTGAGGGGAAATTATCCTAGTCTTTGAGACACTGTACAGAGTGCAAGAGACAAAAATGTTTAATTCTTCCATTCAGCTGAATCAAGAAAAAAAAGCACAGTTGAACGCATAATGGAAAAGCCAGAGGAGGAAAAAAGCCTTCCATCAGAGTCATCTGAAATGCGTCTAGTCTATAAAGTTTCAAAAAATGTATGCCCTGACACTGGGCTACGGAAATATTTCTCATCAGGTCGTCTTATTGTGAAATTTCAATAATATGACCTTTTTGTTAAAGAATAACTTTTAGAACGTGGAACTTTTATAACTTCAAAGTGTTTGATCTAACTTTCTCATGTTATAAAAACGATCTCATAATATTATAAAATTAAAAATGTACATGTAAAATGGCAAATAACTACAACCCACCCCCCCCCCCCCATCCTCATTAGCAACCTCTATGTGTAGCTCTTGCCAGTGACATTTGGGACAATAGTGTAATTGAACTTAAAGTATATTCCCAGTAAAAAAAAAAGAAAAAAAAAAGTACCAGGATTTTCTGGGAAATCTTCCAGGACGGCACACCTGAGATGACGGTCCCACCTGACAGGAAACACAATCAACAACAGAGTTTAAAAGGCCCCACCCTTCCCTCTGTCCCTCAGTTATGATAAAGTATAAATCCACACCGGTGTCAGAGGGTACCTTCTGTGAACACAAACATCACCAACATTTAAGGGTGGGAAGTAGGCCTGCCGTCCTGGAAGATTTCCCAGAAAATCCTTTACCGGTAAGTGTAACTGTTACTTTTCTCAAGTCATCTTCCAGGACGGCACACCTGAGATGATGAGCAAGAAGTTCAGGCCTACCTTAGGGTGGGATCACCGCCTGTAGGACCTTCCTGCCGAATGCCAAGTCCTGAGGGGACAACAGCTCCACTCTGTAGTGCCTCAGAAAAGTATTTTGGCTCGTCCATGTTGCTGCTCTGCAGATCTGATCAATCGAGGCACCTGCCCTTTCTGCCCAGGAGGTCGCCAGAGATCTGGTTGAGTGAGCTTTAATGTGGGCTGGAACCTGCTTTCCTGACCTTTCATAAGCTACTACGATAGTCTGTTTAATCCACCTGGCTATCGTAGACTTAGAAGCTTGAAGCCCTTTCTTTTGACCAGAAAAATTAATCAACAAATGGTTTGATCTTCTAAACTCACTCACTCTTTCTAAATCCGTTAGAAGGCACCTTCTAACATCTAGTAAATTAAACCTTGCCTTCTTATCATTTTTTGGGTTCTGACAAAAAGAGGGGAGGACAATCTCCTGTGTCCTGTGGAATTCAGAAGACACTTTTGGTAAATATAACGGGTCCTGTCTGAGGATTACCCTATCCTCCAGGAGTAACAAAAAAGCCTCTTTTATAGTCAGAGCTTGTAAATCACTAACCCTTCTGGCTGTCGTGATTGCTAACAGAAAAGCCATTTTCAGTAAAAGGAATTTAACAGAAGTTTGAGCTATCGGCTCAAAAGGCTCTTTTGTTGAATGTTTTGCTCTATCGCCAACTTTATAATGAATGTTTTGCTCTATCGTCAACTTTATATCCTGTAATGTGTACCTGTGTTTACACTTTTGAAATTCAATAAAAAAAATTGAACAGTAAAAGGCTCTTTTGTCAGAGCATCCAGTACCAGGGATAAATCCCAGGGTGGAAATGTAATTGTTTTAACCGGGGTTACCCTATCCCGGGCTTTCAAAAATCTTTTGATCAGTGGGTTCTGGACTAACCTCTGATCAAAGAACACTGACAGGGCTGCGACCTGAACCCTTAATGTACTCACTGCCAAACCCTGATCAACTCCTTCTTGAAGGAAATCCAGGACCATAGGGACCGTTTGGGGAGAATCCTCTCTAAGCTGAGCCCAGCTAGAAAAGACTTTCCAAACCTTAGCATAAATTTTTCTTGTGACTGGCTTCCTACTCTGCAAGAGTGTGTCAATCACTTTTTCCGAGCATCCTCTGAGCCTGAGGATCTCCCTCTCAAATACCATGCCGTCAGGGAAAGGAACCCTGGATCGGGATGAAACACTGGTCCCTGGGAGAGGAGATCGTGTCTGGACGGAAGATGCAACGGAGGAGCCATCGACCACCTTTTTAGTGTGGGGAACCAGGCCCGCTTCGGCCACCAGGGTACGATCAGGATGAGATATCCCTTTGACCTGGCTAGTTTCTGTAGAACTCTGGGAATGAGAACCAGAGGAGGAAAGGCATAAGCTAGGGAGAAATCCCACTTCTGCGCTAGGGCATCTATCCCATAGGCGTCCTGTTCTCTGGTGAGGGAGAAGTACATGTGGACCTTCCTGTTCTTTTTGCAGGCAAACAAGTCTATTTCTGGTCTGCCAAAGTGTTGGCTTACCAGAGAAAATACCTCGCTGTTCAATTCCCATTCTCCCTGATGAATGGGCTGCCTGCTCAGGAAGTCTGCCTGAATGTTTAGGGACCCTTTTACATGCACCGCTGAAACTGAGAGAATCTTTCCCTCCATGTCCCCCAGGATGTCCTGGGTCAGTCTCATCAGTCTGCTGGACCTTGTCCCCCCTTGATGGTTTAGGTAGGCCACTGCTACTGCATTGTCCGATAGAATTTGTACTTCTCTCCCTAGGACCTGATCCTTGAAGAAGGTTAGGGCCTTCCCTACCGCCAACAGCTCCCTGTAATTGGAGGAGGCTTTGCTCTGTTCCTGATCCTAAGATCCCTGAGCAAAAAGATCTCCCATGTGCGCTTCCCAGCCACAGGCGCTTGCGTCTGTGGTTAGAATCAATGGATTCTGTTGGGTCCAGGAGCGCCCTTTCGCCAGATTGTCTGTGATGAGCCACCAGTCTAGGGAGTACCTTGCTTCTACTGAAAGGGACATGGTTAGGTCCAGGGATTCTCTTCCCCTGTCCCAGGAGGAGAGAAGGAATCCCTGGAGTTTCCGGGAGTGAAACTGTGCCCAGTGAACCGCTGGGATGCAGGATGACATGAGCCCCAGTATCCTCATGATAGTCCTTAGAGAAACTTCTCTGGTGCTGACCAGAGCCGAGACTGCCCTTTGGACCTTGATGATATTTTCTTCTGGTAGAAAGATCCTTTGGCTCACCGAGTCCACCCGGTACCCTAGGAATACCTTGGATTGTGCTGGATCTAGGGAAGATTTTTCTTTGCTGATTAGCCACCCCAGAAATTCTAGTGTGGATAGTACTTTGTCTCGGTCTGCCTGGAGCTGTTCCAGGGCTGGACTGAAAATCAGCATGTCGTCCAAGTACGGTATCAGGGCTATCCCCTGGAGGTGTAGGAATGACACTACCTCGGACAGAATTTTGGTGAAAATTCTTGGACTGGCCGCTAGGCCGAAGGGGAGAGCCCTGAACTGCCAATGACGGACACCCTCTTTTGTCTGTACTGCAAATCTCAAGAATTTTTGATGGGCTGGGGAACTGGGAACATGCAGTTAAGCATCCTTTAGGTCCAATGTAATCATAAAGACTCCCTCTTGGAGGTGTCTTCTGACAGTGTAGATACTCTCCATCCTGAATTTTTTGTAAACCAAAAATTGGTTTAACTTCCGTAGATTTATAATCAGCCGGAACTTCCCGGATGGTTTTGGCACCACAAATATGTGGGAATAGAATCCTAGGCCGATTTGATCTACTGGGACAGGGATGATGACCTGCTGTTCCGCTAGATCCCGGACACTCTCCAATAAGCCCCCCGCTTTTACTGGGTCCTTTGGGAGATGGGTCAGAATAAAGTTTGGCGGAGGGGGAGACAAGAATTCCAGCTTGTACCCTTCCTTTATCAGAGTTAGAATATAAGGACTCTGTGTAATACTTTCCCACTGGGGAAGAAACCACGAGAGCCTTCCGCCAACTCTTATGTTGGCGTCACTTGGCTTCCTTGTTGGAAGTAGAGGCACCGGAAAAGAGGATGCTACCTTTTTCCCTGCCTTTACCGAATCCCCACTTTTTCTTTGGTTCCTTCTTCTCCTGAAAGCGGTTTTTAGAAGGGGGGCCTCGAAAAAAAGTTTTCCTTTTTTCTCTTTTGGGTTTAGTAGGAAACTTTTTACCTTTCTCATTGGAACGAGATAGTACCTGCTCCAAATCCGAGCCAAAGAGCAAAGATCCTTCAAAAGGAATCCCACAGAGGCGAGACTTGGATGAAAAATCTCCATCCCAAGTATTAACCCAAAGGGCTCTTCTGGTAGAATTTAACAGAGCTGCAGATTTGGCAGTGGTTCTAACTGTTTCCACTGCGGCATCCGCTAAGTAGGCCACTGCCTTACCGATTACTTCCAGGGAGTCTAACACCTTTTTGGATTTGCTCTCCTGTGCTACATAGTCCATTAGTCTGCGGACCCATGCGTCCGCATTTCTGGCGACACATGTAGAGGCCAATGCAGGGCCCATAGCAGCTGCATTGGCATCCCACACCCTGCGCAACAATGTTTCGGATTTCTTATCCATCAGATCCCGAATGTTGCCGGAATCTTCAAAAGATAAATCCGAGTGTTTGGAAACTTGTGCCAATGAGGCATCCAAACGTGGCATTTTGAAAAATGTTTCCTCTTCCTCAGATTTAAATTGGCACCTGCGCTTCCAGGTCTTTAGTCTTAAGACTCTGCGCTCAGGTTCCTTCCATTCTCTTAGGATAATATCCTTAAGAGATTGGTGAACAGGAAAGGCTTTGGACTGAGCTTTACCAAGACCCCTGTATAATCTGTCTTGAGTTGAGACCTGCGTAGCCGGAAGCTGGATATCCTCTGAAGCATAAATTGCTTTGAGGAGATCATCCACATCCTTTGCAGAGAAGAGATGGCCACCTGGCCTAGTGTCCCCCAAACTACTCTGATCCGAATCCTCCCCTTCGTCTTGAGAGTTTTGCACTGAGGATTCTATTTCTCCATCAGAATAAGTTAGTGATGGTCCCTGAGACTCCTCAAAAACACTAGTCTGGGTTTCTATCAAAGAAAAGGAATCCTCTGTACCTATCGGAGCTACCTCTCTGTCAGCTACCGTGGTTTTAAAGGATTGAAGGGTATTGAGCATTTCAGATTGTAAGGCTCTACATTCCTTCATAACCTGCGCTGTCTCCTTGCCTGCTAACTTGTAAATGCATTTATAGCAGAAGGGCTTAGTATGGTCTGGCGGAAGCTTATCCCCGCAGTACCCACAGCGCCTGGATTTGTTAGAGGATTTACCCCTAGACCTAGTGGTGGTCTCCTGGGCAGGGCAATCTGTCTCTGTAACAACAAAAAACATCCTTAACCTCCCTGGCGGTATCCCCGAGCGTGACTCGGGGTGGGTTTTTTCTGCTAAGAACGGTATCCCCGAGTCACGCTCGGGGTAGCCATGCAGAGCCTGCAGCGCGCGCTGGCTTACCTTCTTCCTGGATCCAGCGATGCATCCCCGCTGTGTGAGCGAGCGAGTGCTCGCTCGATTCACACAGCGTCCCCGTGTGCCGCCGATCTCCGTTTCCTGCGACGTTACGACGCACGGAAGCGGAGAACGGCGCCAAATTCAAAAAAGTAAACAAACACTTTACATACAGTATACTGTAATCTTATAGATTACAGTACTGTATGTAAAAAATACACACCCCCCTTGTCCCTAGTGGTCTGTCCAGTGCCCTACATGTTCTTTTATAAAATAAAAAGTGTTCTTTCTGCCTGGAAACTGTAGATTGTCCATAACAACCAAAAGTGTCCCTTTATGTCAAAAATGGTTTTAGATCAGCTAGAAAACAGCGATAATAAATTTTAATCACTTGCAGAATTGAGCGATAGCGATTTGTGGGAAAATTCGTCATAAAAAAAAAAAATAATGACAGCGACAATTCTGCAACTGAGCAAATTTCAGTGTTTTTGAGTTGATTACATTATTGAATATTTTTTATTATAATTACATTATAATTTGTTATAATTATTTATAGTTTTTTATTATATAAAAAATTATGATTTTGTTTTTCAAACTTTATCATACCCGGGATGTCTTGTTTGGACAGATTTAAGCAAGTTATTCCTAAAAATTGCAGGCCTACAGTATAAAACGCCAAATTTCCATGCAAATAATTGTACCGCTTTTGGTACGTAATTCCAGACAGAATCATACCGCCAGGGAGGTTAATACCCATAGTAATCCCCAGGGGAGAGTGAAAAGAGGGCCACCCCACCTCACTTGCCCCCCATCAGCAAAAGTCACTCACCCACTGTGGCGATCTGTGTTGCTGGTACTGGTCCACCCTCCATACTGCCGACAAGCAGGGCCGTTCAGGTTGAACTATCTGGGCAAGTTGGGAGGACACAGGACCGTGGGCCCCTGCTCCGTTCACCGCTGCAGCATGTAGAGAAAAAACGCTGGTCGCCGCCATCTTGTTGTAGTCCGGCGCGCGGAAGTGACATCATCGGCCCGCGCCTGTCACGGACTTCCGCACATGCGCAGAGACTCCCCGGGGACGCCGAAGCCCGCAGCGCGGTCCGGCTAAAGAAATTTGAATGGTTTAACCCCCCTGGGAACCATCCTCCAGCAATCCAGCTCCCGGGGACATCCGAGCGGCTCCTCTGACCTTCAGCCACCATCAGGTAGAAGGAGGGAGAAGGAATAAGTGGCCCCTGGGTAACATGGAACCTCACACTGAGTCACATGTTCCCAGTCTTTCTCAGGGATCTTGCATGCACCGCTGACAAACACCTAACTTCCCTGAGAATGATTCTAAGGCCGCGTACACACGAGGGGAGATGTCCGCTGAAAACGGTCCGATGGACCGTTTCAGCAGACATCTCCGCTCGTGTGTATGGGCTAGCGGACAGATTTGTCCACCCGACAGATTTCAAAGCAAGCTTTGAAATCTATCCGGTGGGAATCTGTCCGCCCGACATGTCTGCTGGTTAGTACACTTACCAGCAGACATGTCGGCTCCCACCGCCGCCGCGCCGCTGCCGAATGGATTCGGCGCATGCGCGGAAGTGTTTTACTTCCTGGTGCGGTGACGTAGCGGTGACGCGGCGGCGTCAACGTCACCGCCGCGTCATCGCCACGTCACCGCGCCGTCCGGCGGCGGGGAATTTGATCCGATGGTGTGTACACGCCATCGGATCAAACTCCCGATCGGACATATCCGATGGAAATGGTCCGCGGACCGTTTTCATCGGATATATCCGATCGTGTGTATGGGGCCTAAGGGGAGAACCCCTCCTGGTCACACATTTAAGTGCCTGTAATATGAGTCTGCAGTCCCCACTGACTGCACTTAGGTCAGAAAAACACCAGGGAGGGAGGACTTCGGTCCCAGACCTTAGTCTCTTTTTAGAAAAAAATAACAAATTGTTTCGCTGCCATCCTGTGGGAAACACAATCAATAACTGAGGGACAGAGGGAAGGGTGGGGCCTTTTAAACTCTGTTGTTGATTGTGTTTCCTGTCAGGTGGGACCGTCATCTCAGGTGTGCCGTCCTGGAAGATGACTTGAGAAATCTTAATTTTAGATGATGTGGGCATGAATTAGAACGCATCTTAACCACTTAACCCCCGGACCATATTGCTGCCCAATGACCAGAGCACTTTTTGCGATTCGGCACTGCGTTGCTTTAACTGACACTTGCGCAGGTCATGTGACGTGGCTCCCAAACAAAATTGGCGTCCTTTTCTTTTGGTGGTATTTGATCATCTCTGCGTTTTTTATTTTTTGTGCTATAAACAAAAATAGAGCGACTATTTTGAAAAAAAATCAATATTTTTTACTTTTTGCTTTAATAAATATCCCCCAAAAATATATAAAAAAAAATGTTTTTTTCCTCAGTTTAGGCAGATACGTATTCTTCTACATATTTTTCATTAAAAAAAACGCAATTAGCGTTTATTGATTGGTTTGCGCAAAAGTTATAGCTCAGAATCAAGTCGACACATGTTTGGAAGCATTGAACTTCATTTTTTCAGCACGTCGTTGTGTTTTACGTCACCGCGTTCTGACATGAACGTTTTTTTAACCACTTAAGACCCGGACCAAAATGCAGGTAAATGACCAGGCCCCTTTTTGCGATTCGGCACTGCGTTGCTTTAACAGACAATTGCGCGGTCGTGCGACGTGGCTCCCAAACAAAATTTGCGTCCTTTTCTTCCCACAAATAGAGCTTTCTTTTGGTGGTATTTGATCGCCTCTGCGATTTTTTTTTTTTGCGCTATATACAAAAATAAAGCGACATTTTTGAAAAAAAAACTATATTTTTTACTTTTTGTTATAAGAAAAATCAAATAAACTAAATTGTTGTCAAACATTTAGGCCAAAATTTATTTAGCCACATGTCTTTAGTAAACAAAAATCGCAATAAAAAAAAAATAGCTACCTAGCGGGAACAGCGACACTAATACAGCGATCATACAAATGATCGCTTAGTGACGCTGGCAATAGGGAGTGAAAGGGTTAACTAGGGTGGTGATCAAGGGGTTAAAACTTTATTAGGGGGTACGGGGGCTACCCTGGACCTAACACTACCTGACTGTCACACTGACACTAACTGCAGTGATCATACATATGATCACTGTATTCAGTGACACTGGGGCTGATTTACTAAAGAAGCTGCGCTGCGCCGGTACATGCCTTAATTAGTGCGCTGGATGAAGCCCTAATTAGGCGCATGAACCGGCGTAGCACAGCAGCGCGATGTGATTGATAAGTAAAGCCGCCGCCGAACTCCCTGTATAAGTCTATGGGGGAAATCTTAATTGTGAATTTTAAAGGCTAATCTGCAAGTTTTGTCCTAAAAAGTGTTTGGGGACCTCAGTCCTGCCCCAGGGGACATGTAGCAATGCTTTTTTTATTTTTTAAAACGGCCGTTTTTTCGGGAGCAGTGATTTTAATAATGCTAAAAGTGCAATAATAAAAGTGTAATTTTTCTTTAAATTTCGTACTATGGGGGGCTCTAATGTCAGCATGTGAAAAAGCGCATGTTTCCCGTGGTTAGAACTGTCTCTGCACAAAATGTCATTTTTCAAAGCAAAAAAGCCATTTAAAACTGACTCGCGGCTATAATGAATTGTCGGCTCCCGGCAATTGCAGGAGAATTCATTCATTAAAAAAAGGAAAAAAAAAAGCGTGGGGGTCCCCCCAAATTCAATAACCAGACCCTTTAGGTCTGGTATGGATATTAAGGGGAACCCCGCCATCAATTTTAAAAAAAAAATGACGTGGGGTTCCCCCCAAATATCCATAACCAGACCCTTCAGGTCTGGTGTGGAATTTAAGGGGAACTCCACTCCAAATTTAAAAAAAATTGGCGTGGAGTCCCCCCCTAAAATCCACACCAGACCCCTTATCCGAGCACGTTGACCTGGCCGGCCGCAGAAAAGAGGGGGGGACAGAGCGCGGCCCCCCCCCTCTCCTGAACCGCACCAGGCCACATGCCCTCAACATTGGGAGGGTGTTTTGGGGTGCCCCCCAAAACACCTTGTCCCCATGTTGATGAGGACAAGGGTCTCTTCCCCACAACCCTTGCCCGGTGGTTGTGGGGGTCTGCGGGCAGGAGGCTTATCGAAATCTGGAAGACCCCTTTAACAAAGGGGCCCCCCAGATCCCGCCCCCCCCCCTGTGTGAAATGGTAATGGGGTACCTTGTACCTCTACCATTTCACGAGTAAAAAAAATGTAAAGGGTTAAAAACGACAAGAGCCGGTTTTGGACAAGTCCTTTATTATCTTCTTTCTTCTTCTTTTCTTTGGGTTTCTTCTTCCTCCTCCTTCTTCTTCCTCTGCTTCTGTCTTGGGTCTTCTATTCCCGCATCTTGCCCGGCGTGTTCTTCCATCTTCTGTTCCTCCCGCTGTTCTTCTCGTCCGCACCTTCTTCTCCTTCTTGGTTTTCGCCGGAGGCGTCGCTTCCAATTGAAATCCCCGCTGTCTGCCGGACCACGCCCCCCCTCTGACGCCACGGGCAAGCTCTTAGGAGTGTGCTGCAAGTGCGTCAGAGGGGGGCGTGGTCACATGTCAGAGGGCGGGCAATTCAATTTGAAGCTTGTGCGCGGCTTTTTCTTTGACAGAGTCGCCGCTTCCAATTGAATTGCCCGCTTTCTGGAACATGTGACCACGCCCCCCTCTGACGCACTGGCACCACACGGGGACTTTCCTAAGAGCTTGTCCATGGCGTCAGAGGGGGGGCGTGGTCCGGCAGACAGCGGGGATTTCAATTGGAAGCGGCGCCTCCGGCGAAGAAAAACAAGAAGAAGAAGAAGATGCGGACGAGAAGGACAGCGGAAGGAGAAGAAGATGGAAGAACACGCCGGGCAAGATGCGGGAATAGAAGACCCAAGAAAGAAGCAGAGGAAGAAGAAGATGGAGGAAGAAACCCGAAGGAAAGAAGAAAAGAAGATAATAAAGGACTTGTCAAAAACCGGCTCTTGTCTTTTTTTACACTGACACTTTTTTTTTCTCGTGAAATGGTAGAGGTACAAGGTACCCCATTACCATTTCACACAGGGGGGGGGGCGGGATCTGGGGGGCCCCTTTGTTAAAGGGGTCTTCCAGATTTCGATAAGCCTCCTGCCCGCAGACCCCCACAACCACCGGGCAAGGGTTATGGGGAAGAGACCCTTGTCCTCATCAACACCCCAAAACACCCTCCCAATGTTGAGGGCATGTGGCCTGGTGCGGTTCAGGAGAGGGGGGGGCCGCGCTCTGTCCCCCCCTCTTTTCTGCGGCCGGCCAGGTCAACGTGCTCGGATAAGGGGTCTGGTGTGGATTTTAGGGGGGACTCCACGCCATTTTTTTTTTAAATTTGGGGTGGAGTTCCCCTTAAATTCCACACCAGACCTGAAGGGTCTGGTTATGGATATTTGGGGGGAACCCCACGTCATTTTTTTTTTAATTGACGGCGGGGTTCCCCTTAATATCCATATCAGACCTGAAGGGCCTGTAATGGAATTTGGGGGGAACCCCACGTCATTTGAATAATTATTTTAAAATTCGTACCATGGGGGGGGGGGGGGAGGAATGTCAGCAGGTGAAAAAAGCGCACTTTTCCTGTGGTTAGAAATATGTCTTTGCACAAAATGACATTCTGAAAAAAAAAAAAAAGCCATTTAAAACTGACTCGCGGCAATAATGAATTGTCGGCTCCCGGCAATTGCAGGAGAATTCATTCATAAAAAAACGAAAAAAAAAAGCGTGGGGGTCCCCCCAAATTCAATAACCAGACCCTTTAGGTCTGGTATGGATATTAAGGGGAACCCCGCCGTCAATTTAAAAAAAAAATGACGTGGGATTCCCCCAAATATCCATAACCAGACCCTTCGGGTCTGGTGTGGAATTTAAGGGGAACTCCACCCCAAATTTTAAAAAAAAATGGCGTGGAGTCCCCCCTAAAATCTACACCAGACCCCTTATCCCAGCACGTTGACCTGGCCGGCCGCAGAAAAGAGGGGGGGACAGAGCGCGGCCCCCCCCTCTCCTGAACCGCACCAGGCCACATGCCCTCAACATTGGGAGGGTGTTTTGGGGTGCCCCCCAAAACACCTTGTCCCCATGTTGATGAGGACAAGGGTCTCTTCCCCACAACCCTTGCCCGGTGGTTGGGGGGGTCTGCGGGCAGGAGGCTTATCGAAATCTGGAAGACCCCTTTAACAAAGGGGCCCCCCAGATCCCGGCCCCCCCCTGTGTGAAATGGTAATGGGGTACCTTGTACCTCTACCATTTCACAAGAAAAAAAAATGTAAAGGGTTAAAAACGACAAGAGCCGGTTTTGGACAAGTCCTTTATTATCTTCTTTCTTCTTTCCTTCGGGTTTCTTCTTCCTTCTTCTTCTTCCTCTGCTTCTGTCTTGGGTCTTCTATTCCCGCATCTTGCCCGGCGTGTTCTTCCATCTTCTTCCGCTGTCCTTCTCGTCCGCATCTTCTTCTTCTTCTTCTTCGCCGGAGCGGCCGCTTCCAATTGAAATCCCCGCTGTCTGCCGGACCACGCCCCCCTCTGACGCCACGGGCAAGCTCTTAGGAAAGTCCCTGTGTGGTGCCTGTGCGTCAGAGGGGGGCGTGGTCACAAGTCAGAGGGCGGGCAATTCAATTTGAAGCTTGTGCGCGGCTTTTTCTTTGCCAGAGTCGCCGCTTCCAATTGAATTGCCCGCTTTCTGGAACATGTGACCACGCCCCCCTCTGACGCACAGGCACCACACGGGGACTTTCCTAAGAGCTTGCCCGTGGCGCCAGAGGGGGGGCATGGTCCGGCAGACAGCGGGGATTTCAATTGGAAGCGGCGCCTCCGGCGAAGAAAAACAAGAAGAAGAAGAAGATGCGGACGAGAAGGACAGCGGAA
This sequence comes from Rana kukunoris, assembly GCA_029574335.1. Classification (NCBI taxonomy): domain Eukaryota; kingdom Metazoa; phylum Chordata; class Amphibia; order Anura; family Ranidae; genus Rana; species Rana kukunoris. The sequence goes on from CM056050.1 coordinate 441,433,184, forward strand.
GGAGAAGAAGATGGAAGAACACGCCGGGCAAGATGCGGGAATAGAAGACCCAAGAAAGAAGCAGAGGAAGAAGAAGATGGAGGAAGAAACCCGAAGGAAAGAAGAAAAGAAGATAATAAAGGACTTGTCAAAAACCGGCTCTTGTCTTTTTTTACACTGACACTTTTTTTTTCTCGTGAAATGGTAGAGGTACAAGGTACCCCATTACCATTTCACACAGGGGGGGGGGGGCGCGATCTGGGGGGCCCCTTTGTTAAAGGGGTCTTCCAGATTTTGATAAGCCTCCTGCCCGCAGACCCCCACAACCACCGGGCAAGGGTTGTGGGGAAGAGACCCTTGTCCTCATCAACATGGGGACAAGGTGTTTTGGGGGGCACCCCAAAACACCCTCCCAATGTTGAGGGCATGTGGCCTGGTGCGGTTCAGGAGAGGGGGGGGGCGCGCTCTGTCCCCCCCTCTTTTCTGCGGCTGGCCAGGTCAACGTGCTCGGATAAGGGGTCTGGTGTGGATTTTAGGGGGGACTCCACGCCATTTTTTTTTAAATTTGGGGTGGAGTTCCCCTTAAATTCCACACCAGACCTGAAGGGTCTGGTTATGGATATTTGGGGGGAACCCCACGTCATTTTTTTTTTACAATTGACGGCGGGGTTCCCCTTAATATCCATACCAGACCTAAAGGGTCTGGTTATAGAATTTGGGGGGACCCCCACGCTTTTCTTTTGGTGTTTTTAATGAATGAATTCTCCTGCAATTGCCGGGAGCTGACAATTCATTATTGCCGCGAGTCAGTTTTAAATGGCTTTTTTCCTTCAGAATGTCATTTTTCACATGCTGACATTACACCCAGGGCCGCCATCAGGGGGGTACAGGCAGTACACCTGCAGGGCCGCCATTAGGGGGGTACAGGCATTACACCGCCCGGGGGTCCCCAGGGGCCCGGATGGGAACCACCCTAAAAAAAAAAAAAACATTTTTTTTTATTTTTATTTTTTTAAGGGCTCCGAAGGTCCCCAGGGGCCCGGAGGCCACTAAGGGCCCCAGATGGCAAGCCCTTTTTTTTATCAAAAAATATATATATTTAAAAAAATATATATATTTTTTTTATATATTTGTCTTTTTTTTTTTTTATGAAAGGGCCCAGAGGTCTCCAGGGCCCTGGAAGGCAACCCCCTTGTTTTTAATTTTTTTTAGATAAATGTTATATTTAAAAAAAATATATATATATATTTTCTCTCTTTTTTGTTTTTATTTTATAAAGAGCACAGAGGTCCCCAGGGCCCCGGATGGCTACCCCCTTTTTTATATATATTTTTCTTTATTTCTTATTTCTGTCTAAATTTTTGTAAAGGGCCCCCCCGCTCCTCAATTTGCGGCACCACCCCCCCCCCCCCGCTTCTCAATTAATTTCATGCGGCAGCACCCCCCCCCCGGTTCTCTGCTCCAGGGGGCCCATGCCTGAAGCTGTGTAAGGGGCCCCAAAATTCCTGATGGCGGCCCTGTACACCTGTAAGGGGCCCGGGGGTCCGGAGGTGCCCAGATGCCTGGAGGCCCCCCAGCGCCCCAGATGGTAACCCCCCTCTTTTTTTTTTTGTATATATATTTTTTAGTTGGTTTTTGTAGGATTTTTTATTAAAGGGCCAATTTTTGGAATTTAATATTTTTTACCAGTCCGGAGGTCCCCAGGGGCCCAGAGGCCCCCAGGGCCCCGGGTGGCAACCCCCCATATTTTTTGTTATTAAAGGGCCAATGTTTTGTTTTAGGGGTCTGGAGGTCCCCAGTGGCCCGGAGATCCCATATATATATAACATATATATATATAACATATATATATATATATATATAATATAATTATGAAAGCTCCCAGAGGGCCCCAGATGACAACCTTTTTGCTTATAAAAATGTTATAAACATTTTCCCCAGGTTTGTTATTTTTTACTTGAATTTCTTTTTTAAAGTGTATTTTGTGCGTGAAGTCGAGAGAGAGGAGCTGGACTTGCAATCGCCATCCTTCTCCATGCCCCCGGTGGCAATGGTGGGTGTGAGGGGGGCACTCACCCCACCTGCTACACTTGGGAGCCCGATGGGACAGAGGGACTCCCCCTATGAGGGAGTGTAGCACAGTAGTGTAGTGTGTAGCATGTTCACCTAGCAGCAAAAGGGTTGCTGGTTCGAATCCCTCCCGTGACACTATCTGCCTGGAGTTTGCATGTTCTCCCTGTGCGGGTTTCCTCCCACAATCTAAAAACATGCTGTAAATTGGATCCTGTCTAAATAAGCCCTAATATGCAGTAGGATATTTAGGTTTTGTGCTTCCCTAGGCCTGACCAAATTTTGGCACCCCCTAATAGAAAAATGACCCACCCTTCCTGTCAAGGCCACACCCTGTTTTTTTATGACCCACCCAGGAATTTTCAGGGGACACACGCAAGTTCTGTGGGGGGGACCTGGGGGGGCCCTTAATTTGCCTAGTTTTTCGATCACTTCCTGTTTGGCTATGGGGCAGGAAGTGAAGGCCAATCTCCCCAAACGGACAGGGATAATACAAAATAAACTGACAGAGCTTCTAACCCCCACCCCCCCCCCCCCCCCAAACCTATCCAAAATGAAAGAAATCAAAAAAATAAAAGTGATGATTATAGTTCCAGGTTAACCCCAAATTTCAGATCATTTTATTGAGAGGCTTAAGAAAATATAACCATGCCAATAGGCCAGGATCCAGCGTTGCTAATATGTATGAATGTGTGTTAGGGACCCCCACAAACACCACCCAATGTTAAATCAACTATTTTCTTGTTTGTTTTGCACCCCTGATAGGGTAAAGACACCTCACAAATGTTGTCACTTTCTACTTAATTCATTCACTTCCTGCCACACAGCCAAACAGGAAGTGAGGGAAACACCTGAGTAATGTTTTGTTGGGGACACACAGATCAATATAAATAGTTTCCCATTTTGGAAATTGCATTTTGCTGTGTACACCCCAAATTAGTAGGAATCTTGGACTTTGGGGTCCATTTACTAAAGGCAAATCCACTTTGCACTACAAGTGGACAAGCAAGTAAGAAAACTCAAAACTTGGCGGGATTGGAAGTAAAAACCATCAGTGCTTCCCTTCTGATTTTCATTGCCTACGCTTCTACTGCAGAGCGGCTTTGCCTTTAGTAAACCCCAAAATAACTAATCATTTGGGGTGTACACTGCAGTGCAATTTGCTTAATGGTGACACTAGTTAGATTGACCTGTGCCCCGAAGAAAAGACCATTGGTAGGGTTTTAACCTCACTTCCTGTTCAGCTGTGTGACAGGAAGTGAAGCCAATTTTAGGAAAAGGGACACAAAGCCCAACCTAAAAACACTAGCAGGGGTTCTAACACTCAATTGGCTTCCCTCAAACAACCCACAATTAGAATAGGATTGTCTTGTGCTAGTTTCAAGCACAGCGCTGTAAATCAGCACTTCAAGCCTGTCCAAAAAAAAAACACCACCCCCCCCCTCCAACAGGCCATGTTTGCAGCTTTTCCTACATCTTGCACATGTGCTTTAAAAAGTCAGTCTGGACATCAGTTCTAGGAAACAATACTTACCGCTTTGTCCTTCCTTTTCTGGTGACTAAACATTTCATGCATACACACCAGGAAAGAGCTTAGAGACAAATCACACTTGATGGTTTAGGCCCAAACTAGTTCAGCTGCAGCGGTTGAAATCCATAGCATGAAAAAAATATCACAAAACAAACTTCAAAATTTGAAAGTAATTTTATTGGTCCACAAAACAAGGAAAGCAAAACAAAAAATTACAAATAAACACACCAAAAATATATAAAAACACCTAAAAACAAAAAAGACCAACGTTTATTTCACAGTCATTGGAAAATAAATCATGCTTTTGAAATAACAGGATAGACCCACAGGATTAAAACATTAGTCATTAACATCTTGAGAAACATTTAGCAAAATTATGTAGCAGAGAAAACATCAAAAAATACAAAACTTGCTCCAAAACATCTCTGTTTCGCTCCGCCATTACTGTACTTCCAGCCAGCAAATCTGCCCCCTCTGAGGGGCAGCTGACATCTGCACTATCCACGCTTTTTATAACATGTGTGCTAATGAACCAATTGGAAACACATGAAGAAATGTCAGCCTCTAGTTTGTGTGCACTTGTAACTGCTTACACCTGTTAAGGATGTCCTTAAATTACTAAGCCAAAAAAACAGCTTTCTGAGCATGCTCAGAAAGATGCATGTCATTTTCAGGGTCAGACAACCAGCTTATTTTTCAAAGTGTTCGAGCATGCCCAGTTCACTCGAAATGCAGTACCAGAATCAAATCTGCAATGGCGGATGAAAGCATTAGAGGTGTTTAATTTTTTTTGGTCCCCCTGAAGTGATGCTTTACAAGCTGAACGGGAGGTCTTATAGAATTTTTACGTAACAAACCTAAATAATAATAATTTAAACGCCCCTGTCCCTAGTAGCTCGCAGTCAGAAGCTAACAAGCAGCATTTTTATTGTTTCCGGTTACCAGTTTAGATTTACAGATGAGGTCTAGTGCTAAAAATATTCCTCTTGCTGTTACGCACGCTATGATACCTCACATGTGGGTTTTGAAGGATGTTTCCATATGTGGGCGGGCCTTAAATGTGTAAGCCCCGCCCACATATTGAACCCCCGTTCAAACCCCACATGTGAGGTATCATAGCGTATGTTAGAGCGAGAGCAATACTTTTAGCACTAGACCTCCTCTGTAAATCTAAACTGGTAACCTGAAACACATAAAAAAGCGTTGCCTATGGGTATTTTCAAGTACTGAAGTTTGGCGCCATTCCATGAGTGTGTGCAATATTAAAGTGTAACATGTTGGGTATCTATTTACTCGGTGTAACATCATCTTTCACATTATGGCCATAAATTGGGCTAACTTTAGTGTATTGTTAATTTGTAACCACTTGAGCCCCAGAGCATATTACTGGTCACTGACGGGGCCAGTTTTTGCATTTCAACACTGCGTCATTTTGACTGACAATTGCGTGGTTGTGCGACGTGGCCCCCAAACAAATTTGGCGTCCTCATTCCCCCCCCCCCAAAGAAAATGTTTATTTTTTTTTTTGGTGGTATTTGATCACCTCTGCGTTTTTTCTTATTTTTGCTTGACCCAAAAATATAGCGACAATTTGGTAAATAAAAAAACATCTTTTTTACTGTTTGCTATAATAAATCTCCCCCAAAATATATTCAAAAAATGTTTGCTCTCAGTTTAGGCCGATAAGTATTCTTCGACATATTTTTGTTTGCAAAAAATCACAATAAGCGTTTGATTGGTTTGGGCAAAAGTTCTAAGTAGGGGTTGGTCTTATGGGTTTTTTTGGAATAATTTTTTGTTTTACTAGTAATGGTGGCTATCATTGTTTTTTCTGGCTACTGCGACATTGTGGCGGACACATTTTTGTGAGATTTGGCATTTTTCTACCGAGCAATGGTATAGAAATGCATTGCTTACTATAAAAATGACACTGGCAGGGAAGGGGTTAACACTAGGGGTGCGGAAGGGGTTGAATATGTTACCTGGGTGTGTTCTAACTGTAAAGGGGGTGGGACTGTGTAGGGGAAATGACAGATCCCTGTTCATACATTGTAGGGACAGACGAGCAGGCATTCCCCCCCCCCCCTTGACAGGACCGGGATAAAGGGGAACTCCACCCCAAATTATAAAAAAAAACGGCGTGGGGGTCCCCCTTCAGGTGCACAACAGGCTCTTAGATTTGATCTGGAACATAAGGGGTTAAACCCACGCCAAAAACGGCGTGGGGTTCCCCCTCAGATCCAGACCAAACCCTTCTCCCAGGCACACAGTCTGGCCGGACAGGAATGGGGGTGGGGACGAGCGAGCGCCCCCCCCCTCCTGAGCCGTACCAGACCACATGCCCTCGACATGGGGGAGTGTGTGCTGTGGGGGAGGGGGGCACTGCCCCCCACCCCAAAGCACTCTTGTCCACATGTCGATAGGGACAAGAGCCTCTTCCCGACAACCCTGGCCGTTGGTTGTCGGGGTATGCGGGCGGGGGGCTTATCAGAATCTGAGAGCCCCCTATATTAAGGGGGCCCCAGATTCTGGCCCCCCACCCTATGTGAATGAGTATGGGGTACATCGTACCCCTACCCATTCACTGGGTGGAAAAGTGTAAACACAAATAAACCACACAGAAAAAAATAATTTATTAGTCAGCTCCGGGGGTCTTCTGCCGGGACCCCCCACCACCAGCCCATTGGGCCCCGGGCTTCGCCGTTTTCTGCCGGGGGGGACACCCACCGATGCTCTCCGCCATGTCCAGCCAGGCCCCCACCCCAAAATAAGCTCTTTCAGATCCGGGGGGGGCCGGCCGAAAAAAGCAGAGAACAACGGGGGCAGAGCCCCTCGGTCTTCCAGACGTTTTCTGCCGGGGGGGCTCCAGCCCCGCACCGGTCTTCGCCGCCGCCTTCCGCCGGGGGGGACACCCACCGATGCTCTCGGCCATGTTCGGCCAGGCCCCCTACCCCAAATCAAGCTCTTTTACATCCGGGGGGGCCGGCGGAAATGGCGGAGAACAACGGGGGCGTCGCCACTCTTCGGTCTTCTAGCCGTTTTCTGCCGGGGGGGGGAAACACCCACCCATGCTCTCCGCCATGCTCGACTGGGCCCCCACCCCAAAAGTAAGCTCTTTCACTTTCGGGGGGGGGCGGCCGAAAACAGCGGAGAACAACGGGGGTGTCGCCCCACCTCGGGCTCCTCCGCTTCTGCCTGGCTCCTCCCGAGGCCAGGGCTTCTTTCGCCGTCTTCCGCCGGAGGGCGCCACTCTCCGGGCTTCTCGTGGCTGTCTTCCGCCGCGGGGCACCACCCAAATTTTTCTGCCTGGACGGGGGTCGTACATCCCATCCAGGACTTGGATGTGGCGGGCTTCTCGTCGCTGTTTTCTGCCACTGCCCCCTTCACCACGAAGCTCCGTGCTTGTTTGATGAGGGCAGCGGGCTTCCGTCGTCTTCTACCGGGGTGAGGGTCATACATCCCACCCCGGATTTCTTCGCCGGCTTCTGCCTGGCTCCTCCTGGGGCCAGGGCTTCTTTTGCCATCTTCCGCCGGAGGGCGCCACTCTCCGGGCTTCTCGTCGTTGTCTTCCGCCGCGGGGGCCAGGCCTTCTTCTTTGCCGCCCCCTTCGAATTTTTTTGCCTGGACGGGGGTCGCACATCCCATCCAGGACTTGGACGTGGCGGGCTTCTCGTCGCTCTCTTCTGCCGCTGCCCCCTTCACCACGAAGCTCCGTGCTTGTTTGATGAGGGCAGCGGGCTTCCGACGTCTTCTACCGGAGCGAGGGTCGTACATCCCACTCCGGATTTCGTCGCCGGCTTCTGCCTGGCTCCTCCTGGGGCCAGGTCTTCTCGTCGCTGTCTTCCGCCGCGGGGTGACACTCGCGGGCTTCTTCTTCCATTCGATGTTGACACGGCGAGGTGCGGCGCTGAAATGCTGTAACCCTTAACCCATGAAGACCCTTAACCCATGTGACAGTGATGTCACATCACATCACTGTCACATGGGTTAAGGTCACATGTTGGCATAACCACGCCCACGCCCTATGCCAATATAAGTCCTTGCCCGCCGCTCACAAGGCATTTCAGCGCCGCACCTCGCCGTGTCAACATCGAATGGAAGAAGAAGCCCGCGAGTGTCACCCCGCGGCGGAAGACAGCGACGAGAAGACCTGGCCCCAGGAGGAGCCAGGCAGGAGCCGGAGACGAAATCCGGAGTGGGATGTACGACCCTCGCTCCGGTAGAAGACGTCGGAAGCCCGCTGCCCTCATCAAACAAGCACGGAGCTTCGTGGTGAAGGGGGCAGCGGCAGAAGAGAGCGACGAGAAGCCTGCCACGTCCAAGTCCTGGATGGGATGTGCGACCTCCGTCCAGGCCGAAAAATTCGAAGGGGGCGGCAAAGAAGAAGGCCTGGCCCCCGCGGCGGAAGACAACGACGAGAAGCCCGGAGAGTGGCGCCCTCCGGCGGAAGATGGCAAAAGAAGCCCTGGCCCCAGGAGGAGCCAGGCAGAAGCCGGCGAAGAAATCCGGGGTGGGATGTACGACCCTCGCCCCGGTAGAAGACGACGGAAGCCCGCTGCCCTCATCAAACAAGCACGGAGCTTCGTGGTGAAGGGGGCAGCGGCAGAAAACAGCGACGAGAAGCCAGCCACGTCCAAGTCCTGGATGGGATGTGCGACCCCCGTCCAGGCAGAAAAATTTGAAGGGGGCGGCGGCGGAAGACCCTCAAAGTTAAAACCACGTTCACCAGGTGAATGGGTAGGGGTAGGATGTACCCCATACTCATTCACATAGGGTGGGGGCCCGAAATCTGGGGGCCACCTTATTAAAGGGGGCTCCCAGATTCTGATTGGCTCCCGCCCGCATACCCCGACAACCAATGGCTAGGGTTGTCGGGAAGAGGCTCTTGTCCCGATCGACATGGGGACAAGAGTGCTTTGGGGTGGGGGGGCAGCGCCCCCCTCCCCCAAAGCACACACTCCCCCATGTCGAGGGCATGTGGTCTGGTACGGCTCAGGAGGGGGGGGGGGGCGCTCGCTCGTCCCCACCCCCATTCCTGTCCGGCCCGACTGCATGCCTGGGATGAGGGCTTGGTACGGATCTGGGGGGGAACCCCACGCCGATTTTGGCGTGGGTTAACCCCTCACGTTCCGGACCAAGCCGAAGAGCCTATTGTGCCCCTGGGGGGGAAGCCGCGCCGGTTTCAAATTTGAAATTTGGCGCGGAGTTCCCCTTCAGTGTCGGCGCAGCCCGAGAACAGCTCGGAGCTTGCCGTGCGCCGCTCCAGGCAGTGCAAACACTGCTACGCCGCTTGGTATTTACCAAGAATTTCCCGGCGTACTGAAGAGGCGCGCGGAAAGCTCCGATTTTTCCCTCTGCGCATGCCCAGTATGCAAATGAACCTTCCGAGGTTCTAGCGTACTTTGCAAGCGCACGGGGATCGGGTACCAAAAGTCACTTTCCCTTTCAAATCGGCCCGCCACACACGTTCAAACACATGTCACTACACTTCCCCTGCATCACCCCCCTCCCTCCCCTCATAAACTCCCGCCCGAATCCCCGATGTTTACAGAACTAAATGCCGCACGCCAGCTCTGTACTGGCGTGCTGTGCGCCCTCTCCTGGGCGCATTAGGCACTTTAGTAAATGAGGAAACACGCTGCACTGCCAGCGTGTTTCTTTTGTAAATCTCAAAAACAGGTTTACTCCTGCTTGTGCACCATGAGTCATGGCGCACAGGCTTGGTAAATCAGCCCCACTGTGACAGGGGGAGGGGGTGGGGGGGGGATAGATTGTGGGGGTAAAATGTGCCTATGTGTCTGTGTGTCAGTGTAGTGTTGTGTACACTTACTGTGAGATGTGATCTCTCCTCAGCGGTGGTTGAAAAAAATGCCGTGGGGAGAGATCACATCACTTCCTCCTTCCTGTGTTTACACAGGAGGAGGAAGTGCAGAGCGGGGGGAGTGCGGGCATTGGCTGGGAGTGATCCGGAGGGGGCAGACAAAAACGAACCGCCGCCCCCTCGTCCCGGATCGCTCCCACGCCAAACCGCACTGTCGCATGTAGCGGGGGGGTCCCGATCGGACCCCCGACCCACGGCAAGGCAGGCACGTATATATACGTTGATGTGCCTGCCTGTGCCATTTTGCTGACATAAATGTACATGCGGCGGTACGCAACCAGTTAACCGATGGTGTGTGGGCGTGACGGACCATCAGTCAGCTTCATCGGTTAACCGATGAAAACGGTCCATCAGACCGTTCTCATTGGATGGACTGATCGTGTGTACGCAGCATAAGAAGAGGCTAGAAGCCCTGTAATATTTTTAGTCCTGTCTGCGTCTCCATTTCAGAAATCCCTCTAACAAAGCGCTGTAGAAACCAGACATGAGTTCTAACTTCTAAGCCTTCTCCACTCTTACGCACGCTATCCAAAACTAAAAAGAAAAAAAAATGTTTTGGTTTGACATATACTTTAACATACTATAAAGTGTGGTTAAATCAATGATAGGTAACACGAGAGCCCAACATTTTTAACCACTTAGCAACCACCTGCCGAAAAATAACGGCGGCAAGGTGGTTGCTTAACTCTGGGATCACGTTATATAACGTGATTCCAGAGTCGCGCTCCCGCGCGCCCCCTGGGGCGCGCACACGGGAATGTCCGTGACCGCCGGGTCCAGAGGACCCGGCGGGTCACGAATCACGGTAAATCGCCGCTGATAGCGGCGGTTTACCACGTGATCGCGCCGTCCAATGACGGCGCGATCAGATGTAAACAGACCGGCGTCATTTGATGACGCCGGTTCCTCCCTCCTCTCTCTGTACCGATCGGTACAGTGTGAGAGGAGAGGGGAGGGAGCGGATGGCAGCGCCAGTGCTGCGGGATGGATCTGTGACAAATGTAGTCACAGATCCATCCATCCATCCCTCCCTGCTCAGCCATCCCTGCTGCACATACTCTGCAATGCTGGGCAATACTCTGGGGGGGGGGCAATACTCTGGGGGGGGGCAATACTCTGGGGGGGGGCAATACTCTGGGGGGGGCAATACTCTGGGGGGGGCAATACTCTGGGCATACTCTGGTGGGCATACTCCGCAATACTCTGGGCATACTCTGGTGGGCATACTCCGCAATACTCTGGGCATACTCTGGTGGGCATACTCCGCAATACTCTGGGCATACTCTGGTGGGCATACTCCGCAATACTCTGGGCATACTCTGGTGGGCATACTCCGCAATACTCTGGGCATACTCTGGTGGGCATACTCTGGTCGGCATACTCTGGTGGGCATACTCTGGTGGGCATACTCTGGTGGGCATACTCCGCAATACTCTGGGCATACTCCCGCAGTACTCTGGGCATACTCCCGCAATACTCTGGGCATACTCCCGCAATACTCTGGGCATACTCCCGCAATACTCTGGGCATACTTCCGCAATACTCTGGGCATACTTCCGCAATACTCTGGGCATACTTCCGCAATACTCTGGGCATACTTCCGCAATACTCTGGGCATACTTCCGCAATACTCTGGGCATACTTCCGCAATACTCTGGGCATACTTCCGCAATACTCTGGGCATACTCCGCAATACTCTGGGCATACTCCGCAATACTCTGGGCATACTCCGCAATACTCTGGGCATACTCCGCAATACTCTGGGCATACTCCGCAATACTCTGGGCATACTCCGCAATACTCTGGGCATACTCCGCAATACTCTGGGCATACTCCGCAATACTCTGGGCATACTCTGCAATACTCTGGGCATACTCTGCAATACTCTGGGCATACTCCGCAATACTCTGGGCATACAGCGCCCCTGTCCCCGTGAGCTCGCATGCAGAAGCGAACGCATACGCAAGTCCCGCCCACATATGAAAACGGTGTTCAAACCACACATGTGAGGTATCGCTGCGAACGTTAGAGCGAGAGCAATAATTTTGGCCCTAGACCTCTTCTCCAACTAAAATGATGTAACCAGTAAAAATATTTAAAGCGTCACCTATGGGGATTTTTAAGTCGCAAAGTTTGGCGCCATTCCATGTGGCCACGCTGTGTAAAAGTCCCACACATGGGGTATCGCCATACTCGGGAGGAATAGCAGAATGTGTTTTGGGGTGTAATTGGTGGTATGCATATGCTGTGTGTGAGAAATAACCCGCTAATATGAAAATTTTGTGGAAAGAAAATAAAAATGAAAAAAATCTTGATTTTGCAAAGAATTGTGGGAAAAATTACAACTTCAAAAAACTCACCAGGCCTCTTTCTAAATACCTTGGAATGTGTTCTTTCCAAAAAGGGGTCATTTGGGGGGTATTTGTACTTTTCTGGCATGTTAGGGTCTCAAGAAATGAGAGAGGATGTCAGTACATCAGATGTGATCAAATTGATCAATTTTCAGTAATTGGTACCATAGCTTTTAGACCCTATAACTTTCACCCAGACTAAATAATATCTAATTTTTTTTTGTTTTGTTACCAAAGATATGTAGCAGTATACATTTTAGGCCAAATTTATGAAGAAAAATTACTTTTTTGCAAAATTTTATAATAGAAATGAAGAAAAATTCATTTTTTTACAAAATTTTCGTTCTTTTTTCATTTATAGTGAAAAAAATAAAAACCGCAGAGGTGATAAAATACCACCAAAAGAAAGCTCTATTTGTGGGAAAAAAAGGACAAAAATTTCATTTGGTTATATTGTTGTATGACTGAGTTATTGTCATTCAAAATGTGAGAGCACCGAAAGCTGAAAATTGGTCTGGTTATTAAGTGGGTTTAAGTGCCCAGTAGTCAAGTGGTTAAGGAAAAGAAGCAGTTCAGGGAAATAGCTTTACGTTTACTAAGTGGATCACCAGCATTCTTTAACTTCAACTGATCTTTACTGGAGTAGAAGATATGAGAGCTTTTGTATAAGTTCAAAGAGAGCTTCTACCTGTAAGTGCTGAACATTAGAGTTAGACATGTGCATTCGTTTTCGTCCAAATGCATTTTCGTCCAAATTTTGGGTATTTTCATTTTCATTTTAACATTTAACATTTTTTTCATTGTTGTTGCTACAACAGTTCGATACAGATAGGAGATTCGACAAGACGCTGACAATAGCAATCTGTGTCTATCGAACCTGTGGTCGAATGTGCCTAACCTTAACTCCATTAGTCCAAGATTATTGTACATAGAGAGGAATGATTCGAAATAGAGAGAAAAGATTTGATATTATAGAGACGGTGTTGGGGTAGACCAATTCTACATGAACGACGAAGATTCGACGAAGCAGCAGAAAAAAAAAATATGTCAAATCTGTCATTGAAGGCTCATGGTGTCTGTCAAAAGTTCTAAGAAGATTCGACAAGCAGCTAAACTGTACAATGCTCAGTCAGTGAGGTAGGAGGACTAGCAGCAGGAGCTACAAGCGGTGCTCGTTCCTAGGAGTAGGAACGGGTGAGTCATAGCTCCAGGCAGGCGTAGCAGGTAGTCAGGCAGGCAGGGTTCTTCCCAGCCCAGCCCTCCCCTTGCTCCAGCTCCAGCCTGCTTCTGTACCTTGCCTCCCCTCCAGCTTCCAGCTTCCAGTTCCAGCCTCTCTCCAGCATTCCTCCCCTCCTTTGGAAGGTAAGCGCTACCTGTCTCCCTGGCACTGTGGGCGGCCGTCCTTCTCAGGACAAGCCGCAGCACTCGATCCCAGGAGGCAGACAAGGGCCCCCTCCCGCCACCCCCCGCCACCACCTTGCAGTTATTTCCGCCGTTCCGGGGCTCATTCGGGAGCACCGCGCCAGGCCGTTCTGAATCGCGGGGCCGCGGTCTAGGAAAGACCGCGGCTTCACTTGCGGCCTAACGGCGCGCCGCTCCCCACTTTTTTAGGGTCCTCACCCTGCTCCCAGGCAAACCTCCCCCTTATCCTTGTAGGACAGTTACCCGGCCCTGTTGCTCACCCTTCACCCTTTCAGCCCAGATCATTCAGCACCCCCTGTCAGCCCTCATCCCTGAACAGGCAGCCACCAGGCCAGCAACAAGTTCTCCCTCTCAGCCCTAGCCCCCCCCTCGTCGTCCCAACTCACAGTAGCTTGATCCAGGGGTCAACCGATCGCCTCTTACAGGGGTCAGGAAGGAATTTTTTCCCTACCGGAGCATATTGGCCGAGCTCTGAAAGGGTTTTTTGCCTTCCTCTGGACCAAGCCAGGAGAGAGGAGCCAGTTAATTCCTCTCCCCACCGCCCCAAACCCCCCCCCCCCGGTGTAGTGGCGATCATGGTATGTCGGCAATACTCTGCCGATACCATTTGGAGTTTGAGGCAATGCGCCGCAATACTACCAGCCATCACCAAAAAGGCCCTAAGATCTGAGCGATTATTGAGAATCGATCATAGATCGACGGTCAGACATTTCAGCCATTTACCCCAACCCAAGCACATATCATGTGCTCTGATCAACACAAGATCGGCAGTAAAACACCGACTAGAAATCCGCGACTTTATTCAACAAAAGGATCTAGACTGCCTTTTTATTACAGAGAGCTGGCTCACAGCCGACTGTAACACCATTCTAGGAGAATTGGTGCCAGAAAATTACCGTATTATAACGGAAAACAGAATAGGGCAAAGAGGAGGCGGCCTGGCGGTGATCCACAAGACTCATCTTACGATCACCAAACCAGTCCGCCAAAACCCTCTTCCATTCATGGAAACCCTTACTCTGCAACTGCAAGCAAATACAAAGGAGACCATCCACATTCTGCTCTGCTATAGGCCGCCAGGCCCAAAATCGCAGCTGCTATCATCATGGACAGATTTCTTCTCCACTTATACCCTCAACAGCAAACATCTTTTGCTGCTCGGGGATTTCAATCTCTGGGCCAACTCCTCACTAGACCCCATTGCCGACGCCTGTATTGACCACCTGGAAGGATTAGGATTGCAGCAATTAGTATGTGGGCCCACACATACTTCAGGTCACACACTTGATCTTATTTTCAGACAAACTCTGGAAATAAAGATTTGGGAAAATGAAAAGTTGCCATGGACAGACCACCATGCAATTATATTCAGTATTTCCACTATCCCCCCTGCAACAAAAACATCAAATCCAGTGACAACACACTGGACTAGATGCCAGAAGAAGCTCCACTCGGAACTCTTCAAAACGACTTTAAGGAAAAAAATAGAAACAACTCAGCCGCATCAAACGGCCGTTGAAACTCTGGAACCCATTAACTCGGCTATGCTACAGTCAGCTGACTTGGTAGCGCCGAAACGAAGTACCCGCATCCGGAAAAACAACCAGCTGTCGTTACTGAAGCAAGAATGCAGAAGGGCAGAATCTGCCTGGAAAAGATGTTCTTCAGAGCTAAACCTATCCATCTACAAGGCAGCGACAAGAAAATACCACAAAGGAATTTTCCAAGCCAAGAAAAATTATTTTTCGGAGGCTATCAACGGTGCCATTAACCGCCCCCGCAAACTCTTCAAGATGGTCACCCAGACCATGGATCCAGAATGCATCAAAGCCCCCAGTTCGGATACACAAGAATTTTGCAATGAACTATCGGATTACTTCATTAATAAAATCGAGGCAATCCGTGAAAGCATTCAGCAAAACAATTCCCCCCTCAGCCCCCCCTGCAGCCTCTCACACAGCACCCATAGTAATTCTCCTATATCAGGTAAGTTTACCCTAGAACCCATCTCCATCGAGACCACTAAGAATGTCATTTGTGCTCTGCGAAATAGCACAGCGCCGAATGACATTATCCCCACAAAACTGCTGAAGGAATGCGCCGACATCCTGGCTCCTCCCATCACGCAGTTTATCAACCAGTCTTTTCTGGAGGGCAAAGTGCCCACACAGTTGAAAGAGGGTATAATCCAACCCATCCTGAAGAAACCCTCCCTGGACCCCAAGAACCCACTCCACCGCCGTCCCATAACAACCCTCAACGTACTTTCCAAGATAATGGAGAAAGTAGTGGTACAACAGCTGCAACAGCATCTAGATACCTACAAGCTACTTGACCCAATACAATCAGGCTTCCGTCCCGGACATGGGACGGAAACAGCATTGCTGAAAGTATGGGACGATGTTCTCAAGGCCGCAGATGAAGGAGAATCTTGTCTTCTAGTTCTGTTGGACCTAAGTGCAGCTTTTGACACTGTAGACCACAAACTGTTACTGACTCGGCTTGCTGAAGTAGCCAGAGTCGCAGAAGGCGATTTATCTTGGTTCTCCTCTTTTCTGGAAAACCAATCGCAAACAGTAAAGTTAGGACCTTTTACATCAGAAAAACGCACAGTAACATGCGGAGTCTCTCAAGGATCGCCTCTGTCACCAGTGCTGTTTAACATCTATCTTCGTCCTCTTTTTGAGATTATCAGCAGCAAAAAACTGCTCTATCACTCATACGCAGACGACACACAATTGTATTTCCGCATCTGCAATAGACAGGATCACCACCTCAATCTAGAGACTTGCCTCTCCTTGATAGAGGATTGGATGACAAAGAGTCATCTTAAACTCAATGGAGCGAAAACAGAACTTCTCCTGTTTCACGCCAAGCGTAGGAATCAACCTTCAACAGCGTGGACCCCCTCGCCCATTCTGGGCAAGTTCATCACCCCTAGCGCCAAAGTCAAAAGCCTAGGGGTCATTTTTGACTCCTTTATGACAATGGACGCACAAATAGGGTCAGTAGTCAGTGGATCTCACCATCTACTGCGCCTACTACGCAGACTCACTCCGTTCATCCCTAAAGAAGATTTAGCGGTCGTGGTGAGAGCAATTGTAAACTCCAGACTGGATTATGCAAATGCCCTTTACCTCGGCCTCCCCAAGTACCAAATCGCTCGTCTGCAAGTCGTTCAGAATACGGCCGCCAGACTTGTGACTGGAAAAAAACCCTGGGAATCCATCTCACCTTCACTGAGAGCCCTTCATTGGCTGCCAGTTAAAGACAGAATTGCTTTTAAAGCTCTCTGTCTTACGCATAGATGTGTCCATGGGAATGCCCCCCTTTATTTATGCAAAATAATAAAAACGCATAATCCCAATCGCGCTCTGCGATCCACGAATCAGAACCTGCTCCAGGTTCCGAAAAGCCAACTTCAAGTCCAAAGGAGAAAGAAGATTCGCGGTCCAAGGTCCAAGACTATGGAACGCTTTACCAACCAGCATTCGGTTGGAGGAGAGCCACCTAGCATTTAGGAAAAAGGTCAAGACTTTTCTCTTTTGATATCAAAGGAGACAGGAACAACAAGCGCCCAGAGGCGATTCGGTTCGCATGTGCCGCGCTATACAAGTTTTCATTCATTCATTCATTCATTCATTCATTCAATGCTGCAATTGTACATTTCCGGTTAAATGCTCAGCCCATAGGCTATAGAAGAATTTAAATGTTGGTTGACTAGCAATAATAATTTATAAATATAATTATTACTATTGTTATACAACATTAGAATTCTTCTATAGCTTGTAGGCGGAACGTTCGACCGGAAATGTACGATTGCGGCATCGTGCAGTTTAGCTTCTCTGTCAAATCTTCTTAGAAAATTTGACAGACACCAAAAGCCTTCAATGACAGATTTGACCTTAATTCATTCGGGTTTTCGGACTAATGCATTTTTTAAAGGAACAAAATACATAAAAACTAATTTCGGGAGTAACTAAATTTATTTTTCGTACGAAACAAAATTATTCAGTGTGCATATGTCTACTGAACATTGAAGTTTAGTACTCGGAAAAAATATATAATTGTTAGTATTTCTATGGACAATTAATGTATCACTTTATTTCAAACTGTTTTTGTTTGGCTTGTTTTGCAGAATTACACAGCTCAAATTACTTTTTAGCTTGGGAGATACTCTGGGATTTTTTTTTTTTTAGCCTGGGGAGGCTGAGTTAAAATCAACTAGCTAGCCAGAATGACCAGAAGCTCTGAAGGCAATACATCTATCCACAGAAAGGGAGAAGAAGGGAGATTTGTACTGGCAGATGGCACAATCCCAAAGACGTGTCATATCTCCTGGAATAAAGGCTTCAGAAGAGTTAAAGGGGCTGTAAAGGTTTGTTTTTTATTTTCTAAATAGGTTCCTTTAACCACTTAAAGACCGCCGCACGACTATGTATGTCCACAAAATGGCACGTACAGGCAGATGGGCGTATATTTACAGCCCTGCCTTTCCGCAGGTCGGGGTCCGATCGGGACCCCCTCCATTGCGTGCGGCGGTCCCCGTGGCTCTGGGAGCGATCCGGGATGAGGGGGCGGCTGTCCGTTTTTGTCCGCCCCCTCCGGATCGCTCCCAGCCTATCCGCTTCCTCCTCAGCCTGAACTGTAAACACAGGCAGAGGAGGAAGTGATGTCTCCTCTCCTCCTGCCGGTATTTACGTCCGGCGGAGTAGAGGAGACATCACAACAGTGAGTAGCACAAGCACCACACTGACACCTGTACACACAGGCACACAAATCCCCCCAGTCACCCCCCGATCACCCCCCTTTCACAGTGTCACTAAATAGCAGTGATCATTTATTTACTGATCACTGCATTTAGTGTCAGTGTGACAGGCGGTTAGTGTCAGGCAGTTAGTGCTAGGTCCAGGGTAGCCCCCTACCCCCCAATTAAAAATGTTTGCCAGCATCACTAAGCGATCGTTTTTTTCTGATCGCTGTATTAGTGTCGCTGGTGGCGCTAGGTAGCTAGTTATTTTTTGAGGTTTGCCGCCATGTTTTTAATAGCGTTAGAAAATGTATGGGGGTACCTAACGCTATAAAAACATGGCAGCAAACCTCAAAAAATAACTAGCTACCTAGCGGCACTAGCGACACTAATACAGCGATCAGAAAAACTATCGCTTAGTGACGCTGGCAATAGGGGTGAAAGAGTTAACTCTAGGGGAAATCAGGGGTTAAAACCTTTATTAGGTACCCCCATACATTTTCTAATAAAGGTTTTAACCCCTGATTGCCCCTAGAGTTAACCCTTTCACCCCCTATTGCCAGCGTCACTAAGCGATCGTTTTTCAGATCGCTGTATTAGTGTGGCTAGTGCCCCTAGGTAGCTAGTTATTTTTTGAGGTTCGCCCGCCAGGTTTTTATAGCGTTAGGTACCCCCATACATTTTCTAATAAAGGTTTTAACCCCTGATTGCCCCTAGAGTTAACCCTTTCACCCCCTATTGCCATCGTCACTAAGCGTTAATTTTTTTGATCGCTGTATTAGTGCCGCTGGTGCCGCTAGGTAGATAGTTCTTTTTTTGAGGTTCGCCCGCCAGGTTTTTATAGCGTTAGGTACCCCCTTAAATTTTTTAAATAAAGTTTTTAACCCCTGATTGCCCCTAGAGTAAACCCTTTCACCTCCTATTGCCAGCGTCACTAAGCGATCGTTTTTCTGATCGCTGTATTAGTGTCGCTGGTGCCGCTATGTAGCTAGTTAGTGCCAGTAACGCTTACACCCACGCGCAAAGCATACACCTCCCATATGTGGAATTACACCACCGGAATACATTCTGCTGCTTCTCCTGAGTACGGGTATACCACATGTATGAGAATTTTTGGGAGCCTAGCCGCGTACGGGACCCCGAAAACCAATCACCTCCTTCAGCCTTTTTAAGGGTGTACATTTTTGATTTCACTCCTCGCTACCTATCACAGTTTCGAAGGCCATAAAATGCCAAAATAGCACAAACCCCCCCCCCCCCCCAAATGACCCCATTTTGGAAAGTAGACACCCCAAGCTATTTGCTGAGAGGCATGTCGAGTCCATGGAATATTTTATATTTTGACACAAGTTGCGGGAAAATGACAATCTGATTTGTTTTTACACAAAGTTGTCACTAAATGATATATTTCTCACACATGCCATGGTTATATGTGGAATTGCACCCCAAAATACATTCTTCTGCTTCTCATGTGTACAGGAATACTACATGTGTGGGATTTTTTAGAAGCCTAGCCGCGTACGGGACCCCGAAAACCAAGCACCGCCTTCAAGATTTCTAAGGGCATACATTTTTAATTTCACTCCTCACCACCTATCACAGTTTTGAAGGCCATAAAATGGCAAGATGGCACACAACCCCCCCAAATGACCCCATTTTGGAAAAAAGACACCCCAAGCTTTTTGCTGAGAGGCATGTTGAGTCCATGGAATATTTAATTTTTTTGCCCCAAGTGATTGAATAATGACCAAAAAAAAAAATTACAAAACGTTGTCACTAAATTATATATTTCTCACACATGCCATGATTATATGTGGAATTGCACCACAAAATACATTCTGCTGCTTCTCCTGAGTATGGGGATACCACATGTGTGGGACTTTTTGGGAGCTTAGCCGCGTACAGGACCCCGAAAACCAATCACCATCTTCAAGATTTCTAAGGACATACATTTTTGATTTCACTCACACAAATCTTGAAGGCGGTCATTGGTTTTCGGGGTCCCGTACGCGGCTAAGCTCCCAGAAAGTCTCATACATGTGGTATCCCCATACTCAGGAGAAGCAGCAGAATGTATTTTGGGGTGCAATTCCACATATAACCATGGCATGTGTGAGAAATATATCATTTAGTGACAACATTTTGTAATTTTTTTTTTTTTGTCATTACTCAATCACTTGGGACAAAAAAAATATATTCAATGGACTCAACATGCCTCTCAGCAGTTTCCTTGAGGTGTCTACTTTCCAAAAGGGGGTCATTTGGGGGAGGTTTTGTACTGCCCTGCCATTTTAGCACCTCAAGAAATGGGATAGGCAGTCATAAAATAAAAGCTGTGTAAATTCCAGAAAATGTACCCTAGTTTGTAGACGCTATGGGGCAGATTCACAGAGAATTCGATTCTCGTATAGTATCAGAAATACACTACGCCGCCGTTTTTTACCTGGCTCTACGTGGAATTCAGGTAGATTTTGTCCAGTAAACGACGGCGGCGTAGTGTATTTCTCCCGTCGCAATCCATCTGCGCGAGTAGGGGGCGTGAAGCATTTAAAATAGGCGCGTTCCCGTGGCGATCGAACTGCGCATGCTCCGTTCGCAAATTTCCCGCCGTGCATTGCGCGAAAACACGTCGTCATGTCGTAGTAGCGTCGTTTATGTACATTCCTATTCCCGAACGAGTTACGTTAAAAAAAAATATATATTTTCAAATCGACGCGGGAACGACGGCCATACTTTACATGGGTTACGCACTGTTAGACCAGCAAAAAGCTCCTCTAACATTACGCAGCCAAAAAATGACGTAGGCGATTGCGAGGGACACTCGTACCTTCGTGGATCGCCGTAAAAACTAATTTGCATACCCCGACGCATGAAAACGACGCGAACTCCTCCCAGCGGCCACAAAAATATCGCAGCGTAGATCCGAAGGCTTACGAAGACGTAAGCCTCTCGGATCGAAGCCCGAAGCCACTGTATCATGGTTTGAGGATTCAAACTAGTGATACGGTGCGCGAAATTTGAAATTACTCCTGTCTAACACCAGTTAGACAGGCGTAATTGCTCTGTGAATCTGGGCCTATAACTTTTGCGAAAATCAATAAATATACGCTTTTTGTGATTTTTTTTGTGGCTGAATACATTTTGGCCTAAATGTTTGACTAAAATGTAGTTTATTTGATATTTTTTACTTTTTGTTATAAGAAAAATCTTTTTTTTTTCAAAATTTACGGTCTTTTTCCGTTTATATCGCAAAAAAAATAAAAATCACAGAGGCAAATAAATACCATCAAAAGAAATCTCTATTTGTTCGAAGAAAAGGACGCAAATTTAGTTTCGGTACAACATTGCATGACCGCACAATTACCAGTTAAAGCAGCGCAGTGACAAATTGTAAAAACACCTCTGGGCATTTAGCAACATATTGGTCCGGAGCTTAAGTGGTTAAGCTAGTGCATTGTTGGTTCAGTAACCTTTTCCTTCGATTTCCCTTCTAAATGTTTTTTTTTTGTTTTCTTTGTCTGAATTTATCACTTCCTGTTCCTCTTCAGTAAGCTGTTCTGGGTGACTAACCCCCAGCCAGTACGGCTCGGATGATGGGGGCAAGCTTACTGAGGAGAAACAGGAAGTGAGAAATTCAGACAAAGAAAAAAAAAAACATTTAGAAGGGAAATCGAAGGAAAGGGTAAAGGAACCAACAATGCACTAGCTTAAAGTAACCTATTTAGAAAATAAAAAACAAATCTTTACAACCCTTTTCATAATACAGCACCAGATCTGTGTCATACTTACACAAACAATGATTTTCTATAGGAAAAGGAGAAGCCGGTGACAGGGCTTAATCATACAGATAGGGGAAAGCCACAAGGAAGGTTCTTATATAAACATTAATATAAATGCAGTCAAAACACCTGTTGCCAATCATTCTTTCACCCAAAAATGGAACTTCCGCTTTTTGGAATCCCCCTCTTCGGTATCACATTTGGCACCTTTCAGGGGTAAGGAGGTAGCAGATAGATGTGTAATACAGGTATTTGCTCCCACTTCTGGGCATAGATCACTGAGGTGATCGCAGTGACCTACTCAACGTCCGGCGCCTACTTCACAAACAGGTCCCAGAAGACAGCAGGGACCAGTGTGAATGCACAGCGTTTGTCACACATGTATAGTAGAGAACCATGAAATTAAGCCGCAAGGCTTCACTTCCTGATTCCCTTACCAAAGTTACCAATGGCAGCACCCGAGAGACGAGGGAGAGATCGGCTTTGGGTGCCGATATTGCGTGTGCCCAGGACAGGTAAGTGCCCTAATATTAAAAGTCAGCAGCTGCAGTATTTGTAGCTGCTAACTTCATTAAAAATAAATTTGGCGGAACTCCGCTTTAATTTAGTTTCAATATTCAAAGCAAACCCACTCATCCATTCATGTCTCCATGCTTTATTTTGCTGGGAAATCTACTTGAAAGACACCCCTAGCATCTCTGGCTGTGGCCATCTTGAGTAAGGGCAGATGATTTATGTAGTATTTACTTCCAAGAATCCATTAGCTCATGCATGCAATCTCCTTACATATTGTTTGTGACACATTTTTCAGGATATAACATGCACTATACATCTGGTGTGGCAATACTTTTGACAATATAGTGTATATTACCAAAAGTATTGGAATGTACCCCATACTCATTCACAAAGGGTGGGGGGCCCCCTATTAAAGGGGGCTCCTGGATTCCGATAAGCCCTTGTCCTCATCAACATGGGGATAAGGTGCTTTGTGGTGGGGGGCCGCAAATTGTGATTAATCAAATAATGTCACATTCCTGCTCATCATTTCTCTTTACATTGGCCAGTGTAGCACCCTTAATATTTGTGATAAGTGCAGATACTCCCTTTTACATTGATCTATAATGTGTATGAAGATAGCAATGGGCCAATCAAGGTGACAATTAGTTTTAACAGATAAACAGTGAAGCACATTTTCCATAAAAAAAAAAAAAAAACCAGAGCTCTCTGATCACGATAAAGGGATTACTCACTAGACATTAAACACTTGGATGTATACTGAGGAGTGCCTAGTACAAAAGTTCATATTACTTAAAAGATTATTTGAAATGCTTTTTTTGGGTGAGAGCATTAAATACAGCCAACGTGTTTTGGGGAAAAGCCTCCCCCTTCTTCAGGACTAAGTAAAAAAATAAATAAATAAATAAACATTATATAAGTATCTTAATCTTTATCTTCTATATATAAAAAAAAATGTTTAACCTCTATAACAATATAGTATGTAATATGCATAATATATCGATGACAATTATATGGTGGGGGATTCAACTAGGCTGACGATCAAGGTGACTTAATGTTCATATAAAATATAATTTAATCAATAGAATCAATATTTATGTCAGGCTTATGGTTATATCATTAGACTTAACTGCTATAGTATTAAATCAATAACTAATTGAAGAGTGTTACAATATTAAATGAACTATGTTGTAGCACAAACTTAAGTGATCATGTGGATCTGACCTAAAGACCTGCAGAGTTGTTCCACCAAAATTCTATAATGTACAGTACAGTACATCTAAACAGAGCACAAAAAAAATAAAAAAATCCCATATGAATGGACATCAATGAGGGGGCGGATGTGGAATCAATCATGACTGTTATTAGAATCACAATCAGATTCACTAGAGGATCTATGTTGAGGCTCGATAAAGACGGTGTGTGATAAAATTAGAATGATACAATTAGATAACATAGAGGGATAAGAAAATAATGAATAGGTAAAAATAGGTGAGATTATGGGAGTGTGGATCGATAAAGAGAAGAGTGAAGTGCTCTAGAGAATGTGCTCAGCTGTATGATGATGAGAGAACATTGGAAGAGGTGAAAAGTAAACTGGGAAGGAAAGGGTGTACCGACAGATGAAATTGGCAGACTCATGAATACATTAAGTTGAGGCAGGAGGCTGTGTGTAATGAGTGAAGAAAGACTGAGAGTAAAAATCTATGAGCTTAAAGTGGTTGTAAAGTCATTGAATGGAAGCAAACCTGCTAAGGTGCCCCCATATCAAGCCGCTTGCTGTGGGGGCACTTGATAGGAGGGAGCGGTCAGGAGCATGATCAGGGCCCCTGAGAAGAGAAGGGTCAGGGCTGCTCTGTGCAAAACCATTGCACAGAGCAGGTAAGTATGACATGTTTGACAGTATAGAACAGGGAAAATGATACAAAGTATCACAAAGTAACAAGCTGATAATTAAGGAGATGAATTTTTGGGAGCGATTTTCCAGCAGAAAAAAAAATAGCTTGTTGACACTTTTTTGTTGAATGAGTAGGGGAACCCCATGGGGGGGGCTGAAATCTAGGGTCCCCATTGTAAAAGGGGGGGTCCAGATTCCAATAACTCACCCCTCCCCCTGCACCCTCTAAAACCACCAGGTCAGGGTATGGTATAGACAGCATCAGACTGGCTAACATCATTTAGATGGGAAGTAATGTTCAGATGGAAATGGGGAAAATAAAGCAGAGAGTAAAATGATCTTGGTTAGGTCAAAGCAACTGAATAGAGACAGAGGTGGAATGACTGGGTAACGAAATCAAGTCAACAGGAGTGAAAAGAGCTGATGAAGGGGAGGGATGAGACACACTTCTCTGTGTTCTATACAAGTAGAGTTTGGCAAACGTAAAAGAAGTTAGATGCCAAACCCCACTGAAATCAATGGGTGCTGAATATGTCAAATTGCCCATTCTCTGGATTAATAGGCAAGGGGCTATAAAAACAAGGAGTGCAAGGAGAGGGATTAAATAAAGGGTGAGGTGGTCATTTCCCTGGGAAAAATAATTAAGTGGCAAGAGAAATGTAAAAAACAAATCCATTCTACCAGGAGCAATGAAGCAATGAAGCAGGAGCATTCTACCATGCCTAAAGTGAAACAATAAAAATGCCCAATTCCTTTCACTTCAGTGCTGGGGCCATAGTTTCATGGTTTGCATACTTGCTAATTAAAATGATTTAGGCCTGATGATAAAAATTTTTCCACCTAAATATTCATAAATACATAGTACACTTAATAAAATATTCATGTGTGCAAAATATGAACATTCACACATGTATGCATATATAAAACATACAGATATTGGTAATTAAAAACACATGCATACACATATATACATATTGTAACATTTTGGGGAGTTTGGATCACCAGCCAGCCATGTTGGCAAGTCTCTATTTGCCAAAAGGAAAAATAAAATAGCTTGACTTCAGTTAAAAATAAACAGTTCACAATTCTGGTACATAAAATAATACTCTGGCTCAACGCCAACATAAGCCTTTCCCATCACAGGGTTTTTAAAGTTCCTGGCTACTTTAGGAGTCCCAAAAATGTCACACAAGCTAAACAGCAGCATCTTAGTGACAAGACAATCCACATGTACAACTGTGTCCTGCTCCACTGAATACTTTATTCAGTGTCTTTATACTGTGTGTCTCTATTGAGACACACAGTATGGCTTGGACCTACCCCTTGAATTTGGATCTCGCTGCTCTAACTGAGTCCAGTGAGGAGAGAGAGAGAGAGCATCACCACTGCTCTTGGGCACAGTGCTGGATAGAGAATGGGCTTAGGTAAGTATTTAAAGCGGAGTTCCACCCAAAAGTGGAACTTCCGCTTAAACCACTCCTTGCCCCCTTACATGCCACATTTGGCATGTAATTTTTTTTTTGGGGGGGGGGGAGTACTGTCCCACTTCCTCCTTTTGCCCAGGGACCTCTTAGGCGATACGTCATATCACCTACGGTGGCCCCTCCCTCCCTGTCGGCGATCGCATGGGACATGTGACAGGTCCCAGGCGATCGCCTGACCACTCACAGAGCGCAGCGCCGCTTGCAAATGCGCATTGAGTGCCTGGCCGTGAAGCCGAAAGCCCACACTAGGAATAGAGGCGCCGGTCGGAGAGGGGGAGAGGAGCGGATCTCCAGGTGGTGCGTCGCTAGAACGTGGAGCAGGTGAGTGTCTATTTATCAAAAGCCAGCAGCTACAATTTTTGTAGCTGCTGACTTTTAATAAACATAAAAAAAGCCTGGTACTCCCCTTTAAGGAGGGGGAAGCTGCACCTCAAAGTTTTTCTTTTTTTTTACCTTAATGCAGAGAAGGCATTAAAGTAAAAAAAAAACATTTAGCCTTTACAACCCCCTTAAGTGATTAAACAATAGAATTATTATTAAAATGCATACTGCAAGATGCTGCTCCAATGCAAAAAACAAAAACAAAAGAATCATCAGGAAACAATACACACTCATATTGAAGTGAGTGAGGCAACTTTTCAGTTTCTTTGGGCTTATGATGGTTTTTATACATGTAATTGCAATTCTATTTGTTATTCAAAAAAAAATGTACATACTTCTCCATGGAGGGCTCCCTTCTCTTATATATGTAATGGGGAGAACAAGTGGTATTGAGGAAATCCAAGGGGTGAAGTGGTATTACACTACAGAGCTAAAGGAAGATATATGGAGGCACTAATAAGCTGTTCATTCCTGGTCCTGGGTACTATGCTCAATTTGACAAATTTGTTAACAGAAGGGGTCACAATTATCTGGTGAATGAGGTGTGAAGTCTATGTGGTCTGTCTCTCTTGGAGAATTAGGCACTTTGGAGCACTTTCTCTGTTTGAAGCACTATTGTACGTAACCGTTTACTAATTGGAGTGATCACGAAGCATGAACAGTTCACAGTGAACTTTGATTATTTTTATAGTTTTATTATGTATCACATATAGTCAGTGCTGTTACTGTACACTGACAACACTTACAGGAGGGGGGGCGGTCATGGGAAAGCAGGAGGAGCCAGGAGTGCTGGTAGGGGACACCGGAAGAGGAAGATCGGGACTTCTTTGTGCAAATTTTCAGAGAGCGGGTAATTATAAAAAGTTTGTTATTTAAAAAAAAAATAAAAATCCTTCATAATCACTTACAGTACTGTCAGATATGGTTCACCATTCTTATTGCTTGTTTTTCTTTTTATGCAGTGTCTTGCGTAGTTTTGATCTAGTTAAGTGAGCATTTGTAGCCGCATGGCCTTTCTAATTTTTATCATTTTCTGCAAGGGACTAGTACTGCGCTTACAGGTGGGTCCTTATAATACTAGCTGGTTTGTGTTTTTAGGGTTCACTATCTCACTTTAGTTTAAATATTACATGCTTTAAATTGTTCTATGTACATGGGATCTATTTTTCTCCTTCCTAGAGGGCCCCCAGCACATGGACTCTCCCACACTTGTCCTGAACTTGTTGAACATTTCTGATAATCGCTGATACTATTTTATACCACACCGATGATTGTTTCATTATTGTTAATACAATTTGTTTGTACTTATTCAATTGTTTTTGTTATCTCTAATATCTCTATCCTCCTAAGCAGCATCCCTGCGAAACATGTCAAGTATCAGAAACCATGAGTCAAACCGGGACAGAAGTACAGTTAAATCACACTTGTTTAATAATAAAAGTAAATAGAACAGACATAGTCAAAACAAGTTTGGTAACCAGAATAGAGTCAGACAAGCCAGAAAGTCAGGAGGCCAGGAATCAGCGTAGTGGAACAGCAAGCAGGATCTAAAGCCAGAAGGAACGTAAACCAAGTAAGTCTTTAACCGGAATGCAGGAGATAGTCTCTCTGATGTTTACCAGACGAAGGCAGAGATCATCTGGGCAGGACTGACAAGCAGGAAATCAACAACAGGTGAGTCACTGTGGAGAGATAGGAGCTGGCAATTAACTGACAGCTAAGTGGCCGCCTTAGCGAAAGAAGGGCTGAGCCCAGCCCTGACATCAAGGAATTGAGGAACTTTTGGGCTCTTCCCACAGCCATCGAGTCCATTTACTGTACTGTTAAACAGTGGAGAACCTACTTTTAATTTTAGATGTCTTCATTTTAATTTATATTGTTTAAATTGTTTAATTTGGGCACTTTGGCACTTTGTTGTAGAGTTCTCGGGGTACCAATAAGATTCATTAAAAAATAGCACTTATACACCTAGCATTCAGGAGAAAGATCAAGACCCATCTCTTTTGATATCAAAGGAGACAGGAACAACAAGCGCCCAGAGGCGATTCAGTTCGCATGTGCAGCGCTATATAAGTTTTCATTCATTCATTCATTCATTCCTATTTTTCTACATTCATATTTTATTTGAATGTTTTTACTGCTGTCCTTTCTTCTCTGTTGAGATTTAAAATTCTGGACCCCAAGTTGCTGGGTGGTTGTTTGAGGTCCTCTGTACTTCCTGGAAAGGGGATATAAAGTCTCCTTTATTATACAGGGTATTATTTGACTTTGGTTTAAAAATCAATGATTATGCATTGTAATTAAACATAAGTGTCTGGTTCTGGTAGACTATTATCAAGTAGTAGTTATTTTGATTGGTGTACTTCTGTACAAAGCTTTGCATATCTACAAATATAGATACATAGGCCCGGATTCACATACATCGGCGCACATTTATGCTGCTGTAGCGTATCTCTTTTACGCTACGCCGGGGCAGCGCAGAGAGGCAAGCATGGAATTCACAAAGCAAATGCTCCCAACACTGTGCCGGCGTAGCGTATATATTTCATATGTGTAAGCCAGCGTAAGTGGAAGTAGGTGGAAGTGGGCTGGAAGTGGGCGTGATCCATGTTAATGAAGCGTGACCCCATGCAAATGATGGGCTGGGTGCCAGAGAAGTACTTAAAATTAACTGTGCATGCGTCGAGACGTGGACGTATCCCCGTGTGCATGCGCACGTCGACGTCGGAACAACTGCCTAAGATACGCCGGATCACTGTGTATGCCGTGAACGTAACCTACGCCCAGCCAGACCCACGTCGGCCCATATTCACAGACGTCCAATGTACAATACGTAGGCTTGTGTTCCCTAGTCCATACCTTTGCATGGGTTGCGCCTCATCTATGGGGAATAACTTTACGCCGAACGTAAAATTTACACAAACCATGTAAATCATGCGCCGGGCACATGTACGTTCGTGAATCGGCGTATCTCCCTCATTTGCATATTTGAATAGAAAATCAATGGAAGCGCCACATGCGTCCATTGTAAATATGCGCCTATTCTACGCTGGCGTAGGCAAGTTACGTCGGTGGGATGAAGTCTGTTTTTAGGCGTATCTTAGTTTGTCGGTCTGGCGCACAGATACGACGGCGCATATTTGTACTTACGCGGTGTCTGCGTAAGTGCTTTGTGAATCCGGGCCACAGTTGGTAAGGTTGAATAAAGAACCAAGTCCACCCAGTTGTGTGTGTTCTCATATGTGTGTATGTGTTTGCTTATGTAACTACCATTCTCATTATCCCTGTACAATACATTATGTTCTCTAAGAAACACATCTAAAAGTTTTTAGAATTTGTCCTAACATTTTGCTGACGCCACCAACTTTATAAGTAAGTTCTGAATCCCTTTAAATTTAAGATTCAACTGCTTCTCATCCAACGACATTGTATGTTCCTGTGTCACCTTTAGAGACTTAGGCGCCGTACACACGGCCGAGGTTCTCGCTGAAAATCAGCGAGAACCTCGCTGGAATGCACATTCCAGCGAGGACCTCGGCCGTGTGTACGGTCTCGGCGAGCTTCCCGTCGGGAAGCCCGTCGAGCCGAAATAGAGAGCACGCTCTCTATTTCCTCGACGGCCCGCCCGGAAGAATGGCTGGTTGCCATTCCCGACGGGCGGGTCGCCGATTTTGACGGCCGGGAGAGAACCTCGACGGGCGGACTGATGTGTTCTGCCCATCGAGGTTCTCTGCCGTGTGTACGGCGCCTCAAGATTAAATAGTTTGTCTCTAATTTTACAGTCACCATTCAAACATTTGTATATTGTGATCATATCCCTCTTATAAATGTCTCTTCTCCAGGATGATTCCATACAAATTGAAAGTGTGTAGGTTTGACCTCATATTATATGATTTTGGTAATCATAAAGGAACATTTTACAAGAAATATGTTCATGTTTTCAAAGTAATTTGTCATTAGTTATACCTTTACATTGCAGGAAAATGATATTACATGTTTGGCAATATGAAGTTACCTCATAAAGGTCACTTTAAAAGTATGTATATAAGGCCCCATACACACGAGCAGACAGATTTGTTCAAATCGGTCGGGCCGAGCGATTTGAACAAATCTGTCTGCTGGGGACATATTGGTTTGATCGTGTACACACGATCAAACCAAAATCCCCGCTGCCAGACGGCGCGATGACGTGGCGGTGACGTTGACGCCGCCACGTCACCGCACCAGGAAGTAAAACACTCCTGCGCATGCGTCGAAACCATTCGGCACGTGTGCGAGAAGACATGTCTGCTGGTTAGTGTACTAACCAGCAGACATGTCGGGCGGACGGGTTCCCAGCCGACAGATTGGTAAGCATGCTTTCCAATCTGTCGGGTGGCCAGATCCGTCTGTTTGCCCGTACACACGATCGAATCTGTCTGCTGAAACGGTCTAGCAGACCGTTTCCAGCAGACAGATTTGATCGTGTGTACGAGGCCTAATTGTTCTAAAGTGATCTAAATACAGAATGGTCCTTTCTATACACAATCATGTGAATTGCAGAAAACTCCCTTTTGATGCGTTTTATCTAAAAATGTCAGGATTGCTGATCATTACACGGACAGCTGCACAGTATGTGTCTGTACATGGTTGCCTTTCTTTTTCACTTATACTTATTAATTAATTCATATGTTTCTGAGATATATAAAAAAAAAAGAAGAAAAATCAATTACCACATCAATTAAAAAGATTGCATAAGTACAAAACAGAAAACAAATCAAATTAATAAATAATTCATAGGAAATCTTAGAAAATAAACATGCCATTTCCCAATGATTGGTTAGCTCACAATGCTTACTATAACATAGGTAATTAAAAATATTTTGCAACCAGTAAAGGATGGCTGCAGGCTAATTCACTTTTTTAAATTTCAAAGATATGGTATCAGTCTTTAACTGATATGTATGCACCCATTCGGTCTTTGTCAACAGAAATGTGAAATGTAAGCAGTCCCAAAAATGTTTTTTGCTTAACTTTTTTTTCATCAAATAGGGGACGCAACTTCTTCTATGCTATGATTTTTAGGTGACAGGTTCTCTTTAACCGCTTGCCGACTGCCGCGTGCATTTATACATCAACAGAATGGCACTCCTGGGCAAAAGGACGTATATATACATCCCCTTTAAGGAAGCGGCATTGTGGATGCGCGCACGGCCGCAAGCTCCGTGAGCCCGGCCATGGATCCCGTGGACTTGATAGCTGCGGGGATACCCGAGATCATCTCACAGTGAGGAAGAACGGGGAGATGCTGATGTAAACAAGCATCCCCCCACTCTGCCTAGTGACAATGGCAGTGATCACCGATTCCTGTAATCGGAAGTGGTGATCATTGTCTTGTCACACACAGCAGCGGCGGAATGGCGGCGGCAGCACCTTGGAGTCGATCCGAAGATCGACTGGGGTTCCAACATCCCAGGCTCCCTGGACAGGTAAGTGCCCTAATATTAAAGGTCAGCAGTTACAGTATTCAAAGCTGCTGAAATAATTTTTTTCACCCAGGCTGAACCACCTGCTCTTTAATGCAGAAAAATAATCACTACTTATAATCATAACTTATCACATCAACTACTAGAGACAACTTAAAGCGGAGGTCCACCCACCACTGAAAAATTTAAAGCCAGCAGCTACACATACTACAGCTGCTGGCTTTTAATAATAGGACACTTACCGCAGCAACTTGGTTTGCAAATGGTTTGCATTTATTGGATCCCAGCACAGAACAAAGACAAAAAACAAGACAGATTACAAGGTACTTAGAAACGTTAAGGCCCCTTTCACACTGGGGCATTTTTCAAGCTTTATTCAAGCGTTATTCGAGCGTTTATGGAGCGTTATTCAAGCGAAGCCTCATCTGCAATCCCAATGTGCTGGTAAAGCACCGCTAAGACCCTAACATTTTAGGGCGTTTTTGCAGTGCCTCAGTGTGAAAGGGTAAGGTGTTTTTACAGTGCTTTCAATTCATTTCAATGGAGAGGGGCGTTTTTGGAGCGTTTTATTTTTTTTGGGCGCCCAAAAGCTGCTCCAAAGATGCTGCTTGCAGGACTTTTCTCTACTCCCCGCCAGTGCAACGCCTCAGTGTGAAAGGGTAAGGCATTTTTACAGCGCTTTCAATTCATTTCAATGGAGAGGGGCGTTTTTGGAGCGTTTTTTTTTCAGCGCCCAAAAGCTGCTCCAAAGATGCTGCTTGCAGGACTATTTTTAACGCTAAAATGCTGTAAAAACGCTTCAGTGTGAAAGGGGTCTAAGAGAACTTAATCATGACACAGCCAAAATATCCTTTTCTAATATACACATTCTCCCCATTCACTAAAGTAATAAGCAATCTGGTAATCCCTTTGATCTTCTGAGTAACAGGTCATGCCTCTTGGCCTTGGACAGCTGTAATCATAAATAATAAAAGTTGTCCGGATGTTTCCTTATTGTCTAAGGCTAAATCACATTATTTTACTATTAACTAGATAAACAAGTTAACCTTTGAATAATGCTATTTACCATAAACAAGTTTCCATAAGTATTTAAGACCCTTTTTGATGTCCGATTATCATCATTAATCACTAGGACCCCACGCTATAGTCGAATGCCGGCTACAGCGTGGACCCCAATTGCCAGGAGGATGTCAATAGACATCCTCCCCTTTGCACATGCACCGTCCGCCCCCTGCAGGGCATGCGCAGCGCGCAATGTGATCACCGAGTCACTGATGCTCGGGTGATCACGAATCTGAGTGAGGGACCGGTCCCGGCCCCTTACCATGTGATCAGCTGTCAGCCAATGACAGCTGATCACGTGATCTAAACAGAGCTCGGTAATCATCGCGTGAGGAGAAAAAAAGACAATAACCGGCTGCTGTTTAAAGGGATGTCGGTCCCCAGTGGAAAAGGCACCTCTGCCTCATTAGTGCACACAAGTACCGCCTGCCAGTGCCCCCTGCCACTGCCCCCTGCCAGTGACCACCAGTGCCACCTGTCAGTGCCAATCAGTACCATCTATCAATGCCCATCATTGCCACCTATCAATGCCCACCAGTGGTGCCAGTCAGTGCCTCATCAGTGCCACCTAGCAGTGTTGCCTATCAATGTCACCTACCATTGCTGATCAGTGCCCATCACTGCCACCTATCAGTGCCCATCACTGCCACCTATCAATGCCACCGATTAGTGCCAATTCTCAATGCCCACCAGTGCCACCACTCAATGCCCTTCAGTGCCACCCATCAGTGCCACCCATCAGTGTCACCTGTCAGTGCCCACCAATGCCACCTCTCAGTGCCCACCAGTGCCACCTATCAGTGCCCATCAGTGCCGCCTTATCTGTGCCCATCAGTGCAGACCATCGGTGCCCATCAGTGCAGCCTATCAGTGCCGCCTATCGGTTCCCATCAGTGCAGCCTCATCAGCATGCATCAATAAAGGAGAAAAAATACCCATTTGCAAAGTTATATAACAAAATATAAAACAGTTTTGTATTTTTTTTTTTTTTAATTGCTCTTTTTTTTTTTTTTTACAAAAAATAAAAATCACAGAGGTAGTCAAATACCACCAAAATAAAGCTCTATTTGTGGGGAAAAATTATAAATATTTCATTTGGGTACAGTGTTGTATGACCACAAAATTGTCATTCAAAGTGTGAAAGTGGAATTTGCCTCTTGCATACAATTAAAATAGCAGAGAGCCATTACTCTCTCTTTTGATATGTAAAATGCAGCTGGCCTGTGTCAATATGGCAGCCCATAGCATATGACCTGTACACAAATATATGTGTAGATACCGGTATACTGTATATATACAGCTCCCAACATACAACTTTTCCCCACTTGGGTCAGTTCTAAACAGAAAAGATCTACAAAACATAAATATATACCGTAGTATTAACTAGAACAGATACAATTTCTGGGGAAATTGTGTGACGTGTTCTTGCCTCCACCAATACTCCTGACTGGAGGCAGTGCCCCTTGAGATGTAAATGTGATCCAACAGTGTGTCGATCCATTTCGATCCATTGCCCCATCAAAAACGGCCCCATCAAAAACTACCCCATCAAAACAGCCCCATCAAAACTGCACCATCCTATTTGCCCCATCCTATCAAAAAATGGTTGCTATGGACTGGTTTCTATGGACTGGTTGTTATAGATTGGTTGCTATGGGTGGTTGCTATGGACTGGTTGCTACTAACTGGTTGCTATGGACTGGTTGCCATGGAGGGTTGCTATGGGCGGTTTGCTATAGACTGGTTGCTATGGATGGTTGCTATGGAGGGTTGCTATGGACTGGTTGCTATGGACTGGTTGCTATGGACTGGTTGCTATGGATGGTTGCTATGGATGGGTTGCTATGGACTGGTTGCTATGGACTGGTTGCTATGGATGGGTTGCTATGGATGGGTTGCTATGGACTGGTTACTATGGATGGTTGCTATGGATGGTTGCTATGGAGGGTTGCTATGGATGGTTGCTATGGACTGGTTTCTATGGAGGGTTGCTATGCACTGGCTTCTATAGACTGGCTGCTTTGGACTGGTTGCTTTGGATGGTTTCTATGGACTGGTTGCTATGGACTGGTTGCTATGGACTGGTTGCTATGGAGGGTTGCTATGGACTGGTTGCTATGGAGGGTTGCTATGGATTGGTTACTATGGATTGGTTGCTATTGACGGTTTCTATGGATGGTTGCTATATGCAGAGTATGCTAGTATGCAGAAGTTATGCAGAGCCAAAAAAACAGAGCCAAATGCCCTCAGCGTTGTGTGGGAGGAGCTAGAATTCACCTCACAGCTGTGGGTGAGGAGTTATAAATCTCCTCAGCGTTTCCTAGAAAACCAATGTTTATATGCAGCCTCTCTCTAAGCACAGACCAGAGATTCTTGCCCTTTTTGAATACTTGTCCTTCTTCAAACGGTTGTATTTTAAAAAATATAATATCATACAGTAAAGATCTTTATATTGTGAGAATCACAAGACCCAGACCTACATTTTGATGCATAGTATGTCTCTGAAATATTAAAATTGTAGGCACAGTCGCAGTTTAAATATTGCCCTTCAAATTTTAGGTGTCTAGACTGTAATTTCAATTGAAGTCAATGGAGGTCATTGGATGGCGTGAGTTTAAAAAAAAAATTGTCATATTGTTAAAAAAAAACATGTCTTAGCTGTGGACATGTGTAGTGGCAGCAGGGATAGCTGAACGTTTTGATATAAGATTTGTGAAGGTCGGCTTGAAAATGAGGGAGTGGTCGCAGTTTAGAAATCATATCCTGATTTTTCAATTTTTGTCATGTCACACTCTAGATTCACCATTCATTCCTATGGGACAATATATTTTGTGAATGATTCAGCAAAGGGTTGCATTGTAGTTTTGGTTAATAGATGCTCCACAATGACTCATCAAAAATATAAAATTGAAACGGGTTACATCTCTATTCACCAGCCTCTAAAATACCCTCATGAAACAGTTATTAGATAATATAACTTTAGATTATGACTAGCAAACGATTTGGTAATCATCAATGGCCCATATAGCTGCTTGGGCTTAACATAGCACAAAGTCCTCTTCAAGTCCACACAAGGTTATTATGTATTTCTTAACCTCCCTGGCGGTATGATTCTTTCTGGTTTTAGGTGCTGAAAGCGGTACCATTATTTGGTGTTTTATACTGTAGGCCTGTAATTCTTAGGAATAACTCACTTAAATCTGTCCAAACAAGAGTCTAGTAGGCATCCCGGGTATGATTTAAAAAATATATATATATATAAATTATAATATAATAAATAATTATAAATAATTCTAACAAATAATAATATAATTATAATAAAAATTATTTAATAATGTAATCAACTCAAAATCACTGAAATTTGCTCAGTTGCAGAATTGTCATTACTTTTATTTTTTTATGACGAATTTCCCCACAAATCACTATCGCTCAATTCTGCAAGTGAGTATAATTTATTATCGCTGTTTTCTAGCTGCTCTAAAACCATTTTTGACATAAAGGGACACTTTTGGTTGCTATGGACAATCTACAGTTTGCAGACAGAAAGAACACTTTTTATTATATAAAAGTACACGTAGGACACTGGGCAGACCACTAGGGATAAAGGGGATGTGTATTTTTTACATACAGTACTGTAATCTGTAAGATTACAGTATACTGTATGTAATGTGTTTGTTTAAGTTTTTGAGTTTGGCGCCGTTCTCCGCCCCCGTGCCCGTAACGTCGCAGGGAACGAGATCGACGGCACACATTCACTGTGTGAATCAAACGAGGACACGCTCGCTTACACAGCGTGGTGGCAACCCTGGATCCAGGAACAAGGTAAGCGGCTATTTATTCACTCCCCATGTTACTACGGCAGAGGTCTTACGTTAGGGTACCTCCAGCAAGATTATTCTCCTACAGTGGTGAATTTCCCTGGGAGATTTGGTTGATCCCTGTTTATTTGTGATCCGTTCGGGTGGATCTACCCTGTAAAGCAAATTTCAGGCTGCCTTTAACAGTCAACCTGGACCGCCAATGCGATAATGCAGTATGGACTAAGAAGCTGACTATAACCATTTTGTCTTGAACTTGCTGTGAAAGAATACGTACATCCTTTCCCTGACCTCTGCCCCTGGGGAGAAAAAGAAATCCTCCTTGGTTATATATATTATTATTATTATATTTTTTTTATATATATACACCACTACTCACTCAATATCTGTGTTTAAAAGCTCCAGAAGAAGCGTCAAAAACGCGAAACATTGTTGGGCTAACCATCGTGCGACACCCCACCTATAGAAACTGTATCGGTTCCCAAAATTCTACATAACTATAATAGATGTGAAACATCTACGTTTTGGTTACCTTGTGTATATATATGTACAAATACTTTCTTGTGGTCTGTCTCACTCTGACATATGCTAATCAACTGCCACTTTCTGTGACAGCTTATGTTTTAATTAATATATACTTTGTTTTCCCTTTTTTGTATGTAATAAATAATTCATTTTTAACTGTACTACGCCTAGAAAGTCCGTATTTTACTATACACTCGTGTATGGTTACATGGTGTATATCCAACTATCTAAAATTAATTTCGGGACATGGCATATATATACCTCATTTGATCCACAGTTCCACTCTGTAAGGATCAAACATTTAATTATTCAGGAACAAGGTAAGTAAACCCCTGCTGTGGATGCTGCGAGGCGAGCCCGAGTCTGACTCTGGGTTACCGATCGCAGCACAAAAATGTAACCCCGAGTCAGACTCGGGAATACCGCCAGGGGGGTTAAATAAAAGCTGCTGTCATAGTCCAATCTGCTGCTGCGGCAAGGTTACTCATGGATGTCTCGTTGAGGGATCATATCACCCCTGTCCTCTGTGCCTTGCATTGGCTTCCGGTCCACTATCGCACCTTATTCAAGGCAGGATGTATCATGTTTAAGATTATGAGAGGCCTGGCCCCAAGCTCTATCTGCTCTAGTTTTCATAAACAAGCTTTTGTCAGATCATTCAGATCTACAGGCAAAGATCTCCTCTACATCTCAGTGCCCAAGAAGATCCGCCGTGCTGGTCGGGCCTTCTCCCACCAGGGTGCCGTATTATGGAATAGCCTCCCTGATGCGCTCCAGGAGGCCCCTACTATCCCAGTCTTCCGGGGGTTACTGAAGACTTGGATTTTCATGCAAGCCTTTCCTGCGCAGCCTCTCTCTTCCACCCTTTGTGCGGCTCTGTGCTGCTTTTGTTTCCTTTGTCCTCTTTTCCCAATAACTCTGCTATGCGCATCGGGACCCTTCGGGTAAGACCGCGCTATATTAAGATACCTCTCAACTCAACTACACATTTTTTGTGTTGTTGTGTTAGATTAGTGACTTGTATCATATTTTCTTGTCAAAATATTTTTATTGAATAGTACAGAAGTACTGAACAAATTGCAGACTTGTATCATATTTCAATTAGTATGTTGTATGTTGTCATGATAATAACCTGCTTAGAAGGGAAAATAGTAAAATCTAGGTACCCACATCCTAATCAGCACATCTAGAAAAAAAATTGTTTTATTAATTACAAAACAGTATATAAAAGCACGAAGACATAAATAATTGTATTCCTCTTAATGGTCACTGCACCCTCAAGGGCCATTACACTTCCAACTGGGAAATAGCCCCAGGGAGTTCAAGAGGTGTAGGCCATTGTACTCGACATGTTTTGTGGTTGTCCGCGTCTTTGGAAAAAAGTGGAGGGAACAGTACACTATAATAGAATATATAATATGGTCATAATAACAGCAATAGCTAGAACAAACATTGTGTAATCAATAGCAGCATTACAACACCAAGAATACAAGTAAAGCTTAGCCCAAAATCATACTGGGTTTGCCGGCAGCTAATCGTACAGGCATTATACCATAAATCGCCAGACAAGCAAGGGAGCACAAACAAAATGACCACTGGAGTCCCTATATAGATATAGATGCATAGGATATATATTCAATATTGCATAAAGCTGGTATACTGTACATACCACAGTGGCACTGATATAAAAACAATGGTTACACTGGCGGTGGGAGGTTGGAAAATGGTGGGATTTCAAAAGGATGATCTAAACCATATTCAGAAGATTAGGTCAGTCTAAAAGTAGATCTCTCATATGTAGACAGAATGACACTGCAATATGTCTAGGAATTAATGGATAAATATAAATCAACTGCTAGTAACATGCATCAAGCATCATAAGAAGGAGAGGAAGGGGATTTAATTAATCTCCCGAGTAAAGACAGTATATGGGGGAGGAAATAGTGTAACTCATAGAGAGTAGTAGTCACAGACTCATGGGTAGTAGTCACATACTCATGGAACAAGTGAGAAAGCTGTAAGTAGTTCAAGCCTGTCATCAGCCTGATGTAGGGAGCCAGGCAGAAAAAAAAGACACTAAGTAGTAGCGAGGAAGTAAAGGAATAAAAGAAGACCTGGAAATAAAATACTAATACTAAAGGGAAACAGGCCCTTTACTTTACAAGGACATTTTCTTTAGCTTAGTGTATGTGGTGAACATAAGTTATGGAAGTCAGCAGAGCTTCATTTCATTCGCTAAGCTAATGGAAAAGGTATTTCCAGAGTAGAGAATTCCCTTCAAATGTCAATTGAATTACATCATGAGTCAGACATTCTTCAATGTCAAAACGCTTTGCAAAATTTTTAGCACCACAACTGATGTCAATTTGCTCTTTGTACAGTTTTTCAGATACAATTTCAAAGAATAATTCCAGCAATGTTTCTCTATCTCTACCACAAGGAAGGGTAACACCTTTTTTCAGGTTTTATTGCTGGCTGTGTCCCTATTGGAAAGAGTGATCCTTACAATTGTTCTTAGTGACCCTGACTAGACAGTGAAAGGAATTCAGAATGGTTACTTGTTAATGACACAGCAGTAGAGGGGAAATGTTCCAATGGGAACAATTGTTGTAGTGTCAACTGTCAAAAGTAAAATTGCCTCATGTATCTATTTTACTATTGTGTCCCTGGAACAGGAAGTAAAGCAAAATATTTCTACAGTGACTTCACAAACACAGACCATACATTTCCTGTTTATACCTCCTGAGACATAGGGGTTGATCTGCTAATGGTAAAAAAGGCTGTTGACTTGGTAAGAGATGTTGCACTTTTCAAGGGAATTCTCCCCAAAGCTTAGCAATTGTGGTTAAATTCACTTTGCACAGAATACCCAATCACATGCAAGAAAAACATTTAAAAAATCAACATTTTTGCTTGCACATGATTGGATAATAGAAGTCAACAGAGTTTCATGTCATTCACTAAACTCTGGGAAAAATTCCCTTGCAAAGTGTAACCCTCCAATCTACTGTTACAGCTGCTGTTAGGCATTGGAAGGCATGGATAGGCTTATTCCTAAGCAGCATCCCCAAATTATTCTCCAGCTCTTTTTCTTCAAACTGATTTGGCTTAATGACTAGGGACCAATGCTGTTTATATGAGTTAAGTTCATAACTATACATTTCTCATCCCTCTTGGCCATTTACCTAACCATGGTACCATTTTATCAAGATCTTTCAAGAATTTTCAACATCCACATTTAAACATAACAACTGGCCAGGCTAGTTGGACACAATGGGGCCAGATATAGAAAGAAAGTACGCCGGCGTATCTCCTGATACGCCGCCATCATTTCAAATGTGCGCCGTCGCATCTTTACGCCGATTCAGAAAGCAAAATATGCCGAAAAACATGGCTTCAGCCGTCCGATGTAACTTGCCTACTCCGGCATATCGTGGGCGCATTAAAAATATGCAAATTGATATACGTCGTTTACGTACGGCGTTTGGCCGGCGTAAAGTTACCCCTGCTATATGAGGCACAGGCAATGGTAAGTATGGGCGTCGGAACAGCGTCGGATTGTATGTCGTTTACATCGTTTGCGTAAGTCATACGCGAATAGGGCTGTGCGTAAGTTACGTTCACGTCGAAAGCATTAAGTATTTGCAACGTGATTTTGAAGCATGCGCACTGGGATACGTCCACGGACGGCGAATGCGCCATTCATTCGCACCCTCATTTGCATGGGGTCATGGCTCATTTTACTACAACACGTCCACTGCCTGGCTACTTTGAATTTACACCACGCCACTGTAACTTAGGGCGCAAGTTCTTTCTGAATACGGTACCTGCCGCTCTAAGTTACGGCGGCTTAGTGTATATGAGATATGCTACGCCCGCCGAAAGTTAGACAATTCTTTTTGAATCTGGCCCAATGGTGTTTATCTACTAAAGAAGTAGTGTCCACCTTTTAAAGTCTATTTTTACTTATCTCAAAGAATAGGGTGAAGCTAAGTGATATCTTATTTTGAAAGCATCGCAGCAGCGATCTGGCTGGTGCCAAGCAGGTCTCCTGCAGATCTGTCAGTGCATCTGTGTGTCCCTACATCCTGTACAGGCAAGCAGATACAATCTGAAAGCAAGAGAGAAGGAACTACTACAGCTCCCCACAGCGCTGCTGGACCTTGTCTTTTTTCCTTCACAGAGTATTGTGAATGAGTGATGCAGCTGGGTGGAGCCCCGCTCGGCCACATTTTTTTTTTTTAAATTGTGACAGCTAGTGGGGGGATCCCCACTAGCTGTCAGATGAGGTATTAGGGGGGAGGTAGTCAGCCCTGAAAATAGGTGAACATATCCTTTAAATTCAGCAAAGCCTTACCTCATCCACTAAGCAAAGGTAAAAATTCAATTTCTAAGTGAACTGTTATTAGATTGTTTTCTACAGTATAATTGTATATGGCAGGGATATGCAATTACTGGACCTCCAGCTGTTGCAAAACTACAAGTCCCATCATCCCTCTGCCTCTGGCTCTCATGCTTGTGGCGGTCAGAGTCTTGCTATGCCTCATGAGACTTGTAGTTCTTCAAAAGTTGGAGGTCCGCTAAATGCAGATCCCTGGTATTCACCTTCCCTCACTGTGCTTCAAATAATTAACACACAAAAATATAAGCTTTACAAATTTTTAGTTACTATTTTATAGCTTTTTATGCTTCTCTAAATATTGATACCACATCTGCATTATGGCCACAAATTTGAAAAAGGTTAAAAAAAAGTTATACTGTGGTTTTATGTTAAAATGTTTTAGGGTGACACAGGAAAGATAAAGTTTAATAGGAACATGCTGATTAGAAGCGTGCAATATTTACTGCTATGATAAACTGTTGGCAATTAGTAGTAAATATGTTTCAAAGCTGCCTGTGATGTGACTCAGGTATTGGTCATAGATCCCTAGCATTTACCCCTGTGGATTAATGAAGGGTGAGAAAGAAATTGCAAATCTGCCAGGCTGAATGACCTTACCTGATAAGACTTTTCTATCTTTCTTGGAGCAGGTGAGAAGGGCAGGCTGTGCACAGCAGGTTGTTTTGTCAGCACCTTAATGAGAAAAATTGACCTGTTTATCCACCAGCTGTCTCCTTTACTTCTTACAAAGTCATTCCTGCATCTTATTGTACCTACAGTTTTATACTAATTTCAACAAAGGAAATCAACCGTTTTTCAAATCATCTTACCTGTGCTACAATCTCAGTTTTGTTAAATAGAGAACACATTTACTAAATATTCAATTTTTTTTCAAAAAATACTTGATGTTATTTTTTCTTGTTACAGGCATGAGATGACAAGTGACTTCTGCTACAAGTAAATGATCGAAACTCTGATATTAATTTAACTACGTACTTCTTTGTTGGTTTTAAATATGCCGCCCAGCATGGTTAAAAAAAACAAAACACAAAAATAAACTTTTGCTGCAACAATTACATCTTCTTTAGTTTTGTCCACCATCGACCCACTGCTTTGAGGTCCAGACTCCAGAACTGTTTCTTTCCCAAGCTGGTTTAATATGAGCCTAGGCTGTCATAGACTCGCCTCCTGGGGATGCATCACTACATAAGCCTAGGCTCACAGTACAATACTGCAGAGAGCATCGCTGGTGTAATTACATCAGTGATACCCTCTGCAGTTTTGAAGATTTCTTAGTGCCAGTATTGGAAGAACAGGTAGAAGACCCAAAGACCTCATTGGACCAGCTGTCAGACTCCTGAATCCATGGGATGCATAAGCAATATCTTAAAAAGAACTCTGGGGGCAGGTGAAGAGTGGGGGTTACTGTACTGGGTTTCTGATTTGAAGCCCTGTACACATAGCCCGGATTCTTGTCGGGAAAAAAAATTTAGGCCAGATTCAGGTACACGTACATTTGCGAAGCGTATCCGAGATACGCTACTCAGCCGTATTTTACCAGGCTGTATAACGAATTCTGGTAGATTTTTGCCCGTACGTTACGGCGGTGTAGTCTATTTCTCACCGCGTAATCGAAATACGCGATTAGGGGGCGTGAAGCATTTAAATTAGGCGCGTCCCCGCGGCGATCGAACTGCGCATGCCCCGTTCAGAAATTTCCCGCCGTGCATTGCGCGAAATAACGTCGATACGTCATTCGTTGTTTAAGTAGCGTCGTTTATGGACATTCCTATTCCCGGACGTTTTACGTAAAAAATAAAAAAAGACGTCGGAAAACGTTGATATTCGACGTGGGAACGACGGCTATACTTAACATGGGCTGTCTAATATTAGAGCAGCAAAAAGCTGGTATAGTGTTACGTAAAAAAAAGATGACTAAAGATGCCGTAAGAGATTGCGATTGAAGACCGTAATTTCGGGGATTGCCGGCAAAAGCTCATTAGCATACCCCGACGCGGAAAACGACAAGAAGTCCACCTAGTGGCCGCAATTTTATTGCAGCGTAGATCCGAAGGCGTACGAACATGTAATCCAGTCGAATTGAAGCCCGCAGCCGTCTTTTCATGGTTTGAGATTTCAGACTAGCTAAAAAACGCGCGTAATTCGAAAGTACTCCAGTCTAACACTAGTTAGACAGGAGTTACGGGTCTCTGAATCTGGCCCTTTGTTTTTCCTGATGAGATTACTGGCAAGATTTTCTTGCCGGCCGAGTGTACACACACACCATTCAAAAGAACTACTGTTGTCTTAATATCCACAAATGGATAAATATAATGGGTTATCGGAAATGTATTGCAAAACCAGAAATTACGTGTGTCCAGACCCTAAAGAAAACACATACCCCCAGTCATTTAAATACCCCACAGTACAAAAACCTCAATCCATAAATAGCAGATTTGGTTATTAACCTCTTGAGATCCGCGCTATAGCCGAATGACAGCTTCAGCGCGGATCTAAATATCCAACAGGCAGTCAATTGACGGCCTCCCTTTTCGGTGTTTCCCGCGCGTGCTCCATAGCGCGCAGCGGGGAAATTCTATGTTGGCCATGTCCCTTGGACACAGCCAATCACAGATCGCCACGAACGGCCAATCAGAGTGGCCATTTGCGATGCGATCTGTGCGGCCAATGAGAGATGATCTCATATGTAAACATATGAGATCATCTCTCATTGCCGTTTTACACAAAGACAGCGTCCTGTCTCTGGAGAGGAAACCGATCTGTGTGCCTTGTACATAGGGACACAGATCGGTAACCCCCCCCCAGTCACCCCCTCCACCTACAGTTAGAACACTATGTAGGGAATACATTTAACCCCTTCCTCACCCCCTAGTGTTAACCCCTTCATTGCCAGTCACATTTATACAGTAATTAGTGCATATTTATAGCACTGATCGCTGTATAAATGTGAATGGCGCCAAAAATGTGTCACACGTGTCCGATGTGTCCGCCATAACGTCGCAGACCCAATAAAAATCGCAGATCGCTGCCATTTCTAGTAAAAAAAATAATACAAAATATATTGTATTTTTTTTCAACATTGTCGCTCTTTTTTGTTTAATAGCGCAAAAAATAAAAAGCGCACAGTCGATCAAATACCACCAAAAGAAAGCTCTACTTGTGGGGAAAAAAGGACATCAATTTTGTTTGGGAGCCACGTCACATGACCACGCAATTGTCAGTTAAAGCGACGCAGTGCCGGAAGCTGAAATTTCACCTGGGCAGGAGGGGGGTATATGTGCCCAGTAAGCAAGTGGTTAAATAAAAAAAAATATAGATGAAA
This sequence comes from Rana kukunoris, assembly GCA_029574335.1. NCBI lineage: Eukaryota > Metazoa > Chordata > Amphibia > Anura > Ranidae > Rana > Rana kukunoris. The sequence goes on from CM056050.1 coordinate 441,477,819, forward strand.
TAAAATAAGATAAAATATGAGTAAAATGTTTATATACTATAAACGACCAAAACATTTTGGTTAAATAAAATGGAATTAAAAATTGCTCAAAAAACAGTTTAAATCGAACTCTACATTAAGGCCATCAGGCACAGGAGTATGGAGAGAGTGTATCCATTTAGACTCCTTCTGGCTAATTGCTCTAACCAAATGGCCCCCAAATATACACATATACACTATATATATATATATATATATATATATACACACACACACTTTAATTATTCACACCAGTTATCAAATGACAGTGCATGTCCAAATAAAGGTTACACAGCAGGCATGGATGTGTTTTACAAAGGACAGTGGCAGATGTCTTTTGCTAGTGCAGCTGTCAAAATATCATAGAGGTATTTTAATGAGCCAAAGCAAAAAAGGACAGACATATCATGAGATGGAATTACTTTGGAAAGAAAGAATAAACACATGCATTGAAGACTGAATAGATAGATCTATTACTTCTCAACTACTAACACTATTTGTCAGATAATTTTACCGGAAAACTAGCATAAATGGTGATTTTGTAGATTACATTTTGCACAAAATCAAGTAAGTATAATACTGTTGTTTCATTGTACTGTATATAGACATAATGTGGCTTTCATCATATCAATTTAGTTCTTGTAGAAGTTTCTGGCTTTGATAATAAAAGAAAAATCTAATTTTACAAGTTGGTTAAGAGTTTCTTAAGCTTAGTGTTCCCGTAACATATTTTTTTTTATCAACATTTCTATAAGGATACCTGTTATTGTTGGGTGAAATCAACCAGAACAAATATTCTACTTATTGGTGGATGATTTAAGTTTTTTAATTGCTCAATGGTCTCGTATCATTGAAGCTTATCCATTGTCTGTCAGCCTATTACATGCAGACTTTAAAGCTGAATTCTATGAACACTAAGCATCTTGCCTTGCTGTGCCTACATTGCAAGGGTTACTCGTTGGTTTATGTCCAGGGGACAGGGATAGAAGTTTTACTTACCCGAGCCACCTCTACTACAGGTTCTTCTTTGCTAGATCAGCAGGGCTGTTTGAAGGAATTTGGGGGCCCCAAGCAAAATGGACATGGGGGCCCCACCTGCACGCACGCATGCACGCATGCAAAGCCTCTCTGGAACAACCAAAATAGGAGGGTTATGTACACACCAACATGGAAGCATTGTGGCAGTAAACAATGAGGTCTTAAAGCTCAGCATGGCTGGACATATAATGGATAAGGTAAAAAAACAGAATGCGCTACTAACATAAATCGAAAGCAAAATAAGTGTCCACAGGTGATAATTCAAAACCAAATATGTGTCCACAGGTGATAGTCATAAGACTAGTGTCCATTAATCCAATCAAAAGAAACAAATGGAATTCACGGTTATATATGAAAAAAGTCAACACCAGTGCAAAGAAATGTGAATAATGTTGATAAACACGGTGACATTCTAATTCAAAATAGTGCTGATAGAAGATCCTCCACCTTGCAGAAAAAAGATGGCCGCTTACCAGAACTCTGGTGGCCCCTTAATTAAAAGAGAACCCCAGATAGCGTGTGCTTATCCACTAGGAGGAAGATGTAAGGTCAGGTCACTTGTTGATCCTCATCGGCAGCAGAGCAGGATTGAATACTCGGAATGGATTGCCAAGGAGAAACAAAAAGGGCCACAATAGTTTAATGCCGTCACTTTAAAATTTTATTAAAAAGACAAAAACTCACTTACATGAAACAGGCGTGTCAAGTTATGTTGGGATTTCGGCCGGAAATGGTCCAACAATACAAGTACCCGTCCAAGGAGGAGAGAAAAGAGGAATACGGCGGGGGATGATCCGGTGTAGTACAATATCCCGCCCGACCGGTTTTGCGAAAGATCGCTTAGTCATGGGGCACGGGTGACACACTAGATCATCCCCCTATAAAGGTAATCCAGATGGAAACGTAATGACGTTAGTGCGAACGTCAACACAGGTGCGTGCGCGCGCATACGACGACAGACCACAACACAGACTCGTCTGTAACGCGATGCGCACGTGCATCACAATCGCTTGTATATCGAAAAACGTCTTATTATTAAGGAGCGACGAACATAAAAGGTATTTCGAAAAACATACAGTTACATTCGGCGCAAAAACTCAAAAGCGCTCATTCGATACTAATAAAAAAAAAAGGAGAGCGTCCCAGCTGGCCATCCCGCCCGCGGACTTCCCCTTACAGCATGAGCCAATCAGACTACATCTCTAGCTCAATTCTGTGTGATCACATGATCAGAGTAGCAGCGTCATATCTCGAGATGTGCCGTCTAAGTCTAAATTTGCGCCGGAATATCTATATCCGTACCCACAGAACTAGATACGCACCAAAATAGGCAGAAAATCCCCTCGGACTGAGGACGCGGTGATGTGGCGGTGATGTTGACGCTGCCACGTCACCACTCCAGGAAGTAAAATACTTCCACGCATGCGTCGAATCCATTCGACGCATGCGGGAGATTTATGTCCGACGGAGAGGTTTCCAGCGGACAAATTTCAAAGCATGCTTTGAAATTTGTCCGCTGGAAAAACCTGTCCGCTAGGTCGTACACACGATCGGATATGTCCGCTGAAACTGGTCGGCGGACCAGTTTCAGCGGACATGTTCGATCGTGTACGCGGCCTAAGAGAATAATCCTGTGGAAAGGAGAGTGAGATATCTTTTGCGATATAAAGTGGTGTTTGGATGGCTCAGAGGGTATGAGAAAAGATGGCAAGGTCTCCCAGAGAGTTGCTCAACAGCTTATTTTCCTATATTGCCAGTATGTCTTTTAGCCCTGCAAGTGTTGTTTAATATCTATAAAATATCAAGGACAAGGTAATATAAGGGAAAGAGAGTGCAATCAGATTCAGAAGATGTGAAAGCTAGTGATTTATTTTTATTTTTTTAAACAAAGTTCGTTTTAGTCAGATGTTTGTATTGTCTGCATGGGTCTATGATTGGTAAACATCATGCATTAAGTGTAGCCAGCAGGTTCATGTTGAGTATATATATTTTTTTCAAAATTGTCGCACTTTTTTGTTTATAGCGCAAAAAAAAAAAAACTGCAGAGGTGATCAAATACCACCAAAAGAAAGCACTATTTGTAGGAAAAAAAGGACATCAATTTTGTTTGGGTACAGCATGGCATGATCGCCCAATTTTCAATTAAAATGATGCAGTGTCGTATTTCAAAAAATGCTCTGGTCATTAAGGGGGTAAAACCTTCTGGGGCTGAAGTGATTAATGGAGGCAATTTTGAGCTGGTCCTTTACGATAGGGGAAGGCATTGTGCAAAATCAGGTCTTTCTCCTATTAGGGGCAAGTTTGTAGGCAGAGGGAAAAGAGAAGAAAAAGGGGGGGGGGGTTAGTGGTGGATAGATTTGTAAGGGAGGGTAAGAGAGTGTGATTTCTGGGGGCTTAAATATGATTTTTGTTCGTTGAGCTCTTAGAATGTATAAACTGAGTCTTTAAAATCTGATGTTCTCCAACAGATCCTTATTTAAACAAGCAAAATATAGTCTTATAAACATTAAACATTAGAAAATGCGTATAACCTTTAGAAAATGCCTTTGTTCTCTAAATGATAGGCTAGCAATAGTAATAACAACATGTCATCCTATAAAGTTTAAACCATCAGCCGTGTGCAAGCCTGATCCGCAGAGTGGAGTAGGAGACACCACTGCAGTCTGCACATATTAGTGCCACTAGTATGGAGTGTGTACAGTAAAACCTTGGTTTGAGAGTAACTTGGCTTAAGAGTGTTTTGCAAGACAAGCAACTTTTTTTTATAAATTGTAACTTAATATACAAGCAATGTCCTGATATAAGAGTAGCGTCATGCCACAACTAAGTATAAAAGAAAAGAGAGATGCCTCTAAGTGTAGCAATATGGTTACATTTAATGAAAGTGCAAGATTTAGCAACTCACGTGGTTGATGATTAAAAGAGGCACATCTAAGTATGCAGGAATCCGGGGTAAAGTTGTCCACATAGATCATCCTCCTCACCGACATCGACGTCATCCCTTCCACTCTATGCTCCACGAGCACTTTAAGCCTCGCTTTCAGATCGCTCTACTGCAGTGTAAACAAACAAGGATATACAAACTTCTGGAAAGCTTCAGTATTGAGGTACATTTCTTAAGATGCCGGCTGTGCGAAATAAAGATGTCAAAGTGGTTAACAACCCTCTCTCAGCACAGAGGATAGGACAGATACTCATACTATCAGACATGGGCAAGGGGGTGACCTCAGTCTGTCAGAAATGCCATTTTTGTGATACGGCACTGCGTTGCTTTAAAGCCGCGTACACGCGATCGGTCCATCCGATGAGAACGGTCCGACGGACCGTTTTCATTGGTTCACCGATGAAGCTGACTGATGGACTGATGTGCCTACACACCATCGGTTCATGAACCGATCGTTTCAGAACGTGGTGACGTAAAACCCAACTACGTAATGAAAAAAACAAGTTCAATGCTTCCAAGCATGCGTCGACTTGATTCTGAGCATGCGCGGCCTTTTAACCGATGCTTTTGCATACTAACGATCGGTTTTGACCTATCGCTTAGCCGTCCATCGGTTGAATTTTAAAGCAAGCCATCTGTTTTTTGACCGAAGGATAACGGACCGATGGGGCCTACACACGATCAGTTTGGACCGATAAAAACAAACCTCCGAGTCCGTTTTCATCGGTTTGAAACAATTGTGTGTACGCAGCTTAACTGACAATTGCACGGTCATGCGACATTTCCCACACAAAAAGATCTTTCTTTTGAAGGTATTTGATCATCTCTGCAGTTTTTTTTTTTACTTTTCGCTATATTAAATATCCCAAAAAAAACATTAAAAAAATGAATTTCTTCATCAATTTAGGCAAATATGTATTATTCTACTTATTTTTGGTAAAAAGAAAAATCCCAATAAGCGTATATTGATTGATTTGTGCAAAAGGTATAGCATCTACAAAATAGGGGATAGATTAATGGCAATTTTATAGCATTTTTTTTTTTATAGTAATGCCAGTGATCTGCGATTTTTAGCGTGACTGCGACATTGCGGCGGACAGATCATAAACTTTTAACACATTTTTGGGACTATTGACATTCATACAGCGATCAGTGCTATAAAAATGCACTAATAACTATGTAAATGTCACTGGCATGTAAGGGGTTAACACTAGGGGGCGATCAAGGAGTTAAATGTGTTTCGTAGTTAGTGTTTCTAACTGTGGGGGGATGGGACTGAATAGGGGAGGAGACATTACACTGTAATTACACACGCAAATAATGCAAACATCAGATCACAATTTACACACACAAATCCCTGTTCTGGCTCTCATGCCCCCCGGCCACACGCATCGGATCCCCCGGAATGCATGGGCCTGCTATGGCTCTTTAAGGACCTTCCGTACATATACGACTATTTGCACAGGAGAGTCATCCTGCCGCCGTATATGTACAGGAGCTGGTCGGCAAGTGGTTAACCACCGCGGTGTTTAAGCTGGAATAACAGACATGTGGTGAAGCAGAAATATCCTGCATGGATCTCAATTTCGACAGACTCTGTGGTGAGCCGGAGAAGTTGGTTGGCTCCCTCCGTGCGGTGATCGTCGGTTAGCTAGAGCCGGATAGGCAGGTTGTGGAGACCTTGGACGTCTAGGGGTGAAAGGTCTTCCTTGCATCTGCAGTTCCATGGGTTGTTCTTCAGATAGAGAAGGCAGGTGCAATCCACTGTACCAATCAGGGAGTTCCACTAGAGGCAGGTCTAGATTCTCAGAAAAAGTTTGCAGGTCTTCTGGGCCTCTCAGGTTGCCTGTGCATCCCATGTGAGTGTCTGACATGCAAAATGGGAACTTCAATCTATAGGATATGTGTGTGGCTCTAAGATGTTTAAGCAGGGGACACAGGTGTTTCCTATGTTGCAATGTTATATGGGAAAGATCTTGATATAGATTAATTTCAGCTCCATGATATAAGATGCAATTCATGTTTCTCGCTTTTTGGAGGATGTCCTCTTTAAGCTGAAAGTTGGCTATACAACCGACTATAACCCTGGGGGGGGGTCTGTGTCTTTGCCCCTGGGTTGTAGAGCCCAATGCATTATATACATTTCAATTGGCATCTCCAGAGGCCTTTCTATAAGCTTTTAAAAATTGCATAACCACCTTGGTCAATTGGCCGGGTTTGACTGCCTCTGGTAGTATTCTCACACAGAGATTATGGTGTCTTCCCCTGTTTTCCAGGTCTTTCAGATGGCGATGAAGCTCACAGAGGTGTTGAGCGTATGTGTCTGAGATGTGCTTGGCATCCTGGAGAGCAGCAAAATGGCAGGCGGTCACGTCCTCTACTTCACCCTGGTGTGGTGGAACTCCTTGAATATCAAGCCTCACCTCTGAGATGGTCGTCGAGAGGGTTTCTTTAATGTCTGTAGCTACGGCTCACAGATCATCTAGGCTGGGTGATCTGTTAGGGATCGGGCTGCTAGATCAGGCTGAGAAAAGAGAGAGCATGTAGGGCTCTGGTTGGTGCGTGGTGTGCCCCGTCGGCTGTGTGTAGGCCGCCACTCCCTTGTGCTGGATAGCTCTGGGATATTGCCACTCAGCTGCATGCCTCTGTCCCTGGGTGATCAGGAATGTGATTTAGAGGTATTCCGGTCGGGTTTCCCCATGATTGTGGTTTGGAATCTCCTTCAGCGGGTATGTAGAGGACTTTAATGTGCTGGAGCAAGGAGCTTAAGCAGCCATCTTAGTTAGCGTCCAAACCACACACCCTCATTTTTTATCTACAAATGAATCAAAAAATAGAAAAATACTACATAGAGTAGTATAGAGGCAGACTTTTTCAGGCAATCACAGGGACGTAAATGTAGGGAACGGGGAAAACATAAAAGCACTCACATGTAGCCGACATCCGAATTAATTGAATCAAAAAATAGAAAAATACTACAAAGAGTAGTAGAGAGGCGGACTTTTTTCAGGCAATCACAGGGACGTAAAGGTTTAAGAAAAAGTATTAAGTTTAATTACATATCATAAAATCCAAAAACAAAGAATAAAATATACAAAAACAGGGTATACAGAGTATACATGAGCAATATTAGCTTTCATCTCGAGATGAAAGCTAATATTGCTCATGTATACTCTGTATACCCTGTTTTTGTATATTTTATTCTTTGTTTTTGGATTTTATGATATGTAATTAAACTTAATACTTTTTCTTAAACCTTTACGTCCCTGTGATTGCCTGAAAAAGTCAGCCTCTCTACTACTCTATGTAGTATTTTTCTATTTTTTGATTCAATTAATTCGGATGTCGGATACATGTGAGTGCTTTTATGTTTTCCCCGTTCCCTACATTTTTGTTTTATCTACAAATGTTCACAAGTGAACAGGAATGTGCTTTTCACATGATTGGATAATGAATCATATGACATATCGTTAAAAAAAAAACTGTCATCATATCATTTATTTTAACAAAAACAATTCCCATAACATTATATGTGCAGTTACCATATTTTGCATGGTACTTACCTGTAAAGTCTCTCTTGTGTAGACATTCAAAATCCATTAGATTTTTGCTGGGTACTGCCATTTGGGATGTGATGTCAGCAGTCCCAGCAAACAGAGCTGTGCCACTTTTGCCTTTGGTTTTCTTGCAGCTGTTACTTAGAAGGTTATGTAGGACAATGAAGGGAAGGGCAAAGAAGTAGGCCCAGCTCAAAGAGTAATTATATACTCCCAGAAAAGGAAAGATGATGTGCAAGGAGGTGTGGGGCTGTGCTAAGAAATCAACTCTTTCTAGAGTATTTTAAAAATGTTTAGTAAGTAATGTTTAGTAAGTTCGAAGGCAAACAAGTGAATAACAAATGATTTATTAAAATTAAAAAATAATAGACTTATGGAAAGGAAACACACTGGGAATAAACATGTAAAGTATTAATTATTTAATATTACCGTAATATGTGTTTTTACCTGTATTTGTTTTTACATGATCTCTTTAAAAAAATAAAAGTCATCTTAATGTTTTTTGTTTTTTTTATATATAGAAAACAAGTACAATTTCCAACAGTAATGTGATTAGAACTAGATGCCAATTAAGTTTAAACTACTAGAGCTTCCAATAATAGTTTGAATAATGATAATCTAATTTAACCATGCTAATTTAGTACATGGTGTAAAATGTGTAAAAAATATTTCAAGTAAAACGTAAGCTGAATTTCTTGCTAAAATTAAACATAAAGTAAAAAACTAGTTTGATTTTAGTAATAAGGTGACAGAAACCACTTCTACTTGATGTGAGACATATCTTAATTATTAATAGGATACCATGCTAATGCTAGACCTTTCATAAAATATTTCTAAAGTAATTAGATGTACCATCTTGTAAGTCAGTGTGGTGTGCATTTACATAATGCTGAGACACACAGTGCAACTAGAGAAGGAACAAAATATTTCTTTCAATTTATCACCAGTACGTTATGCACCAAAAAATATCTGCATCAAAATATATTGGTGGCTGACCTTGGTACCACATCTTAAATTAGATATAATTCTTTACAAACACAAGAACTGGACTTTATTGGTACACCCATTATCCAATAATATAGAAAAAACTTGATATTTATTGATTACTACAATAACTTTAAAATCATAACATTTTCACAGTAAAAGAAAGCATATCTTGACAAAATGTATCACATCTTATCTTGTATTCAGACCTACATATGCTTCTCCTGCACTTTTCACTGAATGACTTTGATATCATACTTAATTAATTCTTGTATAATTAAACATATTGTATAACCAACTATCTCAGCGTGATTGGTGCAGTAAGTCCAGTATGCTGAGGGCAACTCAATTTGTTTAACTGGTATATATTAGCCTGCTTCATTAGGAAACATAAGAGGTGATTCGTGAAATGTACAAACAAATATCTTAAAGGTAACATTTTTTATTTTTACCAGTTATTCTTTGTAAAGAACCAATGTTTGAAAAAAAAAAGAAAAAAAATGAATGGTCCTATCATAGACACATGGCGGGTGATTTACTAAAACTGCAATGTACAAAATCTTGTACATCCCTGCAGAGAAACCAATCAGCTTCCATTTTTTTTTTTTGTAAAAAGCTTAATTGAACAATCTTAAAAGAGAAGTATGTTTTTTTTTTTTAATCAAACCGATGCTGCATCTGTCCCCCAGTGCCTCTCCCTATCAGTCACAGCTCTCTGCTCCGCAGGGGCCTCTGGCTCAGCCTCTCAGTGGCTCACTGAGAGGTTGAGCTGGGTGTCGGTCCAGGGATCTGGCTGATCCCGACTTTGTGGTCCTGGTGACAAGGAGCCTGGACCAAATTCTGTGGCATCAGCAAAGAGAACCTCTTAATATTACAAAAAAATTCTCCCGGGGACCTGGTGACTCCTCTCTGCTCATTGTATACCCACCAAGGCATACATCCCTCGTAATTAGATCTAATCAACCTGATACATTGGCAGGGCCGAACAAAGAGGGATCATTACATGTTTTAATCCATAATGTGCGTAGGCTAAAAATACCTGTAAAGAGACATACAATACTAAAATAGATTAAATGATATGCTGCAGAGGTAGTTTAACTACAGGACACACATATCTCCCATTAAAAAAATACTAAATTGAATTCAAAAGATTTTCCAATATGGTATTATGGAGATTCTACAACAAAAGGGGCAAAGGGAGTAGCCATCAGGTTTGCCAGAGGAGTGCGGTTTTCCCTAGAGGAAAGAATGGTAGACCCTGAAGGTTGCTACCTGTTCCTAAGGGGAAGACCGTGTGACATGGATTGCACCTTGGCAAATATCTATTGTCCTAACAAAAACCCCCCAAAAATGATTTAAAAGTAGTTATTATGTGATTATGGGGGAGATTTTTTTTACTTTTATATGGGACCTAAGATAGACAGTATGTTCTGAGTACAGGGGACTGGTAATGTATAACTGAAGATGATAAAAAAGAAGCTTCACCAGATTTGAATGAAGGATGTTTGGAGAGTACAACACTTTAACCACTTAAGACCCGGACACATACACTGCTAAATGACCCAAGGTGTTTTTACAATTCGGCGCTGCGTCGCTTTAACAGACAATTGCGCGGTCGTGCGACGTGGCTCCCAAACAAAATTTGCGTCCTTTTCTTCCCACAAATAGAGCTTTCTTTCGGTGGTATTTGATCGCCTCTGCGATTTTTATTTTTTGCGCTATAAACTAAAATAGAGCGACAATTTTGAAAAAAATCACTATTTTTTTACTTTTTGTTATAAAAAAAATCAAATAAACTAAATTTTAGTAAAACATTTAGGCCAAAATGAATTCAGCCACATGTCTTTAGTAAAAAAAAAAAATCGCAATAAAAAAAATAGCTGCCTAGCGGGAACAGCGACACTAATACAGCGATCAGAAAAATGATCGCTTAGTGATGCTGGCAATATGGAGTGAAAGGGTTAACTAGGGCAGTGATCAGGGGGTTAAAACTTTATTAGGGGGGGGTGGGGGGACTATCCTGGACCTAACACTAACTGACTTTTACACTGCCTGTCACACTGACACTAAATGCAGTGATTAGATCACTGCATTCAGTGACACTGTGACAGGGGGGTGGGGGGGGGCGATCACAAGGGGTTAATGTGCCTATGTGTGTGTGTGTCAGTGTTGTGTTGGTGCACACTTACTGTGGATGTCTTCTCTCATCAGCAGCGGTGGGAAACACCGCTGCGATGAGAGGTGACATCAACACAGGAGGAGGAACTGAAACGAAGAGGGAGCGCTCCCATTGGCTGGGAGCGATCGTGCGGGGGGGCGGAAAACACGGACATCCGCCCGCTCGTCGGCAATCACTCCCAGAGCCAGGGGGACCGCCGCACGCCGCACGAAGGCGAGGACGTAAATTTACGCCCTTGTGCCTGTACGAGCCTGTACGAGCCATGTTGTGGCCGTAAATGTGCGTGCAGGGGTCCTTAAGTGGTTAAAACATTTCACTCCCCTGTTCATGGGACATACTCAAGAATCGATTACATGATGATCGAACATAGGTTACACACATCATGTCTACAAATTGGCATAGGTAGTATTATTCACGTTACTATGCTTTTGCTGCTACTTTAATTAGTTCAACGTTTTGGACATACAGCCATTAGCTTGTGCAGGTTTTCTACAACCACCTCTCGGCTTAAAAGTGAAAATGATGTGGCAAGTGAAAGTGATGCAGCAATGCGGCATTGCCCCCCCCTCCACTGGTGGTCCCCCTCCCATTTTTAGCAAGAGCCCAGGACCACAACTGCTGCCTTGAGGGGAAGAGTGATGTGGGACAGAAGCAAATCCATGCCTTGATATCACATGTAAACAATGAAATCGAAAGCAATACTTATTTCAGATCCACCATTACCTGGCTGGTACAACCAGGGCACACATTTAACCAAGCCGATCTGTGCTTGGCTAGATGGTGTGAAGGGCAGTGGGGAATTTGCTATCACATGGGGTTTATTAACCCTTTGTAATAACAATCAAGTGAAAATAAATAAATAAATAAAATAATAACATTTAAAAAAATAAAACTTTACTAAAATGCAAGTTTTTTTTTAGATTGTCAGAAATCCTCATTGCCCCACACACATGTGCACATGTAAACTCAGCCCAGTGTGTAAACATATGCAAACTGTGGTCGTACCACGCGTGTGATGTATAGCCATGAACATCAGAGTGAGAGCAACATATCTATCACAATTGCTCCTGGTTAACTCTAAACTAATGAACTGTAAAAGCTTGCTTTTTTTTATACATACATTTTTTGTATTAATTTTTACATCAAGTAAAACAAATATAAAAAATAAGTATTGAGATTAGAGCTTAGGCAGGATCATCGCTTAGGCAGGATCATCCCATGAATATGTAAACAAGTTCAATTAGTATTAAGGTCATCTGTTAGTAACAAATACAGTTAGTTCAAAGCAAAGATCTCAAGCGGGTTTAGTCTGTAGAGATCTCTGAAGAATAGTACCACCAACATGCCTATATATGCCTATATATCTTTAAACTTGTCATTTTGGTCTTTGAATGTATGAACCCACCGTTCAGCAGCTGTAAAAGCTTTTAAATCATCCCCTATGGAGATTTATGGATATTCAATTTAAGACTTGGCAAGTTGGTTATCTATTTCCTCAACACAACCTAATCTAATGTTTTACCAAAAAATTGTATTCTATTGTGGGTGTTTGCACTAAAATGTATTTAATTATATTTTTCCTGGAAATTTTAGCTTAACCACTAAAGGATCGCCTCCTGCACATATACGTCGGCAGAATGGCATGGCTGGGCACATGCACGTACATGCGGCGATCGGTCCCCGGAGCTGAAGAACGGGGAGAGCCGTGTGTAATCATGGTTTCCCTGTTTTTCACTGTGGCGGCAGCATCGATTGTGTCATCCCTCTTATAGGGGGACACAATCGATGACATCACACCTACAGCCACACCCCCTAGAGTTGTAAACACACTTCAGGTCACACATATCCCCATCAGCGCTCCCTGTGGTTAACTCCCAAACTGCAACTGTCATTTCCACAGTAAACAATGCATTTTAAATGCATTTTTGCTGTGAAAATGACAATGGTCCCAAAAATGTGTCTAAATTGTCTGAAGTGTCCGCCATAATGTCGAAGTCATGAAAGAAATCGCTGATCGCCGCCATTAGTAGTAAAAAAAATGAATAAAAATGCAATAAAACTATCCCCTATTTTGTAAACGCTATAAATTTTGCGCAAACAAACCGATAAACGCTTATTGCGATTTTTTTTTTTTTTTACCAAAAATAGGTAGAAGAATATGTATTGGCCTAAACTGAGGAAAAAAAACTTTTTTTATATTTTTGGGTGATATTTATTATAGCAAAAAATATTGAATTTTTTTTCAAAATTGTCACTCTATTTTTGTTTATAGCGCAAAAAATAAAAACCGCAGAGGTGATCAAATACCACCAAAAGAAAGCTCTATTTGTGGGGAAAAAAGGACGCCAATTTTGTTTGGGAGGCACATCGCACGACCGCGCAATTGTCAGTTAAAGCGTCGCAGTGCCGAATCGCAAAAAGGTGCAAGGTCCTTTAGCTGCATTTTGGTCCGGGCCTTAAGTGGTTAATAAACAGTATAAAAATTGACATAAAAGTTTGCAAATCTCTAACTATCCTTTTTAATCTACAGGACCTTTGGTTTCAGAAAACATATAATGTTCTGGGGTTTAAGTAATTTTATTGTCCAAAATTAAGATTTTTATATATGTGCAAAAATTCAAATATTAGCTCTGAACTGGTTAAAGACTTCTTCATGTTTGCTACAGCTGGTCACAGTGCAATTCATTTTGAATTATTACAGTGGTAGACTAAGAACCCACACTAGACTGGAGAGGGGTGACTCCCCACCCAAACCCTCATAACATTTTTACTTTATAACATTATATTATTTCCTATGTACAGAACTATGGATGTGTCTCCATAAGTAAGTGTAACGGTCACCACCGTTTACGAACTTCCATCCACCCACGACAGCTTATCCGACACTCTCCGACAATCCTGCGTACATGATCCATTCCCCAGAATCACGAGACTGACAGCTCTGTGTTCTGAGTCAACTGTATCAACTTTAATGGTACACTTAGCTTTTTTATACAGTACAAGATGTTTACAGGAACAATGAAATCTTCACCCCCCTCTCCACACACTATGGCTAATTACTAATTAATATCCAGACATTTCGGCACCGATCTTGACGAGACACATTCCTTTAGATAATGACATCAAAACAAAATACTATCACACAATGATTTCCCTTCAATCCACATCTTTAGACAGACGGTGTGTCTATGACAAAAAGGCATTCACACCTGATCATCAATGGCTTTAAGTAGTGTTATCACACAATGAAGAGGTCTTTCAGGAGCCAACCTCACTTAGCATTTCAATAGTCTGTTCTAAGCATTGAAACAGTCATTCTTATTGACTGGTTGTGAGTCCACATTAAATCACCTGGAATATGAACTTTCCGTAATGTCCCATCTCATGTAATACATGAAGTATGATTTAATAGCCATAGGACTTAGACCCAAGAGTTATTAGTGATGCTGACCCAGGAGTACCTCTCCTCCTTCCAAAGTCTCTGGTTGTCACGGGCCATTCTGTTACAGTAAGTATTCAAGGTTAACGTTTAGACATGTTTTACTGTATATGTGTGTCTTTTTGTGAAAAATAACAACAGATAACTACTTTGATTTTGAGTACAACAGATCACCTTATTTGGTCAAGTACAGTAGTTGTTAAAATCCACAAATGTGCAAAACTAATTTTATCTATATTGTACAAAGTCTACAAATATACTGTAGAAATGCTTTGGTTGTACAACATACTTTCTCAAGTAGTAAGTCTTGTAAATCTTTTGACTGGGCCTCTTTTGTCAATTTTATAATTGTGATAGCTGGATTATTTCTTTGCCTGTCATAGAGGTTTTCATCATTGTAAACTATATGGAACTATGAGTAGATTTATATGTATTCCAGTAACTCTTGGTGAGTCTGGCAGTTGGCTCATTTATCTAAGTGAAGCCCAGATCTGGAATCAGCTCCCTCTTCAAACCTGTCCTACTAATGGCCCCCTACAGTATATGTTTTGCTTTTCTTTTTATGCTTATGTTTTCATGTGATGCACTGAGTCGTCTTCCTATTTGCTCTTGTTAAACCCAGGTCTTTCCTCTGCCGTTGAAAAGAGTGACACTGATGTAATTACATTAGCAAAATTCTCTGCATCAATACTTTATGAATGCTTATGTGGGCAACAATGCCCAATAATTTAAAGTAATGCCTCATACACACGATCAGCTTTTCTGACAGGAAAACCATGTTTTATTTTTTCCAGCAGGAAAATGGCTGAAATTTGTCTTGCATACACACGGTCACAATAATCTTTTCTGAAATTCCGAACGTCAAGAATGCGGTGACGTACAACACGTACGATCAGCTGAGATCAATGAAGTTCAATAGGCAATTCGGCTCTTCTGAGTGATTCAGAGCATGCACATTTTTTTGCGCATCGTAATTGCAGACGAACCCGATTCAATGTGATGGAGCATACAAACGGTTGGAATTCCTGACAAAAAGCTCACATCGCACTCTTTTTGTCGGGAAAACTGACCGTGTGTACGCAGCATAAGTCTTCGGTTGTATGGGTTTAGTGTTGATGGGGCGGGGGTGGCATATTGTATTAGAAAATAATTAGAAAATAAGTACTGTGTAGGACAAGTCCAGATTATAGATGCGCTTTGTAGCTTGATCTCTTTTTAAGTTTTTTTACCCTGCCTTGGGGGCCCATATTAAAACAAAGGCTTTAATCACATGTCTTCACACTTCTTATGAGAGATGCCTTGTGTTGTGTTGGAGAAAATGTATTTGGGGAGTGGCTGTGGTTTTTAGAAATCAAGGGGGTTCAGCCTGTGATCCCACTTGACTGGTTTTACTTTGTTGGTAAACAGCAAATATACCGTAAGCCTTTAGTGGCTAAAAAAAAACCTTTGCTTTGCTTTTTTCTAACTCATTTGTGGATTTTTTTAAAAAGGAACCATTATTGTCATGAGTGTTTACTGCAGGAGCACAGTAGACCACTAAGGTTAGCTGTGGTAACTAGTTCTATTTTGGCTTCCACAGTACAAATAGTCATAATGTTAAAAGGAGTAATTAAATGTAGTGCAAAACAACAATGTCTACAAAAATATGTTTTTTTTTTTGGAAGGATTTAACTTTGAAAATTGCTCCTATTGTATTTCCTGTATTATAGCTTAATTTCCTATTTAACTAATGCCTTGGGGTTTACAGTTTTAATTCTTCACTGCCGCAGTTTTAATCTTTTAGATGACAATTAAAGTGGACAGGTACATTATGTATAATACCCCACTGGCATAAAATGACCCATATTTAAATTGTCAAGCAAAATCCCACAGAGATTAAAATAATGTGCATAAAAGTAGAAGAAATCACCAGCCTTTTCAGTTAATATTTTCTATTTTTAAAATCAGAAACATTCTAATTGTTTTCAATGCCAGAGTGAACTATTATCTAAACACATAAATTATTTCTAGCCTTACACAACAGGGATTTATGTTTCTACTTTTTTATTTTAGTTTCCTATTATTTGGGTTGACCTTTATTCTTTCCAAATGATTTGTCAGGGCCAATTACAATTTTTTTTTTTTTTTTTTTTTTTATTTGTAAACCTAACATTTGTATTAATCAGCTTCACAATGGATGGTAGCAATTTAAAAATAATGTTGATGTTGAATATGTTTTGTAATAAGTTATTATTTCATCAGTTGGTAGATATTTTTGTAAAAGTGAAATTAATACTATAATGGTGTTCCTTCTCCTGTATTATAAAATAAAATGATAACTGGAGTAAAGGTTACTTGGAATATATAGCATTAATTGGATATATTATGTTGCAGATTAGTAATAAAACACTTATTTATCTTTTTCATCTTCAAATCATACTTTACCTGTTCTAATGTATGGGATTTTCAGAGTGCATAAAAGCACTATAGCAGTACATGATAGAACCTTTCTAAACTGCGTTCAACTAAATACATATATATATATTGTAGCAGAGCGTCCCAGAGAGAGCCTGGGAAAGTCCAGTTCGGGGTTTATACCTCTCCCAGGCTCCTCTCTTACACGTTCAGGGATCTCTGATCCCTGATCCAGGTCAGGTGTTGGCCCTCTCCCCCAGGCCAATTTAAGCTCACCTGAGCTATCAGCCATTGCTCTGTCCTGGGAAACAGTGTGAATCTGTGAGAGCAAGGAGGCTGCTGAAAAACTGGTGAGAAGTGTGTGTTTGAGCTAACAAGCGGTAGGCTTGTTTAGCTTAGTAGTTAGGACCTGCCTAACGTGTAGTTAGAGCCGAGACACGGCTAGGTGTTTGTTTGGCTATTTTTGTTTTGTTTTCTGCACACTGTACAGCACCTGTAAATAGACTTTGTATAGCACCAATAAAAATCCCACTGTTGTTCACTGATCCTATGGACTTTGGTATCTGTGCTGGCTCATCCCAGGGAGCTTTTGTACCCGCTACCTATCCCCAGCTTACATATGGTGGAGGCTGCGATCAGCAATAGTAAGTTACTATTTAAAAAGCCAGTACCTAAAGTGACAACATGGAGGAAATCCTCAAACAAATGGTGCTATTCAATGCTGCACAACAGCAAGCAAACGCTGCACAACAGCAAACTAATGCTGCGCTGCAGCAAGCCAACGCTATCGCACAGGAGCAATCGCAGAGGCAGATTAGTGCTGTACAGGAGCAATCGCAGAGGCTGTTTGAACAGCTTGCCACTGCTGCAGAAGCGGATAGGAAAACCCTGACTAAAGTTGCAGAAACGCTAGCACAGTGGGCACCTGCGGAAATCAAGGATATTAGAGACAAGCCTTCAGCCATCCATGTGGCTCGCTTTCTGTCAAAAATGACTACGGATGATGATCCAGAGGCCTTCCTGCTAACATTTGAACGGACCGCTGAGAGGGAAGATTGGCCTAAAACCAAGTGGGCAGGACTGATCGCCCCCTTACTTTCTGGTGAATCGCAGAAGGCCTACTATGATCTGGAGTCGGCAGAAGCGGGAGACTATGAAAAGGTCAAGCAGGAAATTCTGGCGCGACTCGGTGTCACCTTGGCCGTTCGAGCCCAACGGGTCCACAGCTGGTTCTTCCAAATTGAGAGGCCCCCAAGATCGCAGATGTTCGACCTAATCCACCTGGTGAGAAAATGGCTACAGCCGGAGTCCCTGTCTGCGCCACAAATAGTGGAGCGTGTGGTCATGGACCAGTTCCTGAGGTCACTCCCAATTCCCCTGCAGAGGTGGGTGAGTCAAGGGGACCCCAAGTCGGCAGATAACTTGGTGGAACTCGTCGAAAGGTACTTTGCTGCAGAGAACCTGGTCACCACCCCAACAGCCGCACGGACTTTCCACCCAAAGCCACGGTCTCCCCAGGCAACCGGTAAGACTGTTCCAGGGGAAGTGGGTGGTAAGCATGGCAAGGAAATAGGGGGGAGGATTTTTGGTGCCAGGACTGAAGTTTGGCGTCCCAAGCAAGGGAAACCACTGCCTGTCAGCAAACCAACTTGGGGAAACATCAGGTGTTTTCGTTGCCAAGAGCAGGGACATGTTGCAGCAAACTGTCCATTGACTGATGAACCAATGCAGTGTGATCTGTCTAATAGAAGGCAGTCTATGTTTGCTGCTGTTTCATGCGCTGCAGCGCCAAATGTGGGGAAACACATGTGTCACATGACTGTTAACGATAAGCCTATTACGGCCTTACTGGACTCTGGAAGTCTGGTTACTTTGGTTACAGCTGAGATGGTTGAAACTGTGAATTTTCATGCTAAAAAAGTTGCTGTGATCTGTGTACATGGGGATACCCGGGAGTATCCTATAGCCACAGTTCAGTTTAAAACTGGCTTAGGTACGGTGTCCCATGCGGTCGGACTTGTGCCCCACTTGGTGCACGAGGCCATCATTGGTAGGGACTTCCCTAAGTTTTGGGAACTGTGGGATCGTCCCGACCTGGTCGCAGTACCTGACTCAGTCGCAGAGCCAGAGCTCCTGGCTACTTCCGATATTGTGGGTTCAGGGGACTCATCTCAGGGCTCTCCGAGTTTTCCTTTCTCGGTTATGGCAGGAGAGCTGGAGGAGCCTGAGGGAGTCCCCACAACCAGTAGAGCCGGACAGCCGTCTGTCGACTCGGAGCCTATGTTGGAGTTTACTGACCTTAATGTGCATAAGGAAAATTTTGGTACTGAGCAGAGAAAAGACCCCACCCTTGCCAGGGCCTGGGAAAATGTAATGGTGGTTAATGATGTACCTGTTGAACCAGGGGATAGGCCCTGTTTTCCTTATTTCAGCAGCAATGATGATTTACTGTATCGTGTATGTAAAAAGAATGATGAAGTTACTGAACAATTGGTGGTCCCCAAGCCTTACAGAAGGGTGGTGTTGGAACTTGCCCATGGGCACTTGCTAGGAGGTCATTTAGGGGTTGAGAAAACCACTGAAAGAGTGTTGCGCAGGTTTTACTGGCCTGGGATACAGAAAAATATTGAGAATTATTGTCAATCCTGTCCTGTGTGTCAGATGTCAGCCCCCCAGCCCCACTTCCGAAGTCCTTTAGTGCCCTTGCCCATTATTGAAGTGCCCTTCGAGAGGATTGCCATGGACCTTGTGGGTCCCCTCCCCAAATCCGCCCGTGGTCATCAGCATATCCTCGTGATTATGGATTACGCTACCCGTTACCCTGAGGCCGTTCCCTTACGCGCCGCATCTGCTAAAAATATTGCCAAAGAGCTGTTTATGGTGTTCAGTCGGGTGGGCATCCCTAAAGAAATCCTGACAGACCAGGGTACCCCATTTATGTCACGGATAACTAGGGAGCTGTGCAAGTTATTTAAGGTGACGCAGTTGCGAACCTCTGTGTATCATCCGCAAACGGATGGCTTGGTGGAACGTTTCAATAAGACGTTAAAGGGCATGTTAAAAAAGGTTGTTGACAAAGATGGGAAAGACTGGGACTTCCTGATACCGTACCTGATGTTTGCTATCAGGGAGGTGCCCCAGTCCTCTACAGGGTACTCCCCATTTGAGTTGCTTTATGGGAGACACCCTCGGGGACTCTTGGACATAGCCAAGGAAACTTGGGAGGGGGAACAGACACCCCACAAAAGTGTAATTGAGCATATCGCTCAAATGCAGGACAGGATTGCAGCCGTAATACCAGTGGTGAAAGAACATTTACTACAGGCTCAAGCAGCCCAACAGAGAATATACAACCGGGGGGCCCAACTCCGTGTTTTCTCACCGGGTGACAGGGTCCTCGTTTTAGTTCCCACTGTTGAGAGCAAGTTCCTGGCTAAATGGCAGGGCCCCTTTGAAGTAATTGAAAGAGTTGGGGAAGTCAATTACAAGGTGTATCAACCAGGTAAAAGGAAGCCCGAACAGATTTACCACGTGAACCTGTTAAAGCCCTGGAAGGATAGACTGGCGTTAACTGTGAGGTCCCTACCGGTAACGCCTAAGGGTACTGAATCCCCTCTGATCCCTGAGGTCACGATTCCAGACACCCTGTCATATTCCCAAAAACAGGAAGCTAGAGAGTTCCTAATAAGGAATAGAGAGAAATTTTCAGAGTTGCCTGGCACGACTTCAGCGGTTCAGCATGATATTGTTACTGAACCTGGGGTCCGTGTCAAGCTCAAACCATACCGAATTCCTGAAGCGAGGAGAAAGGACATCAGTGATGAAGTTAGAAGGATGTTGGAACTAGATGTCATTGAGGAATCCAATAGTGACTGGTCTAGCCCCATCGTGTTGGTCCCAAAACCGGATGGCACTTGGAGGTTTTGTAACGACTTCAGAAAGCTCAATGCAGTAACAAAGTTTGACACGTACCCGATGCCCAGGGTAGATGAACTTATAGACCGACTGGGCAAGGCCCGTTATCTGACCACTTTGGACTTGACCAAAGGATATTGGCAAATACCCCTGACTAATAGTGCCAAAGAAAAGACTGCGTTTGTGACCCCGGAGGGGTCATTCCAGTATAAGAAAATGCCTTTTGGGTTGCAAAATGCCCCTGCAACCTTTCAGAGGGCCATGGACAGGACCCTAAAACCGCACCAGCAGTATGCTGCAGCTTATTTAGATGACATAGTGGTGCATAGCACTGACTGGGAGTCTCACTTGCCCCGTGTCCAAGCTGTCCTTGATTCCCTCTTCAAGGAAGGTTTTACGGCAAATCCCAAAAAATGTGCCATTGGTTTGGAGGAAGCCAAGTATTTGGGCTACACTATTGGCCGTGGAGTTATTAAACCCCAAGTGAATAAAGTAGAAGCCATCCAGGAGTGGCCACGTCCTGCAAACAAGAAGCAGGTCAGGGCCTTTCTTGGCATTGCGGGATATTATAGAAGGTTTATTCCAAATTTTGCCACTATAGCTGCCCCACTGACAGACCTGACGAAAGGGAAAGACTCAGTAATGATAAAATGGTCCCCAGTAGCAGAAGAATCTTTCCAAGTCCTGAAGAAGGCTCTTTGTGCACAGCCAGTGCTATACTCCCCCGATTTCTCCAAAGATTTTTTGGTTCAGACAGATGCCTCTGATGTAGGTATCGGGGCAGTACTATCACAGGTATACAATGGGGAAGAACACCCTGTGGTCTACCTAAGCAGAAAGCTCAATGATCATGAGAAAAAATATGCAGTCATTGAAAAGGAATGTTTAGCCATAAAGTGGGCCGTGGACGCGCTCAGGTACTACCTGTTAGGGCGCCAGTTTGAGTTAATAACTGACCATGCTCCCCTGAAATGGATGGCCCAAAAGAAGGAGACTAATAGGCGGGTGAATCGGTGGTTTTTGGCCCTCCAGGATTATTCCTTTTCGGTAAAACACAGGCCAGGTGTTGAGATGGGGAATGTAGATGCCCTGTCCCGTGTTCACTCCTGTTGGGCTACAGGTGTTCCAACCCTGGGGTTGAAACAAGAGGGGAGGGTGTGTAGCAGAGCGTCCCAGAGAGAGCCTGGGAAAGTCCAGTTCGGGGTTTATACCTCTCCCAGGCTCCTCTCTTACACGTTCAGGGATCTCTGATCCCTGATCCAGGTCAGGTGTTGGCCCTCTCCCCCAGGCCAATTTAAGCTCACCTGAGCTATCAGCCATTGCTCTGTCCTGGGAAACAGTGTGAATCTGTGAGAGCAAGGAGGCTGCTGAAAAACTGGTGAGAAGTGTGTGTTTGAGCTAACAAGCGGTAGGCTTGTTTAGCTTAGTAGTTAGGACCTGCCTAACGTGTAGTTAGAGCCGAGACACGGCTAGGTGTTTGTTTGGCTATTTTTGTTTTGTTTTCTGCACACTGTACAGCACCTGTAAATAGACTTTGTATAGCACCAATAAAAATCCCACTGTTGTTCACTGATCCTATGGACTTTGGTATCTGTGCTGGCTCATCCCAGGGAGCTTTTGTACCCGCTACCTATCCCCAGCTTACATATGGTGGAGGCTGCGATCAGCAATAGTAAGTTACTATTTAAAAAGCCAGTACCTAAAGTGACAACATGGAGGAAATCCTCAAACAAATGGTGCTATTCAATGCTGCACAACAGCAAGCAAACGCTGCACAACAGCAAACTAATGCTGCGCTGCAGCAAGCCAACGCTATCGCACAGGAGCAATCGCAGAGGCAGATTAGTGCTGTACAGGAGCAATCGCAGAGGCTGTTTGAACAGCTTGCCACTGCTGCAGAAGCGGATAGGAAAACCCTGACTAAAGTTGCAGAAACGCTAGCACAGTGGGCACCTGCGGAAATCAAGGATATTAGAGACAAGCCTTCAGCCATCCATGTGGCTCGCTTTCTGTCAAAAATGACTACGGATGATGATCCAGAGGCCTTCCTGCTAACATTTGAACGGACCGCTGAGAGGGAAGATTGGCCTAAAACCAAGTGGGCAGGACTGATCGCCCCCTTACTTTCTGGTGAATCGCAGAAGGCCTACTATGATCTGGAGTCGGCAGAAGCGGGAGACTATGAAAAGGTCAAGCAGGAAATTCTGGCGCGACTCGGTGTCACCTTGGCCGTTCGAGCCCAACGGGTCCACAGCTGGTTCTTCCAAATTGAGAGGCCCCCAAGATCGCAGATGTTCGACCTAATCCACCTGGTGAGAAAATGGCTACAGCCGGAGTCCCTGTCTGCGCCACAAATAGTGGAGCGTGTGGTCATGGACCAGTTCCTGAGGTCACTCCCAATTCCCCTGCAGAGGTGGGTGAGTCAAGGGGACCCCAAGTCGGCAGATAACTTGGTGGAACTCGTCGAAAGGTACTTTGCTGCAGAGAACCTGGTCACCACCCCAACAGCCGCACGGACTTTCCACCCAAAGCCACGGTCTCCCCAGGCAACCGGTAAGACTGTTCCAGGGGAAGTGGGTGGTAAGCATGGCAAGGAAATAGGGGGGAGGATTTTTGGTGCCAGGACTGAAGTTTGGCGTCCCAAGCAAGGGAAACCACTGCCTGTCAGCAAACCAACTTGGGGAAACATCAGGTGTTTTCGTTGCCAAGAGCAGGGACATGTTGCAGCAAACTGTCCATTGACTGATGAACCAATGCAGTGTGATCTGTCTAATAGAAGGCAGTCTATGTTTGCTGCTGTTTCATGCGCTGCAGCGCCAAATGTGGGGAAACACATGTGTCACATGACTGTTAACGATAAGCCTATTACGGCCTTACTGGACTCTGGAAGTCTGGTTACTTTGGTTACAGCTGAGATGGTTGAAACTGTGAATTTTCATGCTAAAAAAGTTGCTGTGATCTGTGTACATGGGGATACCCGGGAGTATCCTATAGCCACAGTTCAGTTTAAAACTGGCTTAGGTACGGTGTCCCATGCGGTCGGACTTGTGCCCCACTTGGTGCACGAGGCCATCATTGGTAGGGACTTCCCTAAGTTTTGGGAACTGTGGGATCGTCCCGACCTGGTCGCAGTACCTGACTCAGTCGCAGAGCCAGAGCTCCTGGCTACTTCCGATATTGTGGGTTCAGGGGACTCATCTCAGGGCTCTCCGAGTTTTCCTTTCTCGGTTATGGCAGGAGAGCTGGAGGAGCCTGAGGGAGTCCCCACAACCAGTAGAGCCGGACAGCCGTCTGTCGACTCGGAGCCTATGTTGGAGTTTACTGACCTTAATGTGCATAAGGAAAATTTTGGTACTGAGCAGAGAAAAGACCCCACCCTTGCCAGGGCCTGGGAAAATGTAATGGTGGTTAATGATGTACCTGTTGAACCAGGGGATAGGCCCTGTTTTCCTTATTTCAGCAGCAATGATGATTTACTGTATCGTGTATGTAAAAAGAATGATGAAGTTACTGATCCTATGGACTTTGGTATCTGTGCTGGCTCATCCCAGGGAGCTTTTGTACCCGCTACCTATCCCCAGCTTACAATATATATATATATATATATATATATATATATATATATTTATATATATATATATATATATATTGTGGATTATGGAGCCATACTAAAGTATTGCATTTGGCCAGTGAGTAAAGAACTGGGCCTATTATAGTAACCTTAAAGTTATTGTAAAGTTTTTTTTTTTTCAATAACAAACATGTTATACTTCCCTGCTCTGTGAAATCGTTTTACACAGAGCCGCCCTGATCCTCATCTTGTCGTGTCCTCCGCTGGTGCTCCTGGCTCCTCTCTCCTGCTGAGTTCCCCTATAGCAAACTTATTGCTATGGGGCACTTATGCAGGCTCACTCCTGAATCCTGTGTGTCCATTGACACAAACAGTGTGGCTCAGCCCCACCCATTGCTCCTTCCTCACTTTCTGTGATTGACAGCAGCAGGAGCCAATGGCTTCCACTACTGTGTCTGAGCCAGTAGTTTCTGAACCAGTGCGGAAAGAGAGAGACCAGTGATGCTGTTATCATGCACATTGCTGGTTCGACATCGGGCTCAGGTAAGTTTTAGGGGGGGGGGTTATGCACACAGAAGGTTTTTCATCGTAATGCATAGAATTGATTAAGGTAAAAAAAAAACTTCTACCTTTAGAACCCCTTTAACCACCTGCCAACCAGCTCAAGTTGGCAACGCTGCACAAATCGATGTCCGCCGGCAACTTGCAATTGGTTGAGGAAAGGCTGAACGGGAACTGCCTAACAAGGCAATTCCTTGTTCTGCCAGATGACATGACAGAGATCTACTGTTCCCAGTGATCGGGAACAGTGATCTCTGTCATGTCCCAGCCAGCCCATCCCCTCTACAGTTAGAACACACCCAGGGAATAGGGATGAGCTGAACACACACCCCTCAGGTTCAGTTCACACCAGAACATGCGAACAGGCAAAAAAATTGCTCGAACACGTGAACACCGTTAAAGTCTATGGGACAGGAACATGGAAAATCAAAAGTGTTAATTTTAAAGGTTGATATGCAAGCTATTGTCATAAAAAGTGTTTGGGGACCCGGGTCCTGGCCCAGGGAACATGTATCATTGCAAAACAAGTTCTAAAAACTGACGTTTTTTCGGGAGCATTTAATTTTAATAATGCTTAAAGTGAAACAATAAAAGTATGTCCCTACTTTAAATCATTTTTGGTTAATCTGAAGGATATTGTACTGTCAGGTTGTAACATTGTGACTGGCTAAAAAGCAGTGAGTATTAGGGGTTTGTTTATCATCCTCTGGACTGTATGTCTCCATGAAATAATGCACTCTTCTATTAGATGTGAGGTGTGTATGATAAAAGGATTGTTCCTTTTTTATGTGGAAAATGGTACTTACTCTGATGCTAGCATATAAAAATGTTTACAAGCCATAACTGAAAATTTGGATTGTTCTGCTACATTCTCTATCTTGACCAACTGGTGGCATGGGAGTGCTTATTCACAGGAGATGAAGGCTGATAACAGAAGCAACAGCCCCTTGAAATCATAATACAATAAAGTAAAATAGGTTATTAATAGTAATAATAATAACAATCATGGTGACAACTGGTATATAGTTGTGTACAAATACAAAAATAGAATTAAACTGTGTTGCTTTAAAAATACTAACAATACATTTTTTGGATTATAGACATTGAGTGTTGGGATCCTATTGCTGTGTGGATGCAGTGATCATGAGATTTCCATGGCACTGCTTTTGGTACAGTAGTTAAAGAGGAGGTCTGCCCCCCCAGCAAAAAATTAAGTCAGCAGCTACACTGTAGCTGCTGACTTTTAATATTAGGACACCTGTCCTGGAATCCAGCAATGTCCTCACCCCAGCTGATGTTTCCATCGGCTCTTGGGTGCTGCCGCTGCCATGCGTAGTAAGGGAACCCAGCAGTGAAACAATGCGGTTCACTACTGCAAATGCGTGAAGTGTGCTGCGCTTTCTTAATGGCCCGATGGTGGGGGAAGTAGGAGGGGGCAAACTTCTGAGAGATCACGCCACAGCTTGATCTCCTGGAAGTGGGGACAGGTACCTTTTAAAAACAGGTACCTGCTCCCCCCTTAAAGGAGTCAAATGTGGCATTGGAGGGAGGAGACGTCAGATAAGCAGAGCTTCCACTTTTGGGTGGAACTCCACTTTAAGGTCAAGAAGAGTGTATGTAGAAGGGTTTCATTTAGTGTTATGCCTCGTACACACAATCAGTTTTCCTGACAGGAACTGTGCGATGTCAGGTTTTTGTCAGCAAAACTGGTCGTGTGTATGCTCCATCACACTTTTTCTGTCAGTTTTCCTGCCAAGAAAAGATTTAGAGCAGGATCTCAATTTTTGTGACTGGAAAAATGTTCAATCGCGAATCGTAGTCGACTGTATGCAATTACGACGCACAAAAAAAATGTGCATGCTTAGAATCAAGCAGAAGAGCCTATTGAACTTCATTGATGTCGGCTTGTGGTACGTGTTGTATATCACCGCATTCTTGACGTTCAGATTTTCAGCCATTTGAGTGACCGTGTGTATGCAAGACAAATTTCACCCGTTTTCCTGCTGAGAAAAAAATGTGGTTTAGGAGTTAGCTAATGCCGCGTACACAGGATCGGTTAAATCGATGAGAATGGTCTGATGGACCGTTTTCATCGGTCAAAACCAATCGTGTGTGGGCGCCATCTGTTATTTAACTATCGGTTGAAAAAAAGCCGACTTGTTTTAAATTTAACCGATGGATTCCTAACCGATAGAACAAAACTGATCGTTAGTAGGCACAACCATCGGTTAAAAATCCACGCATGCTCAGACTTGAGTCAATGAATGCTTGGAAGCACTGAACTTCATTTTTTTCAGCACGTCGCTGTGTTTTACGTCACCATGTTCTGACACAATCTTTTTTTTAACCGATGGTGTGTAGGCGCGACGGACCATCAGTCAGCTTCATCGGTTAACCAATGAAAACGGTCCATCAGACCATTCTTATCGGAGGGACCGATCGTGTGTACACGGCATACGATTAGTGTTAGGGATTAAATTGTTTAGTTTAACTTTAAAGGTGTAACTGCATCGAATGAATTGGATATGAAGATATGCATCAGGTTTGATTGACATGCACACTGAAAGTGATGCAGGAATATGTGCTCGTTGCTCGTGGATTGTACGCTGTATGTGTTTTATGCTAATGTAAGTACAACAAGCTGTTATTATCTAATAAATACACCAAAACGGTACTACGCTATTTTGGATCCTTTTCTTCTATACTAAATGTCATATGTATAAGTCTGAGTAGGAACCCCAGATCGCACGATTTCCATAGAAGAGCTTACCATCACCCTAGAGAGCGACTAACTAGTTTTAAGAGAGAAGGATTTATAGGGGGAGCTGGAATTATCCACTTGAGAGAGCCACCAACCAGGCTAACCTTAGTAGGGTTATTTGGAGCTACAGGAACTTCACAAGATCATTAATTCATGCTGTTATCTTACAGCAGTGAGGTGAGAGGCAAATTAGCACAGAAGTGTTATTGCATCAAAAAAAGAGACACATGTCACCTTTCTTAGCTTTATATATACTTATTTGCATGGTGAAATATCTCCTTTGTCATTTTTGTAGGATTTATTTACTAATTTTGGACTAATAGATGTTAATTAATTATGGGATTATGTCATTTTCACTTTCACCAGTAGTGCAAGTTTGATTCAGTTATTTCACTTGTGTATCCATATGTATTGTTTATATTACCATCTTCCTGTGTATATTATCATTTTCTATCATGCATTGATACATTGGAAGTACCTATATGTATTTACTTATGCACTGATCAGGAATTTTTTATATGTGTATTGGATCTACTTTCTAGAAATATTCACTGTACATATTCACATTTACACGTCTAACAGCACAGCACTACTACCATGAGGGCAACATATACAATGTAACATCATGTTTCTAGGTGATGTACATAGTTGTCTGTCTGGGTAAATGTTACAATATTGAATTGCTACAGTGTGAGGTTTCAATGTTACTTGGTGGAATAGCTGACGAAGGAAATTTTTGCTAGATAGCTCTACTTTTGTTTTATATTTGACATGCAGTGTGTATAGGGTGTAGCTAATAGGACTCATACAGCATTTCTGGGTTGAATCCTAACAGACAAATGATTGTGTTAAAAACATTACAATATATTTACAATGCATTGTTGCTCTTTCTTTATACATATTATGCTGCGTTACTAGCTGTGGATGTTCAAAGTTATTTGACATATGGCATCGTACAACATTATGGTTTACCTCCTTCTTTCAGTTTACCTACACCAGGTATCGACTTTGGTTAAAAAAAATCAGGCACCCTCAATTAAACTCTTTACAAACTACAAATTGTGTGAGTATCCAACCAGGCTATTTAAGTCAATATGGCGGGTATTTATTTCTATATCTGTCAGACATTAATATTCCCTTAATGGATATAGCTCGGTCTTGGTGTGTCTCCTGTGGCCGCACAGCACACTCTTCCCTACACTGTGCAGACAGCCTAGTCGGTGACCCTTGGTGGTTAAATGAGTAAACATGGGACGGCTGAACAGAGTAAATAATAAAAACAAATTTGTCATCTGTATATGAATGTAATGATCTGTATTGTTTAATTTATTATATCAGTGATTGTATATTAGGTCTCTTGATATTACTTTCATATCAGTAGTGGTTCTCAAATCCCTGAAGAAGCCCTAATCTGTGAAACATGTCAGAAACAGATACCACGTTATCACTGTTTATGTAAAACATACCAATGATCATATAACTGGCTAGTGTTAGATTGTAATGGCTTGATTTTAATCATGTACAAATAAAGTATAAAGTTTTATATTATCAATTGTTTTTCTATTGTCTCTTGGCACTGTTTAAATTCCATCAAATATCTGCTGCTCTGTGAATGTTATTCCAAGGATGTGGTGCCTAGTATAGCCTTGTCACCTAACCACATCACAATGTTAATCTTCTTTGTGGTCAGGTAAATCTCTCCCCTAATCCATAGAGTACCTTATTGTTGGTGCCCAGTGCCCACATCGGCCTCCATTCACAACCATGCATCATGTGCCATTTTATATACTCATATCTACTTTCAACACTCTAAACCCTTGGAGCGTGCATTCTCGAGCAGCCTCTTGATTCCACTTTTTTCTGTCTCATTGAGCGCCACTTCTCTGCTTTCTAGACATTCCGTGCTATCACGCTATGTCTTCAGACTTGGTAGCACATGCTCCAGAGGCTCATTTTGGACTGGCTTTATGTTGTATTTTTTTTTCTCCCAAGTGGCAGTCACTGCACCCCACCTAGTTTTTATTTCTGGGCATCTGGTTTTAGGAACCCTACAAAACAGAACAGCTTTCTGCACTTAGTAGCCTACTGGCCAGCTTAATTACATGGTATACTGTTTAGGTACCCTTTCTATAACATTTTGGCCTTCTTTCCTTTTTTTCTTCCATTTTTACCTGTTTCCCTTTTCTTCATCCCACTGACTCTTCCCGTGAGACCCTCAAATTTGCTTTACAGTGTGCCTTTCTGAAATTTCTACTATTCCTGCAATGACTCCCCTTAATATACTAATTCTTAACTTCAAGGGGTTTAATTCTCCTAATATGAGACTTAAAGGCTAAGTGTACCTTATCAGACAGAATTTCACTTTTCATAATAAATAGAATCATTTTCTAATGTCCTTTCTGCCCAAGCCATCATAGTGTGTTTTTCTTTCATTAAGCCAGTCCATGGAAGCTTTGAATTTTCACCTTTAAGTTCAATTTATAAAAAAAAAGTTTTCTGAACTTTGACTTTCTGCATTGTCATGTGACCTTCCAGTAACTTCATCTCCCATCATGCACTGTCTTACTTCTTCACAGAATAGGGTGTGTTTACCATTCTGGACTACACCTCCCTCATTACTATACTGCCTCTTTTTTATTTCCTCCCCTTTCCTACTTATTCCTTTAAGGTGGCCATAGACTTCATACAGTCTGTACAAACTCCTTTAGATCTACCATCAGCTATGTAGTACAAGAGCCTGCCAGATTTGATACAAGTTGAGTGGATTATTCAGGTGGGTTTCCCTATTACATAGTTTTGGTAAATATAATTTTTTTTTTTACAGAGATTAAACAATCGGATTGCATAGTGTGTGGCCAGCTTTATACAAGTACATTGGAGGGAGACGTCCAGTAATGTTCTTGTAATACAAGTCCAGTTCAAATAGGGGGAGGGTACAAACACACCAATATCACTTTCAGGCACCATTCACACAGCATAGTGGAAGCGCATGATTTTGGGTGAGAATTTTTCAGCATTACAGTTTGCACATTCTTTAGCGTGCCTTTGTTATTGATTTTTGCACTCCAACAAAAGAGACACACTACTTATGTGTGGAGATTACAATCAGATTCTGTACTCTTACCTAGACAAATTCCCCCTCTCAATATCTGTTGATGAAACACCCCTTTGGGTAGGTCTAGAAGTAGCTGACTGCGAACCAATCTCGGTTGCAAATCTTTTTTGGCTACACCCTTCCAACCACTCACAAATCTCTAACCTTATTATTATAGATGGTCTGATCCACCCCCTGTTTGGTTCACAGCAGAACACCCGAACAGGGGAAAATTTCTAACCGGAACAGCAAACCCCATTAAAGTCTATGTTAGCTGAACAGGAAAAAATCAAGTGCCAATTTTGAAGGTTTATATACAAGTACTGTAATTGGCCATAAAAGGAAGACATGTATCAATGCAATTTTTTTTTTAAACAATTGTTTTTTTATGAGCAGTAATTTTAATTAAGCTTAAAGTGCAACAATAAAAATGAAAATGCCTTTAAATATAGTGTGTGGGAGGTCCCTTTGATCTGCCTGCAAAGTGGTGCATCGGTAGCTTTTACAGAGCATGCTTCTGCAAAAATGACATTTCTAAAGACAAAAAAAGTCAAATCACATTTAAAATGTCTTGTGGTTGCAATTTGCAGGCAAATTGCAAATTGCAAATTGCATGTGGTCCCCACTTCAGTCCATACCAGGCCTGTTGTGTCTGGTATGGATATTTTTATGAGAATTTATTGAAGAATATATATTACAAATATATAGTGGGAGTGACAGGAGGAGATCCATCTAACTAGATATACAATTTTTCAGAGTGCTGTTTACAGAAAATCAAACAGTAGTTAGTATTGTTTACAAAAGTTCAAACAGTAACATTAACAATAGCAAGACCTTGCCAGTAGGGTGTAAAAAGGGGGTACAATGAAAGAAAAGCAGAACTAAAAACAAAAGCATACCTACAAAAGTACAGTAAACATAATAATCGCAAACCAAATATGGCTGGATTGATCTTCTAAGTTGGATTACCCAGCTAAAAGGGGGGGGGGGCTGGGAACCACCACCAGTCTGGCCACAGGAGAGGTGTACATGGAATTTCAGAGGTGGCTTTGCAATTTTTCAACTGGGAATTTAAGGCCTGTTCATTAAGGGAGGCTACTATTATGGGAAACTTGGAAGTATCATTAGGCATCACAGATCAGAGAAAGGACACAGCTCATCATATAGCAGAGACTTACCATCTGAAGTGGGGATGTGCCTGAAGAGTATCAATCAAGATGATCTGGAAAACAGGAAACCGAGCGTAGGCATTGGAAGGATTTCCTTAGTGTCTGAAAATAGAAAAATGAAATTGTGAAAATGAACAAAAAATGAAAAGTAGAAAAAAGGGGAGTAAGAGAACCAGAAAATACCCACCACTTGGATATCACAGGTCCAGATGGAGTGGGAATGAACCTGCCAGTTCCCCCATGGGCAAAAAAACTTGAAGGATTCCAATAAAACTGTGGGCAAGGATCTGCCTCAACATTAAGGAAGAACCCCAACATTAAGGTAGATGGAGGAGCATGGAGCATGGAATCATCTCCTCTGAGGTTATTCAACTCCCTTAGGGATCAAATTCCCCAAATGTGTAGAGGTATCCACCCGGTAAAAGCCACACCAGTATGAAAAACCCCAATCCCTGATAGAAATTGAGCAGGTGGTATAACAGGATAGGAATGGATAATATAGTCAGTAAAACTTTATCAACCAGGACATTTAATGCTAAAGACAATTTTTGAGAAAGGGCCTGGGTGGCCTCTTCACCGCCCAGGTCCTGACAACAGATATCATTATGAACTGCAGACAATAACTAACTTGGACGAATAGAGGAGAACAAAAAAAAGCATAACAATGCAAAAGGTTAAGGACTGAGCAGTTGTTCATTAGCCTTAAAGGGATACTTTAGGAAGCATCAGACCAACAGTTATAATCCTGGAGCTAGTGAAATTTGAAGATCGGGGCAGATCAAGAGTGGGGTCAAGGAGGTCTAGCGTCGTTGGGGCACTTGGTTTGCTGCTTTTGCCAGAGAAGAGCGGCAGGGTTTTTTTAGAGGAGGACGTTTGGAGGATCTCTGAATCTTGTAAGGATGCAGCCAAAAATAAGGGGTCTTGGGAGATGAGGCACAACTGTAGAAGACTGTAACCATCTTGTATAGTTGAGAAGCCGTGTATGAAGCTGAAGGGAAACAACCACCAATACTTGAAAGACTTCTGGGATAAGACAAGCAAAGGTGGTTGAGGGAGCGGCATCTCTGGATGGTAGAAAGGTATAGGTAAGCGAACACCTGGACAGAGTGACCCTTTGTAGTAAGCTGGCCAACCTCCCTGGATCTCTGCATAATGTCCTCCTTCACACTATAATAATGTGGTTTCACAATGATGTCCCTGGGGAGACCATCAGCACGGGTTGGTTGCAGTGCTCTATGAGCTCTATCTAATTCCAGACTATAGCCTGGTATATCAGGGATGAGGTCTTTGATAAGGGAGAAGACTGCCTCGGAAGCATCTTTGAAAGATTCTGGAAGTCCTTCATTCTGAAATTATAGTGCCTAGACCTAATTTCCAGGTCGTCAATTTCCCCAAGAGCAGAGTCTAGTTGATCCTGCAGATCCTGTATGCAAACTGTATTTTCATCAGCTCTGGCAATTTTATGGTCTGCTTTTTGTTCAATGGCCTCTATTTTTGTACCCAGATTGTGGAGATCAGCATGGATAGTGGAGGTAATTTGTGTGGTAGTTTGAGCAAGGCTCTTGGCAAGCATCTTAGAGAAGGTGGCCATGAACATAGAAAGATCATTGGGGTTAGCTGCTGGACGTGGGCTTTGTCCGGCAGACATAGCAGGGCTTCTGTCTATGTCTCCCATAGGGGTTGATAACAATTTGTGTCTTTAGAATTACATTTCCTTGCTCATTAATAGCATTTTGTTCAAGGGCTATTGTGCAAAGTAAAGTCTACAGGCTTGGAAAGATCAGTTTGTAAATGGATAGAAAACTAGCTAAAAGACCAAATTCAGACAGTAGTGGTTAACGATTCTTACTCTGCATGATCTAAGGTTATCAGTGGTGTACACCAAGGTTTAGCGTTGGGACCCTTACTTTTTAATATATTTATAAATTATATAGGGTCTGGGATTAAACATATCTTTGTGTATTAAAAGAGTAGACTCCAGAGAGAACGATATCATTTTGCCCCTCCACGGTAAGAGCTGTGATAATGTGGAATAGACTCCGTCAAGAGCTGGTTCTGGCTAGCTCAGCAGCGTGCTTTAAAAAAGGCCTGGATTCTTTCCTAAATGGACATAATTTACCTGGATACTAACATGCATATGTAAAAATGATCCAAGGAATATCTGATTGCCTCACAGGAAATCAGAAAGGATGTTTTTCCCTGTTGGAGCAAATTTGATTATGCTTTGCTGGGATTTTTTTTTTTGTCTTTTTCTGGATCATCTGTGGGTATAGCATTGTGTACTGTATATGGAATTGTATGTTTTTTTTTTTCCTTGGTTGAACTAGATAGATTTGGGCTTTTTTCAACCTGACTAACTATGTAACTATCCTCTCTGAACATCTGAAAAACAGTGTTTTAGGTCATTATTTTAATAACAATTTTGATCTCTGTGTCTGATTTATATGTATCAGGTTTAACCTCTAATATATAATTATTGTCTGCCTATTATTCTCAGCGTGGATTTTATATTTTATCCCCTAACCATTTAGCTGGTCATTTATATTTACGACTATACAGTACTGTATAGATATTCAAGAAAAAACTGTCTTTTTTTTAAATTAACATATGAACTAAATTATATGTGTGTGTATATATATATATATATATATATATATATATATATATATATATACATACACACATACAGTACATACATGGAGAGAATTGAACTGCAGCTTTGTGTTTTGCTAGGGCATTTAACTATATTACATTTAAAATACAGAATATTTGAATTTTCAAGAAGCAATCCAAGAAGCAGTACATTTTATTACACTAAAGGCTATGAAACTGATTTCAGTGGATACTGCTGTTCATATTCCACGCATCAAAAAACTAGTTTTTGCTTCAGTAATCAGCAATCAGCAGTAACTACTTTGATATATCATATAAAATCCTTAGAGCAGAGGCTATTAATCATACAGTTCATTAGACAACTGCATCTAATTATAAAATGTATTCAGTTAAAATATACTAAAAACAGATTTTAACATCCTTGTGGTAAAAAAAAAAAAAAAAAACAACAACAAAAAGAAACAACTATATTTACACGGTTGCACTCACCAGATTAAAACTACATGTATACAATCTACTTGAAAACAATTATTTTCTTGCATACGTATAGTGGGGATGACTCATTACAACTGGAGAAAATAGTCAAAGGAGAGGTGATATGTGATTTGTTGTTCTTAGCAACAGCTTTAATTTTATGGTCGCTTTTTCTTTTTATTTAATACATTTTTCTTCTTATCTTTGCATGCATGAGCCTAGGCACACACTTATTAAAATGCTATGCAAACACTGAATTTTACCACTGGATGAATTAATAAAATTGTGTTTCAGAAAGAAAACCTTAAGTTTAATCACACATTACAACCTTTATATATTAAAACACACATTTATTAAACTCTGGTTTTCAAAAGTTTAATGATATTGTAGATCTAACACTATTAACCACTTAAGGACCTTGAGTGTTTTTCAGATTTGGTGTTTACAAGACTAAAACTGTTTTTTTTACTAGAAAATTACTTAAAACCCCCAAACATTATATATATTTTTTCTAACACCCTAGAGAATAAAATGGCGGTAATTGCAATACTTTTTGTCACAGCGTATTTGGCAGCAGTCTTACAAGCGCACTTTTTTTGGAAAAAAATCACTTTTTTTAATTAAAAAATAAGACAACAATAAATTTGGCCCAATTTTTTTATATATTGTGAACTATAATGTTACACCAAGTAAAATGATACCCAACATGTCACGCTTAAAAATGTGGCCCGCTCGTGGCATGGCGTCAAACTTTTACCCTTAAAAATCTCGATAGGCGACGTTTAAAAAAATCTATAGGTTGCATTTTTTGAGTTACAGAGGAGGTCTAGGGCTAGAATTATTTCTCTTGCTCTAATGATCGCGATGATACAGCACTTGTGTGGTTTAAACACCGTTTTCATATGCGGGCACTACTCGTGTATGTGTTCGCTTCTGTGCTCGAGCTCGTCGGGACGGGGCGCTTTAAAAAAAAAAATGTTTATTTATTTTTATTTATTTTATAATTTTTTACACTGAAAAAAATAAAATTGATCACTTTTATTCCTATTACAAGGAATGTAAACATCCCTTGTAATAGAAAAAAAGCATGACAGGTCCTCTTAACCCCTTCAATACCAGCCACAATCATATGACGTCCACAAAGTGTCTCTCCCATCCAGAGTGGACGTCATATGACGTTCTGGAATTTGAAGGGGGATATCTAAATGATGCCTGCAGCGAGAGGCATCATCCAGATATCTATCTCTTGTGCCGGCAATTCTGCACAACGTAAGAACGATCATAGCGGCGGTTCCGGTGCTTCTCTGGGCTCTCCCGTGCCATCGGGGGCCCAGAGAATGAATCATCCGGCGCTGGCAGGAAGTATAGAGATGACTGGTGACCGTCGGAGGACCCGGGCGCGATGTGATGACGTCACGCCCGGGTCCCGTAAGTAAACAAAGCCGCGATTGCGGCTGTAAGCCACAGTATTTATGAGATCAGTGAAATTCTTATTGACCCCGCATCTCTCCATTAAGAGGACCTGCCACACACATCCCTATTACAAGGGATGTTTACATTGCTTGTAATAGGGATAAAAGTAATAAAAAAATAAAAAAAATAAAACAAGTGTAAATAAATAAATAAATATGTAAAAAAAAAAAAAAAATTCAAACGCCCCAAGTCCCGCCGATATATGTAAACGCCGTTTAAACCACATATGTGAGGTATAGCCCCACGTCCGTTAGAGTGGCAGCAACCATTCTAACACTAGATCTCCTCTGTAAATCTAAACTGGTAACCTGTAAGCCTTGCCTTTGGAGATTTTTAAGTACCAAAGTTTGGCGCCATTCCATGAGTGTGCGCAATTTTAAAGCGTGACATGTTAGGTATCTATTTACTGGGTGTAACCTAATCTTTCATATTTTACAAAAAAATTGGGTTAACTTTACTATTTTGTTATTTTTTTAATTCATGAAACTTTTTTCCCCAAAAAGGCGTTTGAAAAATGATTGCGCAAATACCGTACAAGATAAATTGTTGCAATGACCGTTGTTTTATTCCCTAGGGTGTCTGCTAAAAAAACATATATAATGTTTGGGGGTACTGTGTAATTTCCTAGCAAAAAAAATATGATTTGTACATGTAGGAGAGAAGTGCCAGAATAAGCCCGTATGGAGGTGGGTATAAAAGCCCTGTATTGAAGTGGTTAAATATGAGATCTGGGGTCAAAAAGACCTCAGATCTCATATTGCATTTTTTTTATATGGAAATTTTGTCATTTGAAAAAATGACAACAAAAAAATGTTCCTTTAAGACGCATGGGCGGGGCTGATGTTTTGACGTCACTTCCTCCTCGCTATGCTATGGGGACGAGTGGGGGCCATCAGGACCCGATCGCCTTCCGCCGCTACCGACGGCTCCGGTAAGTGGCGGAGGGCGCAGGAGAGTGGCGGGAGGGGGGGCCCCTCTCCCACCACCGATAATGGTGATATTGTGGCAAATCCACCGCGGAGACCACCGGTATCGTAAACAGGACTGCTCATGCTAAAGATGGATACCTCGGTTGTGGCAGCAGCTGCTGTTATTACGAAGATATCCATCTTTAAAATACCGATGTATATGTACATGAGCGGGTCCTTAAGTGGTTAAAAAAAACCTTTGTTGTAGCTGTATTAATACAATTGTCCTATTTTTCATAACAAAAGTAATGACATATGTCAGCCATCATACAGTATATCAATATGTACAAGGGTTTTTGGTTCCAGAAAATGCTTGGATGCTACATTTAAACACTTGACCACTGGAAAATGTTAGCCCCTTCATAACCAGCACATTTTTTTGCTGCAATTTCTGGCTTCTGAACTGTGGGAAAGGTAGGGTTCTCAGCAGTCTTTGCTCATGCAGAAGACATGAAGTAGTAGGAAAAAGATCATGGATTACAGGAAAAGTTAGGATCTAAGGCTTGTGCTGGTTGCTGAAAATATCTACTTATTGTACAGAATGCTAATGCCGGGTAGACATGACCGTTTTCATGACGTGAATTTTTTTTTTAAATTGGTCATTAAAAACGACCGTGTGTAGGCTCCAGAGCATTTTTCCTCGACGTGAAAAATGGGCATTAAAAATGTAGAACCTGCTGTAATTTTTCTCGTCGTTTTTCACATTGTCGTTTTTCACGTCGTGAAAAACAGTCGTGTGTAGGCTTTAACAATGGGAAAAAAACGTGCATGCTCAGAGGCAAGTTATGAGACGGGAGCACAAGGAGCTGTGGTGGCTCAACGTGATTGGCACTGCGCTGACAAGCTGTTCACCTCTGCAGCCAAGGGTTCGGATCCCGGTCTCGGCTGCATGAGAATTGAGTTTGGTGGTCTCAGCCTGGCTGCCGGTGGGTGTGCTATGATAGGTAAGCATGCGCTTAGTATGCCCACCCCCCTCCCACAAAAACCACCACACTTACACACACTCGAAATTGGGTTAACATGCACGTACTTTGGCCATGCGGTCTCTAAAAAAGAGAGGCGAAGGACTAACGGGGCTGGCTGAGCGGGCTATGTCCTCTCACTCCCTCATAGGGGGAGTCCCTCTGCCCCGTTGGGCTTCAAAGCGGAGCAGGTAGGGTGGGCTGTGTGGGAGGACCCCCTCACACCCGCCATTGCCACCCGAGGGCATGGAGAAAGATGGCAGATTGCCTCTGGGGGAGGCCTGCCTACTCCCAAATCCTGCAGTCCGGCTCCTCTCTCGAGTACACGCACAAAATACACTTAAAAAAAAAAAAAGAGACGGGAGCACTCGTTCTGGTAAAAAAAACTAACGTGGAGATGGAGATAGCACATTTGTCCCGCTGTAACAGACTGAAAAGCACAAATTGTCTCTCACCAAACTTTTACTAACACTAAATCAGCAAAAGCAGCCCAAAGGGTTGCGCCATCTGAATGCAACTTCCCCTTTATAGTGCCGTTGTACGTGTTGTACGTCACTGCGCTATAGACACCCAGCAGGTGCGATATTTAACCACTTGACCACTGGGCACTTAAACCCCCTTCCTAACCAGACCAATTTTCACCTTTCGGTGCTCTCACAATTTGAATGACAATTACTCAGTCATACAACATTGTACCCATTTGAAATTTTTGTCTTTTTTTTCACACAAATAGAGCTTTCTTTTGGTGGTATTTGATCACCTCTGGGTTTTTTATTTTTTGCGCTAAAACAGAAAAACGACTGAAAATTCTGTAAAAACAAACAAAAAAAAAACTTGTTTCTGTCATATTAGCAGGTTATTTCTCACACACGCCATATTAGATTTCGCGATATTTCACGAATATATAGAAGAATATTTGTGAAATATTCGTTAATATCGAATATTCGTGATATTTTATAAAAAAAAAAAATGTTTGCGAAATTTCGCTAATGCGAATGCGAAATTGATTGCGAAATTCTCGTCCGCGCATGCGCATGGTCGTGCAGGCAGGTTCCTATTGGTTTCTATGGAGGGTGCTAACCTCTGACAACTGTGGTAGGAGAACTCTGATTGGCTCTGATGCAAAAGAAGGGCAGAGAAAGTATTCGCGAATATTCGTAATACGAATATTCGCATTGCGAATATTCGGCAACATAAAAGGATCGCCTCAGCTACTCAGCCGAGGGTCTCTAATCATACCAGCAATGCTTTTAGACGTCGATGGAGATCACTAGGATGTGATCTGTTTTAAAAATAAAAATAAATTTGAAAAAATACGAATATTCGCAATAGCGAATATTCACCGCGATATTCGAGTTATTCGCGAATACTCGAATATGCAATATTCGTAACGAATATTCGCAATGCGAATATTCTTGATCAACACTACACAGCATATGCATACCACAAATTACACCCCAAAACACATTCTGCTATTCCTCCCGAGTATGGCGATACCCCATGTGTGAGACTTTTACACAGCGTGGCCACATACAGAGGCCCAACATGCAGGGAGTGCCATCAGGCGTTCTGGAACACCCAGACCAATTCTGACATTTCTCTCCTACATGGAAAAATCATAATTTATTTGCTAGAAAATTACATAGAACCCCAAAACATTATATATGGTTTTTTAGCAAAGACCCTAGAGAATATAATGGCGGCCGTTATAAATTTTTATCTCGCATGGTATTTTCGCAGACATTTATTGAACGCCTGTTTTTAAAAAAAAACTGTTTTGTGCTTAAAAAAAACAAAACAGTAAAGTTAGCCCAATTTTTTTTCATAATGTGAAAGATGAAGTTACGCCGAGTAAATAGATACCCAACGTGTCACACTTCAAAATTGCGCACACTCGTGGAATGGCGCCAAACTTCGCTACTTAAAAATCCCCATAGGCGGTATTGCAGAGTATTGGGGTATTGCAAAGTATCATGCAGGGTATTGGGTTATTGCAGAGTATCGCGCGGGGTATTGCAGAGTATCGCGCGGGGTATTGCATAGTATCGCGCGGGGTATTGCAGAGTATTGGGGTATTGCAGAGTATTGGGGTATTGCAGAGTATTGGGCAGGGTATTTCAGAGTATTGGGGTATTGCTGAGTATTGGGGTATTGCCGAGTACTGGGGTATTGCCGAGTATTGGGGTATTGCTGAGTATTGGGGTATTGCCGAGTATTGGGGTATTGCTGAGTATTGGGGTATTGCCGAGTACTGGGGTATTGCCGAGTATTGGGGTATTGCCGAGTACTGGGGTATTGCCGAGTATTGGGGTATTGTTGAGTATTTGGGTATTGTTGAGTATTGGGGTATTGTTGAGTATTGGGGTATTGCTGGGTACTGGGGTATTGCAGGGTACTGGGGTATTGCAGAGCTGGGATGGATTGAGGGATGGCTGGATCTGTGACTGCATTTGTCACAGATCCAGCCACAGCGCTGCTGCTGACACCTCGCTCCCCCCCTCTCCTCGCACACTGTACCGAAACGGTTTGTTTACAAGTGATAAACGGCCGCTATCAGCGGCAATTTACCGTGATCCGTGATGTGCCGGGTCTTCTAGACCCGGCGAGCACGGACACTTCCGCGAGCGTGTCCCAGGGGACGCGCAATTGCGGAAGTGAAGGACGACATCCCAGGGACGTCGTGTCACAGTAGCTCGACCGCGCTGTAGCAGTATTTTTGCTATAGCGCGGTCGGCAAGTGGTTAAAGGAATTTTTCATTTGAGAATTAATATTCGATATTGTCTTCCTGCTTTTCCTCCAGGTCAATCAGGAAGCAGGGGAAGCATTTTTTTTTTCCACAATCGTATGTATGCAAGGCAGGTTTGACAATTATCACGTCAAGAAAAACTTTGGCCCAGATTCACAGAGCGATTACGCCTGCGCAACAGGAGATGCGCGTGCGTAAGTCTAAATGTGCGCGTGCGTTTCGTTGCGCGGCATCCCCAGAACGAGATACGTGTAATTTCGTTAGACTGGCGCATCCTTCCGCGCAAAACTGCGCTAGACACACCATTGATTTGCTAGTCAAATATGCTAATGAGGGACTTACGGGATCCACAAAACAACGTTGGGGCAGCGCAGGCGACGCAGTGTGCGCAACAGCAAAATGTCCTGTCTAAAATTAGAGCATATAAAAGCTGGTCTAAAAAGAGAAAAAATGTCTACTTGTCAGATAAAGCAACACTGTTAGTGAGGAGTTCAGCAGTCACACGTGTTGCACAACAATCTGTATGCCAACATGCCAGGGGCATCGTCGCGCATAGCTATACTACTGACTTTAGATGAACAAAGAAGGATGAGGGCACTGAGGAGGGCACTGAGGAGGGCACTAAGGAGGGCACGGGAGATGTTTTATTTTTATTTTTTATTTGCTTATATAAAATTTACAATTTAATCTAATCTAATACAATATTCTTATGTGATACAAGCCCCTCACTCTTCACTTGATATATCACACACGCATAGACATCTTTGGCATGAGTGATTCTGAGGTGTCTCGCATCTTCAGATTCACCCCTCATGTCATCCTGGAATGACCACAACCTTGCAGGAGAACATCAGCAGCCCAACACATGGCACCATCCATGACACCCATGACAGCTACATATACAATCAGAGCCCCATCCCCACAGATTTCAAACAGAACATGTATGGGGACAGCTGGCTGGTTGGTGAGTGACATGGGAGTCAGGCATGACTATCCCCTCCCGTGATGCACACCTCACAAGTGGCACATGCATGACTAACATCCTCCTGTCTTTTCCCTTCAAGGTGACTCTGCATATGCACTGGTACCCCATCTCATGACCCCATCTCATGCCAGCTCACATTATGCATCTTTGCACGTTAAACACACACATTAATCATGGCACAATGAGAATGCATGCATGCACACCACTGTGGTTCCTAGCACATACACATCACATCCTCATCAAATTGGATTGGCACCAGTCCATCATGCTGGACTTGTGAGCAGCAACGCCACGCCAAGGCTCCAATTATGTCACTGTACATTCATACACCATTCACACGGACCTGGGGATCACTTCTCCCTGGTCCTGGGGAACCCTTCTCCACCAAAATAGAGGGTGACACCCCTTTTCCGGCAGGAATGTCACCCCACATTCACACAGCATTCACAACACAAAAAAAAATAACCAAAAAGAATTAAATGCAAATGCAAAAAATTTCCAGCAAAAAAAAAATGAAAAAAAAAAAAAAAAAGACAACAAAAAAAAAATGAAAAAAAAAATCTATTTAAAAAAAAAAAAAAATGGGGAAAAACAAATTAGTGCCCTCTGCGTGAGCCACGCCTGGGGCGCCCCCGGCCACGGCCCCGGCTTCTCAGGGGAGACTCATGGGGGAGGGGTAAAACCAGGGAAGGAGGAGCAGCCCCTGATCTCTGCCCTCCAAGGCCTGCCCTCCAAGGCCACGGCTATTCTGTCCAGGGCAGCACCAAGTGTTGCCGTGTTGGCCTGGATAGCCAGGGTAAGGGCCCTCACATCCTGCCCAACGCCTGCTGATGTCGTCTGCAGCTCGTTTAGGCAGGTTGTGAAAGCCCGGGAGTGGGATTCCAGGTTCCCCAGCGTATCCTTGATGGAGGACAGGCTCTCCTCCATCCGCACCAATATCTGGCTGACCTGTCCCAGATGGCGGGTCTGGTGGAACTGGTCCCTTCTCAGGGTGGCGGGCAGGAGATCGGCCAACCCCCTGGTGGTCTGGGATGACATCCTGCCTCCAGCTGATGCTTGTGGCCGGGGAGAAGGGGAGGCCCTTGTGAGGGGAGCCATGTTGGGGGAGGAGGGGGGGGGCTCCCCCTTAGGGAGGCCTGCCTGCTGCCAGGCAGAGGGGAAGAGTCCTCAAAACCCAAACGTCCAGTGCCTGACATGGACTCCTCCTCCTCATGATTTTCCTCCTCCTCATGATTCTCCTGCTCCTCTTGAACCTCCTCCGCGGACTCCGGCCTTGTTGGGGGGGCCTCATTAGGCTGCTGTACTGGGGTTGGTGCGGTCAGGCCAGATGGCCCTGCACCCTCCTGCACATCTGTGGATGACACAAAACATTCACAGGTTGGAGGATCCACACACTTGCCACATATTCCCTTTCACCCCCTCCCCCACACATGCTACACACCTGATATTAAAAATAAATAAAACTTACCTGGCACCACGGGCTCTGGACTTGAGTCAAAGCCGGGCAGGCCCGCAACTTCATGCCGATGAAAGGTCAGGGCCACCGCACGCTCCTCCGCTGTCAGGCTAATACGGCATGGTGGGCCCCCTCCTGTGCCCCTGGCATGGGCATGCATTCTGGCCAGCTTCTTTTTGACCAGACGCCGGAGGTCATTGATTTTTTTGTCAATCCCAGACCTGGTCCGTGTCTCCCCCTGCCCCGCTGAATTCACCTGGTCAGTGATCCTATCCAAAATCTCCCTCCTCCTGGCCGGGGTGGTGTTGGCACTCTGTGGGCCGTGGAGGAAACGCCCATACTCGCTAATGGCCCGGGCAAGAATCTGTTTTTCCACAAGTGTAAAATTCAGCTTGCGTTTTCTCTCACTCATCCTTCCAAAAAAAATCAGTCCCAGTCAACAAAATTCACGCACACAAACAAGCACAACCAATCAAAAAAAAACACACACACAGAGAGAAAACGACTCAGCAAGAAACAGTCACCAAAAAACAAAACAAAAATACAGCAGGAAAAGAAAGAAACACAAATATATCAATCAAACAGTCTTTCAAACACTTATCAAAAACCACTTTCAAAAATCTACTAACAAACACTTGATCACACAGAACACTAATCTGACAACTACAAAACACACCGCAACGAACAACAGGACAAAAGCACTTTGTTAAATGGGAAGGGACAAATGGATGTACTTTTGCAAAGGAAGTGCGTTTGTGTGTGTCTATTTATGCTGTCTGCGTAGTTCACAACGTTGCCCTAGTCCATTTCCAATTTCACTGATTGCGCCGCTCCCGAGTTGTGAGCATGCGCACAGCGGAGCTGACATGGTCTCCTTCAAGCGCGAATGCGCGAGCCGGCCGGCCCTTCATTTGCATGGGGTCACGGCTCATTTCAATGTAACACGCCCACGTCCTTCCCAATTTGTATTACTCCTCCTTACGCCTCTGAAAAAACGTTACGTATGCGCAATTTCCTGCGCAAAAGCTACGAGAATAGGGTGATTACGCGGCAAAATTGCGCAAGTCTAA
This sequence comes from Rana kukunoris, assembly GCA_029574335.1. Taxonomy (NCBI): domain Eukaryota; kingdom Metazoa; phylum Chordata; class Amphibia; order Anura; family Ranidae; genus Rana; species Rana kukunoris. The sequence goes on from CM056050.1 coordinate 441,522,191, forward strand.
CGTAAAGGCGGTGCGCTACGCCGGTCCAATAATGCGCAGATGTACCTGAATCTGGGCCTTTGTTTTTTAGGACATTAAACATGGTCGTGTGTACGCGGCTTTAGGATGTGTTCTGGAAGGGTGCTATGCTTTGCCATATTTGGGTTGTGGTCCCTGAAATTTGGAACTCTGGTCTTGTTATATTTAATTTTTGCTGAAGATAAGTAGACTTTTTGTTGTTTTCTTGTTGTTGCCATTATTCTATTAATGTTTGCTGCTGAAAGCATAATTTTTGTCTGCCTTGAAGAAATGTTTATAAGAAACAGCTTTTGTATGTGATTCCAAAGCACCCTCATAGTAGTTATCACCCCTGAACTAACACTATTTTTACATGAAGTCACAGACACACTATTGGTGTGTTGTCCAGTTGTATAGCAGACTAAGGATGGATTTGAACGTTTTTTTTTAGGACAATTAGATGCTGGCGGTCATTACAAAAAAATATCTGTATTTACTGTATTTATTGAGTCACAGACACACTAAAAAAGTGTTGTACAGTACAGTGCTATAACAGATCAGGGAAAACATTATGGGGTAGATTCACAAAGCACTTGCGCCGACGTACCTGCATATACGCCGCGTAAGTGCAAATATGCGCTGGCTATGCGCCCTGCATGTAAGTATACGCCCGACGCAAAGTCATTCCTCATAAAGCAGGTGTAACTCAGCAACAGACGTGCACAGGTCAGCTGGAGAGCAGCTGCAGCAGCACCATTACGGACGAGCTGAGCATCCACACTTGCAGGACAACACATCTTCATGCCAACATGCCAGGGGCAGCCATGGTCATAGCACTACTGTGTCCACAGTAGGGATGAGCTGAACACTCTCGCATTCGGTTCGCACCAGAACGTTCGCGTGAACATTTAGAACCCCATTGAAGTCTAAGGGACTCAAACGTTCGAATTCAAAAGTGCTAATTTTAAAGCCCAATATTCAAGTTATTGTTGGAAAATGTCTTTGAGAACCCGGGTCTTGCCCCAGGGAACATGTATCAATGGAAAAAAAAGTTTTAAAAACTGTTGTTTTTTCTGGAGCAGCAAATTTAATAATGGTTAAAGTGAAAAAAAAAAATGAAAAATTCCTTTAAATCTCGCACCTGCTGGGTGTCTATAGTAGTTTAGAACTGTCCCTGCACAAAATGAGATTACTCTAAAAAAAATAAAATAATACTGCTTGCGGCTTTAATGTAATTTTTGGTCCCTGCAATATGGATAAAAATCATTGAATAAAATAGCATGGGTTTCCCCGCCACCACTCCCCCCAGGTCATTTCAAGACCCAGTGCCTTTAGTAATTTGAGGGGCCCTTCGCAGCTCTGCGGGGCCCTAAGCGGCTTGCATAGTGAGCCTATAGGGAGGACCGGCCCTGACAAGTCCCTTTGGTCCTATATACTTTGAACAGCAGTATACAGGCGGTGCAAACAAGACAAGGACTGTAGGTTTGTTAAGTAGAATCTGAACCATGTCATACTTTGCTGCTGCATATTGCACAATTTCCTAAAGAGACCCTCAACAAACTACATGACACTTGTGCCTGATGAGGCCACTGATGTTCCAGTGGTGGTGGCCCGTGAGACTGTCCATATAGGCTTGGCCCCCCAAAGCGCACGTGCTGTGTGGTAACAATATGCCGATTATTTTAGGGTTGGGGGGGCTATTACGATGGCAGATCTTGGCTGAATAAATATTTTTTTTGTGAAAGAAAAATTCTAGAAAAAAGAGGGGTTGCCATCCCGGGCCCCCTTTGAACACATTCTGTGAAGAACTCCTGTTCATTGAAGGCCATTATTTATGCAAGTCAAAATTAAACAAAAAAAGCTAATGTCAAAGTATTACATCAAAAATTGTTATTACAAACCCCTGTTAAACAGGGGCAGAAAAATTGGGCCTTAGGCACAACACAACACTGCAACCCCTCACATATACTGTAATTGGAGCGCAACAAAGAGCCACATGCAAAGTATTGCATCAAAAATTGTTATTAGACACCCCTGTTGGGGCAGAAAAATTGGGCCTTAGGCACTGGTGGCGGAGCCCAGAAACGAAAATGTTCTTATTAGCTATCAGCAAGATCAGTGAGAAGGAAAAGGATATTCAGTCAGCAGAATAACAGCACAGTCACTCAGCATCAGCATAGGCAGCCTTCAAGGGATCTGTCATCTCAAAAAAATGATTCAGTTACATCAGCATCAGGTGTCTGATAGCTGGTGTTGATCCAAGCCTGATTCATTTTTATGAAGGTCAGTCGATCGACGACGTCGGTGGAGAGGCTCACCCTGTGAATGTGGGTTCTGAAAGAACGCTGGATGCAGGGCATGCCAGTAGCTCAATTGCGTACTGTGCAAGCTCTTGGCCAGTGATCCATCCTCAAGACCCAGTAAGCCAGAGGATTTTTGTAGGGGAAGATGTCCAAGTATGATCTTGCCCCTAGGTATTCACATACCATGTAAACCAGACGCTGGCGATGGTTGCTGGAACCGGTCATACCTTGGGGCTGCGGACTAAAAATTTGTCTGAACGCATCATTTAGACAGCCACCTTCTCCACCGCTCCTTCTGTGACTCACCGAAGCCTCAGCAACACGTTGTCCAGGACCAGGATTTGGTAATCCCCCAGGTCCTGGGAACGCGTTGCCTCAGCAACACATTGTCCAGGACCAGGATTTGGTAATCCCCCAGCTCCTGGGAACGCGTTGCACAGACCCTTCTGCAAGGCCTCCTGAAGATGTTTCATCTTCTGCTCCCTCTACGACGGCAAGATAAGCTCCGCAACATTACTCTTGTAATGTGGATCAAGGAGAGTTGCCAGCCAGTAATGATCCCTCTCCTTGATACCCCAAACACAAGGATCCTTACGCAGGCTTTGCAGGATCAGGGAGGCCATGCAGCGTAGGTTTTCTGAGGAATTCGGGGCACAGTCCTCTGGGTCACTGAGGACAACAGGATCTGCAGCCACCTCATCCCAGCCACGTAAAAGTCCACGGGTTCTTTCGGACTGTAAGTGATCCCTTGAAGACTGCTGCTGCTGATGCTAGGCTCCACCTCCATGCTGCTGATACAATCATCCTCCTCCTCTTCCACCTCTTCCTCCCCGTCCTCTTCCTGTGTGCTAGGCAGCCATGCAGGACCACTGTCTGGATAAAGGGGGCCTTGAGAGGTAAGGAAGTCCTTCTCTTCCTCCCTCTGTTCTGCCTCAAGGGCCCTGTCCATTATTCCATGTAGCGTGTGCTCCAACATGTGAATAAGAGGGACAGTCTCACTGATGCATGCACTGTCACTGCTCACCATCCTCGTGGCCTCCTCAAATGGTGACAGGACAGTGCATGCATCCCTGATCAAGGCCCACTGGCATGGGGGGAAAAAAACAAGCTCTCCTGACCCAGTTCTGCTGCCATATTGGCACAGGTACTCATTGATGGCCCTCTGCTGCATGTGCAGCCGCTGCAGCATGACCAATGTAGAGTTCCATCTGGTGGGCATGTCACAGATTAGACGGTTCTTGGGCAGGTTGTATTCCTTTGGAGGTCTGTCAGCCGAGCAGTGGCATTATATGACCTTGGGAAATACACACAGACTTTCCTGACCTGCCTCAGGACATCCTGTAAGCCCGGGTACCTGCCCAAGAACCGCTGCACCACCAAAAACATGAGCAAAACAGGGCACATGGGTCAGTTGTGCCTGTCACAGGGCAGAGAGGAGGTTGGTGCCATTGTCGCTAACCAACATTCCTGGCTTAAGCTGGCATTGCCTCAACCACCTCTGAGCCTGCCCCTGTAGAGCTGACAGAACCTCTTCCCCAGTGTGGCTCCTGTCTCCCAAGCACACCATCGTACGCCTACGGAGGACGGCTCGTTCCTAGGAAACATTACCACAGGATGAGGCCACAGAGGAAGAAGAGGAGGGGGTGGAGGAGAGAGGTGTATCACAACCAGTAGTAGTGTTTTGGAGGCATGGTGGTGGAACAACCTCCAACAACCTCCAACACTACTGTACCTTACCCAATGCGCCGTGAAAGAGAGGTAACGTCCCTGTCCATGCCTGCTGGACCATGAGTCAGTGGTAAGATGCACCTTACCACTGACCGCCCTGTCCAGAGAGGCATGGACATTGCCTTCCACATGGCTAGAGAGCCAGAATCACCTTTCGTGAGAAAAAGTGGCGTTTGGGGACTTGCCACTGAGGTACCGCACATTCCACAAACTCACGAAGGGGGCAGAATCTACCAACTGAAAAGGCAGCAGTTGAAGTGCTAGCAATTTCGCTAAGCTAGCATTCAACCGCTGGGCATGTGGATGGCTAGGAGAGTACTCCTTTTGGCGCTGCAGCAGGCAGGGAAATTTGTCTGGTACCATGCCCGCATGTACTACTAGGTTGTGACACACCTCTTTCTACACCTTCAGTCCTATCAGTGCAGGCTTCAGAGATGACTGAGGGTCTAGTGGGGTTGGAGGTCCCAGCTAATGAGGGGCAAGGGGAGGTCCGCTTTGTTCTTTGGTGTGGGTCTTTCTGGTATGCTTGCCATTGAACTGCATGGCAGGTGAACATATGTCTGGTCAAGCATGTGGTGCCCAAGCGGGTGATGTTTTGGCCATGCGAGATACGCTTGAGACATATGTTGCAAATAGCAATGGTGCGATCTGATGCACATGTCTCAAAAAAGGCCCACACCAAAGAACTTTTGCAGTAACGTTGAGACACAGCAGCGCCCTGCACAGGCGTAGCTCTGCGATGTAAAGCAGTTGGTGTGCTGCCCTTAAGCTGGCCCCTGGAGGGCATCCTGCCTCTTTGGAGATGTGCCTGTGCCTCGTCCTCCTCCTCTTCCTCCTCCTCTCTCCTATCAGGCACCCATGTAGAGTCAGTGACCTTATCATCCCCTCCCTCCTCATCACTGTCGAAAACCTGGCAGTATGCTCCAGCTGGGGGAACATCACTGCCAGATTGCTGTCCCTCTCGGGCACCCCCTCTCTCTGGGCTCACATCAATGCCTTCCTCTATCTGTGTTCCATCATCAAAGCCTTCAAAACGCTGCGCATCTTCATGCAGCATGTACCCAACAATATGTTGAAACAGTTCGGGGGAATCCTCAGGAGGACATGGTGGGACTAGGGAAGGATTGTGTGATGCCATTGTGCAGAGGGAAGAGGACAACTTGGCAGCTACTTTGCCAGACAAACTAAGCTTAGCCTGGGTGAGAGAGGATGAGGAGGATGAGGACGGCTTGGTCATCCACTCTACTAATTTCTCTGCATGTTGAGGCTCAACACAGCCAGCTCCCGAAAAGAAGGATGAGCGTTTCAGACGGCCACGTGCTGAAGAGGATGCACCGTGTCCACCACCAGCGTTGCCTCTAGATGCAGAGCCTGCTTGCCCTCGTGAATCTCTGCCTCTCTTTGTTGTCCTTCCAGACATTGTAATGGCCTGCACAGGACTCAATCAGTACACACACCTCGTACCTTTAGGTACAAACTGGAGAGGACAAGTGCAGTAACACCGAGTATGTTTAGGTGCTATTAAACTGGACAAGTACAGTAACACCGAGTATGTTTAGGTGCTACTACACAGCACAAGTGCAGTAACAGCAAATAGGTTTAAGTGCTATTAAACTGGACAAGTACTGTAACACCGTGTACATTTAGGTGCTACTACACAACACAAGTGCAGTAACAGCAAATAGGTTTAAGTGCTATTAAACTGGACAAGTACAGTAACAATGAGTACGTTTAGGTGCTACTACACAGAACACTGGCATTACAACACTTTAGAACATTGCAGCTAGCACAATCTACTGCCTGACAAATAGGAATAGCTGATCTAGCTAGGCTATACAGTGTATAAATATATGTACAACTCCTAGGGGTATATATATCCTCTACACACTGTAAATTAAGCTAAACTGACTAGCCTGCCTGCTCTATCTAGCTATATAAAAAGACTATCTCTCTGTCTCTCTGACTGATCTCTGTTCAGCGCTGGAACACACTACACGAGGCCGCCCAGCAGGGGGCCTTGTATAGTGTGGGGCGTGTGCTAAAGCCCTGAGCCATAATTGGCCAAAGCCACCCTGGCTTTGGCCAATTATGGCTCTCCGTTTTTTGCGCGCTGTGATTGGCCAAGCATGCAGGGTCATAGTGCATGTTTGGCCAATCATCAGCGTGCAATGCCGCAGTAAATTATGGGCCGCTGCGCGTCATTCGTTTTGTTCGAATTTCGTCGAACGTATGAACAGACAATGTTCGAGGCGAACATACTTTTGAATCGAACGCGGAGCTTATCCCTAGTCCACAGGCACGGAGGAGGGCACGGGAGAGGATATACCAAACGCGCATGAACGTCTTTGGCATGGGGGAATCGGAAGTGTATCGCATCTTCCGATTCAGCCCTGATGCCATCCTGGAATTTGCCACAGCCCTGCATGATGAAATCACCAGCCAGACGGGACGCTCACATGCAGTGCAGCCACTGGTCAAGGTACTGGCAACACTCCATTTCCTTGCCAGTGGATCTTTCCAGTGTACAAGTGGAGTCGTGTCTGGGATGTCACAATCCACCATGAGCAGATGTGTGCACCAGGTTGTCCCCGCAATCTTACACGCATGTCCCGCCACATCATCAAACCAACCCATGAGCATCTGCGGCAGAAGGCAATGCAGGATTTCTACATAATTGCCGCATTCCCACTCACCATCAGGGCCATTAATTGCACACATGTGGCACTACGGCCCCCCCGTGCCACAGAGCATGTATACCGCAATCTTAAGCAGTGGCATTCCATCAACGTACAGGTGATAGCCGATGCCCAATGCCTCATATGGCACGTCCGTGCCAAATACCCTGGGGCCAGCCACGACAGCTACATATACCATTAAAGCAACATCCCAACAGAATTCGAACAGAACGTGTACAAGGACAGCTGGCTAGTTGGTGAGTTACATGGGAGTCAGAAAGGTTCCCCCAATTAAGGGTAGAATGTGGTTATAGGGATTCTTGCTGATGCACAATGGATAAGTAACTAGTATAGAAATATGAGTCTGATCAAACCCAAAACAACTGAGACGTGAAAACAGATAATATTAGTAAAAAAATAACAAAAATTTATTGATACATAATAAACAAAAAATATGTTAAAAACCATTCAAGTTTAGAATTTGGAGAAAGGTGTTTGATAGAGCAAATTTTTGCCAAACAGCTTCTTCATTCCTGTCGTGTGACTGGTTCTACTAGTTTCGCCCTATCGGGCTTCGTCAGGAACCCACAGTGGAATGTATTCTATATAGATGAAAAATATACAGTGAAAAAGCATATCAGAAAGAGTATTGATAAAAATCTTAACACTGAAATAATAAATATTGGTCCGAAATTACGATCAAAAAAGGTAACATCCTTGATGAGAAAATACAAAATAATGATCGTATAATGACACATAATATTGTGAGTCAGGAAACATAAAGCATACCTTGATTTAAAAGAAGGGAGGACCATGGGGGGGGGATGCCCACTAGGGCGTGTTCTCAAAAAATGATGAGAAGACCCCTGGTGGGTGAGATGGATAGTGACCAGGTGGTAGGTCCCTGTACAGGTGTGTTCCTATGTGTGTACCTGATTAGAGGAAACTAGGTTAAAAGGGATGTAAGATGGCATGTGTCAATTCAAACACGACAATATTAGCGTGATGAAAAAACAAATTTGCTTACTGAAGCACAATGGTAGACAAATGTAGCTATTCCATATGGTCGTTTGTTCCGAGACAACAGGTACAATGATCCCAACCGTTAGATAATAATCCGGCAATTTAAACCATAAGCACTAAAAAGTAAAAAGATTGATAACGGACTGTAAGAAACAGTGATACACCAATTTTGGAAAAATAAAGATAAAAGGGTGAAATAACTGCCCATATTGAAGGACAGAAAATAACAGTCATTAGCACATCTCCCAGAGAATATATCGGGGAGTGCAGATATAACAAACTGCAGCAGTGCTAGACTGTAAGAAGGGTACATAAAGGTGTCACTGTTAGTATTCTACTGACCTTTCGGCTGATTGGTGGGAAATAGACTTCCAGGCTATGATTATCGGGACATAAACTACCCCTGATAAGTTTTAAAATAAACAGGGAGAGATGAACAAAATTTCAAATTAATTAAAGATCGCTATCAAATAGGAGCAATCTGAGCTTGTTGTTCTCAATGATCTAAACCTGTATGCAGTGTAGGTTAGAAGGACGCACATCCGATCTCTCCATGAGCTCAGCGCTAAATGCTGACAGCTCATGGAGCTTTTAATATAGTCCTTCCTATCAGGTAAGACTCGCCTCAGCTGTTAGAAGGGCGGAGAGCCTGATGGTATTGGGCGGGGAAATGACGTGTCTAGGGGGAGTTCCCTGGGAAGCCCTGATGGAGGCGCGCGTACGTGCTGTCACAATGTGCGCGCGACTAAGCTAACAACATCCGGGAACACCGAGGACTTCCTATGGGAGGGGCGTAGGCGTCCCTCAACCAAAAGGAATTGTCAGAGGGCGGACCTGATCAACATTCGGGCCTCCGCTCGGATTCGATGCTAACCCAGCAAGCATCGGTTCAGGCCCCCTACCGCCCAAATAGGCTGTTACACACAGTTAGGAACACACAGTCTGCTTGATATCAAAACGTCCAAAATAGGACATCAGGGCCCCTAGGTCCATGGCTGATGTCCTATTTTGGACGTTTTGATATCAAGCAGACTGTGTGTTCCTAACTGTGTGTAACAGCCTATTTGGGCGGTAGGGGGCCTGAACCGATGCTTGCTGGGTTAGCATCGAATCCGAGCGGAGGCCCGGATGTTGATCAGGTCCACCCTCTGACAATTCCTTTTGGTTGAGGGATGCCTACGCCCCTCCCATAGGAAGTCCTCGGTGTTCCCGGATGTTGTTAGCTTAGTCGCGCGCACATTGTGACAGCACGTACGCGCGCCTCCATCAGGGCTTCCCAGGGAACTCCCCCTAGACACGTCATTTCCCCGCCCAATACCATCAGGCTCTCCGCCCTTCTAACAGCTGAGGCGCGTCTTACCTGATAGGAAGGACTATATTAAAAGCTCCATGAGCTGTCAGCATTTAGCGCTGAGCTCATGGAGAGATCGGATGTGCGTCCTTCTAACCTACACTGCATACAGGTATAGATCATTGAGAACAACAAGCTCAGATTGCTCCTATTTGATAGCGATCTTTAATTAATTTGAAATTTTGTTCATCTCTCCCTGTTTATTTTAAAACTTATCAGGGGTAGTTTATGTCCCGATAATCATAGCCTGGAAGTCTATTTCCCACCAATCAGCCGAAAGGTCAGTAGAATACTAACAGTGACACCTTTATGTACCCTTCTTACAGTCTAGCACTGCTGCAGTTTGTTATATCTGCACTCCCCGATATATTCTCTGGGAGATGTGCTAATGACTGTTATTTTCTGTCCTTCAATATGGGCAGTTATTTCACCCTTTTATCTTTATTTTTCCAAAATTGGTGTATCACTGTTTCTTACAGTCCGTTATCAATCTTTTTACTTTTTAGTGCTTATGGTTTAAATTGCCGGATTATTATCTAACGGTTGGGATCATTGTACCTGTTGTCTCGGAACAAACGACCATATGGAATAGCTACATTTGTCTACCATTGTGCTTCAGTAAGCAAATTTGTTTTTTCATCACGCTAATATTGTCGTGTTTGAATTGACACATGCCATCTTACATCCCTTTTAACCTAGTTTCCTCTAATCAGGTACACACATAGGAACACACCTGTACAGGGACCTACCACCTGGTCACTATCCATCTCCCCCACCAGGGGTCTTCTCATCATTTTTTGAGAACACGCCCTAGTGGGCATCCCCCCCCATGGTCCTCCCTTCTTTTAAATCAAGGTATGCTTTATGTTTCCTGACTCACAATATTATGTGTCATTATACGATCATTATTTTGTATTTTCTCATCAAGGATGTTACCTTTTTTGATCGTAATTTCGGACCAATATTTATTATTTCAGTGTTAAGATTTTTATCAATACTCTTTCTGATATGCTTTTTCACTGTATATTTTTCATCTATATAGAATACATTCCACTGTGGGTTCCTGACGAAGCCCGATAGGGCGAAACTAGTAGAACCAGTCACACGACAGGAATGAAGAAGCTGTTTGGCAAAAATTTGCTCTATCAAGCACCTTTCTCCAAATTCTAAACTTGAATGGTTTTTAACATATTTTTTGTTTATTATGTATCAATAAATTTTTGTTATTTTTTTACTAATATTATCTGTTTTCACGTCTCAGTTGTTTTGGGTTTGATCAGACTCATATTTCTATACTAGTTAGTTATCCATTGTGCATCAGCAAGAATCCCTATAACCACATTCTACCCTTAATTGGGGGAACCTTTCTAACCTATATTTTATTGAGGGATTTCGATGCAGATGGTCTCTTTTTGCATAATACATAACAAAAGGTGCTTGCTCTAGAATTTTTCTATATTACATGGGAGTCAGGCATGACTGTCCGACCCCATGATGCAGACATCACGAGGGGCACATGCACGGCTAACACCCTTCTGTATTTTCCCTTCCAGATGACTCGGCATATGCACTTGGGCCCCATCTCCTGACTCCATACCGGAGTCCCCAAACCAGAGAAGAAAGAAGATACAATGCTGCACACATACACACCCGTGCAGTGGTGGAGCGCACTTTTGGTATCCTGAAGTTCCGTTTCCGATGCCTGGATAATTCCAGGGGGCTCTGTTGTATTCCCCAAACTTTGTGTGTCAGATCATTGGTGCATGTTGTGTGCTGCACAACTATGCCATGAGAAAGGGCCTGGAGATTGACATATGTGATGACTTGACCCCCCAACCATACAGTCCCCCCTAACCAAGGCTACCCCGTCTGCTGAGGAAACAGCCGTCAGGAGTTGCCTCGTGGAACGTATCTTTGCATGTTAAACACACACATTCATCATGGCACACGGAAAATGCATGCATGCACAGCACTGTGGTCCCTAGCTCACACACACCACATCCACCTCACATTGGTTTAGCCCAAGTCCACCGCACGGGACTTGGGAGCAGCAAGGCCATGCCAAGGCACCAATGATGTTGCTGTCCATTCATACCACATTCACACGGTCGTGGGGATAACCTCTCTCCGATGAACCAAGGTGACACACCTTGCTGAAAGGAATGTCACCCACACATTCACACACCAGTCACACTGTAGCCTGCACTCCTAACCGTCTGCAGTTACAAAAAAAAAAAAAAGGGATCATGCCATTGGCCGACATGGCATGCCCTTACAGGAGGACGGCACATACATCTATGCACGTCTCTTCAAAAAAAAAATCATAATCTGAGCAAACCAAAAAAAAGACCACTCATTTGCCCTGTCGTGGGCCAGGCATGGTGCCACGGCTCCGGCTCCTCAGTTGTCTGGGGGGAGCCTCGGTGGGGGGTGGGGCATCAGGAGGAGGATCATCCCCTTGTCTGTCACTCCTGGCATATGCTGGCTGCCTGCCCTCTAACGCAAGGGCAATGCGGGTGAGGACAGTGTTTGTCTGCGCCTGCATCCACAGCTGGAGGGGGTAGACCCTGAGGGGGTTCCCCTAATGGGGGTAGCCCTGGAGGGGGTAGACCCTGAGGGGGTTTCCCTAATGGGGGTAGCGCTGGAGGGGGTAGACCCTGAGGGGGTTACCCTAATGGGGGTAACCCTGGAGGGGGTACCCCTGATGGGAGTGGAGGTTTGGGAGGGTTCGCTGATGATGTTCTCCTCGAGGTAGACACAGTCCTCAAGATGACCATGCTCCTTCTCTACTACCTCTAGAGAGGTGTGGGCACTCTCCTCTGGGGATGGCATGGGTCGTTCAGCAGCAGACGACGGCCCCGCTCCCTCCAGCACATCTGTGGATGACACAAAGCATTCACATGTTGGTGGACCCACACACTTGTCACATGTTCACTTGCAACCCCTCACATTCTACACACCGGATGGGGGATAAAACACACTTACCTGTCCTCAAGGCCTGTTCACCTAAATCAAAGCCCTCCAGACTCTCCCCTTGCTCCCGCTCCAGACACCTGGCGATCACCTCCTCCTCCGGGGTCAACCTAACAGCACAAGGTGGGTCGCCTTGGAATCAAGCTTTATTTTCACCCATATGCACTGAGGGTCATTGCATCTGGTGAGAGTTTGAAACAGTTTGCAAAGACTGGAACTTTGTGAACATCATCTAATAAGTGCTGATTTTTGATTGGTGCAAATATTTACACATAAACAAAGATTGCCTTTTTTGGAGGAATGTGAATTGTTTTCAAGCAACATCTTATTTGATACATCACATGTCAAATAAACTGTTCTGTTGCAGTTAACAGAACGGTTTTGGCTGTTCTTAAAGCCAAACACTTAATCTGCATAGGCCATTTTTTGGGGAGTATACACTGTAAGATTTTAAAAGACCTGGGACACTTTTGGTTGCCCTGAGGAGAGATGTAATGTGGCGTGCTGTGGGGAGCAGTGGGTGTGGCTGAATTGTGAGTGTTATGCATGGAATGTAGGGGTCAGTTAGAGTCATGAGTACAAAACAATAGGACTGCAGGAGTCAGGGGTGTGCAATGCACAGTGTAGGGGTAAGGAGAGTGCAAAATCTCCCATGCAAGCGATATTCTCCCCCACTTTACCCTTTCATTAAAAATCCCCACTCCCTCTACTGCAAAAAAATGTGCTGGGGGCTCCATCCGATAAAGAGCACATATACTGTAATCAGAAGGACTACAACTCAATAAACATCCAAGTTGTATGGGATGCAAATATGTTCATTCAAATGTGGTGACTGGCTTCCCAGGATCCATTCATGATGTCCAAATATTGAGACAATCACAACTCTACCATGATTATGGCAATAACAGGCTAACTGAAGGTTGACTTCTTGGTAAAGCACCTTTTAATATAAAATAAATCTCAACGCATAACACATAGATAATACATGGAAGTATATGTTCATACATTCAACTCCTCGTTGTTCATACCTCCCAAACAAACAATACACATGTGATTGTTTGGCTTAGCTCATTTACAATGTAATAGTCAGTGATCGTTAATAAACAAATAACTAACCCAAATTAGGAAAAGCTTTGTTACTTCTGGTTATTACAGTACATAACACAAAAGATTGGAGCCAGGAACTTTCTCACACTCCAGTGTGCATTTGCCACATCAGCTTGCACTATTCCTTTGCTCCCATTTGTAATGTACTGTTTGGGCCCAGAAAGGATAGTGGGTGGTGTTTTGAAGAGGGTGTGCCTCCTACTCCCTGTAAACATATTTGGCTTGCTAGGGGAGGAACGGACATTGTATGCTGAACAAAAATACACCAGATTTACATTTGCAGTCATGATCCTGTTGAAATTATTTACACAAATAAATCTAGCTTTTAACTACAAATGTATGCCAGAAATGTTACTGTTTTTAATCACTCATCATGATATACTACTGCTGTATCGCCATCCACCCCACATTTGCAATGTATCAATTCTCCTTATGCCGCATACAGATGATCGGAAATTCCAACCCCTAAACATCTCATCATCTTAAAGCGGTAGTAAATCCTATATATATTGTGACGGTATGCGAGGTGAGATACTTGACCATAGATATATTTCACCGCGCATACGTTCTATTTTGAGAAGCTGAACCGGAATCCGGGCCGGGTTTTACGGCCTCTGGTGTTCCGGTCCGGATATTTGGGTCCACTGGAGTTCAATGTCAGGTGGACCTTAAAAACAACCAGGTAGAGATCAGAAGGGAGCTCTCTGGTTTTGGGACACTGAGGAGGGAACCTGAGTGTGAGGAGCTCTCTAAAGACATTGCAAGAAAAAGGTTTGCGTTGTTGTTTATTTTGTGGGTGGTGGGGACCAGCCCCACACTGTATAGATAGGAGACCCTGATGTTTAGTTTAGCGCCGGATGGCAAGGATTTAAGTTTACTGTTTTGTTTGTTTTAACCTGCAAACCTTTTGTAAAATAAACCTGGCAGCTGCCAGACTTAAAACGAAAGTGCCTGTTTACAGACTGTGTTTCAGAAAAGTGATCCCCACGAGCTAATTCTCCCACACGTGGTGGATTCAGCAGGCAACTTTTCTGAAGATGGAGGAAATGTTAAAAGCCCTGCTACAGGCCAATGCAGCCCAGCGGGAAACCAACCGCCAAGTCGCAGAAGCTGCTGCAGCGCAGCAGGCTGCCCTCCTACAGGCCAATGCAGCCCAGCGGGAAACCAACCGCCAAGTCGCAGAAGCTGCTGCAGCGCAACAGGCTGCCCTGCTACAGGCCAATGCAGTCCAGCAGGAAACCAGCCGCCAAGTCGCAGAGGCCGCTGCAGCACAGCAGGCTGCGCAACAGGAGATGAACCGACAGTTTGCCGAAGCTCTGATGGAACTGAAAAAGGGGTCCGCACCTCCTGTGGCAGCAGAACCAAAGATACTACGGGCCTCCTACCACCTGCAAAAGATGACACCAGCGGATGATGTTGAGGCATACATGGCGACTTTCGAGAGAGTCGCTGTCCGCGAAGGATGGCCAAAAGAGCAGTGGGCGGGACTATTGGCCCCATTCCTAACTGGAGAACCCCAAAAGGCCTATTTTGACCTAGAAACAGATAAGGCACAGGACTATGAGACTCTCAGATCAGAGATACTCGCACGCTTGGGTGTCACCATGGCAGTTCGGGCCCAGCGCGTGCATCAGTGGTCCTACTCCAGCAACAAGCCACCCCGATCACAAATGTTTGACCTGGTCCACCTCACCAGGAAGTGGTTGCAGCCAGAGACCCTGACCAGCCCGCAGATTGTGGAGCGTGTGGTAATGGACCGGTACCTACGTGCGCTTCCTGCTGCCCTGAGGAGGTGGGTCGGACAGGGAGACCCCAACACTGCAGCCCAAATGGTGGACCTAGTGGAGAAGTACAGTGCTACCGAGGACTTGGTAAACCCACCTACGCCCCACTTCGGTGTGTCTAGAGGTGCAAGATCTCCCAGCGGTTCGGGTAAGACTGTTCCGGGGTTCAAGAGCTTGGGGAGAGTGGATAAGACTGTTGTTACAGCAGATGAGACTGTGGGTCCTAGACCTGGAGACTGGCCACAGAAGCCAGGAAGGTCTTTGGGACCGTTAAGAGGACTGGGGGTGGGGCAAATACGGTGTTTTCGTTGCCATGCATTGGGCCATATTGCTGCAAACTGCCCTCTAAATGATGAACCTATGCAATGTGATTATGCTGATAGGAAAAGACACATTTCTCTGTTTGCACAGGTCGCATGTGTTGCGCTAGATCAGAGTCACCTTGAAAAACAGATGTGCGTTATGTTAGTGGATGGCAAGCCTCTCACAGCACTACTAGACTCTGGTAGCGTGGTGACCCTAGTTAGGAGTGCTTGTGTAGACCCCGAAAAACTACACCCCAGTAGTATTGGGGTAATTTGCATCCATGGGGACACTCGGGACTACCAGACAGCAGTGGTTGAGGTTGATACCCCCTGGGGCAGGGTAACACATTCAGTGGGGGGTGGTACCCTCACTGCTCCATGAAGCTTTAGTAGGGAGAGACTTTCCCCATTTTTGGAAGTTATGGGAGCATAAAGGGAGGCTCGTAGATAGAGTTCCCCCAGCTGGGGAAACACGGGAACTCTCACCAGACCCGTTTTTCAAAAGAGAAAGGCAGGCTATTGGTGGGATCGAGGAAGCCGGAGATCCTCTTCCTTTCCCTGCCATGGTCGGGGAACCGGAGGACTTGGAAGCTAGCACCCAGCCTGAGGGTAACGAACAGGAAATCTCGCCTGACCCTGACATCGAGAGTAGCCAAAATGTGGTACCCGACTTGGAGGTCAGGAGGGAGGATTTCTGTACTGAGCAGCTGCGAGAGCCCACCCTCATGAGTGCCAGGGGAAATGTTAAGGTGTTGGGTGGGGAAACGGTGGATCCTAATTGGGTGGTGTCCTTCCCCTACATGGCGATTAAAAACAATCTATTATATCGAGTGATAAAACACGGAGAGGAAGAGGTAGAACAGCTGCTGGTTCCCAAACCCTTTCGCAGGGTGGTGCTAGACCTGGCTCATGGTCATGTAATGGGGGGACATCTCGGGGTCGAAAAAACCAAGGAGATAATCACCCAGAGATTTTTCTGGCCCGGGTTGCATGCAGAGGTCAAGGAGTATTGCGAATCGTGCCCCGAGTGCCAAATGTCAGCACCGTCGCCCCATTTTCGCAGCCCCCTTGTCCCTCTACCAATAATTGAGGTTCCCTTTGAGAGGGTTGGCATGGACCTGGTCGGGCCGGTGGTGAAATCTGCCCGAGGTCACCAGCATATTCTGGTGATCCTGGACTATGCGACTCGCTATCCTGAGGCCATACCCTTGCGGAACACCTCCGCTAAGGCTATTGCCAAGGAATTGGTCCAGGTGTTTAGTCGAGTCGGGATCCCGAAAGAGATCTTGACCGATCAGGGCACCCCTTTCATGTCTAGGGTTACCAAGGAATTGTGTAGATTGTACAAAATCTCCCATCTCCGTACTTCTGTCTACCACCCCCAGACAGATGGTCTGGTCGAAAGGTTTAATAAAACATTGAAGAGTATGTTGAAAAAGGTGGTCGACAAGGATGGGAGAAACTGGGATTATTTGCTACCATATCTCATGTTTGCCATACGAGAGGTTCCACAGGCCTCCACAGGCTATTCCCCCTTTGAGCTCTTGTATGGTAGGCATCCCAGGGGCCTGCTAGCTATTGCTAAAGAAACGTGGGAAGGAGAGGTCAGCCCATATAGGAGCATCATAGAACATGTCTCCTTGATGCAGGACCGAATCGCAGCCGTCCTGCCCCTAGTACGGGAACATATAGAGCGAGCCCAGGAGGCCCAAAGGAGGGTCTATAACCGGGGTGCCAAGGTCCGTACTTTCAGCCCAGGGGAAAGAGTGCTGGTACTGGTTCCCACAGTAGAAAGTACATTTTTAGCTAAGTGACAGGGTCCCTTTGAGGTTGTCGAAAGGGTGGGGGAGGTAAACTACAAAGTCTACCAGCCAGGCAAAAGGAAACCCCACCAAATTTACCATGTAAATCTCTTAAAGCCCTGGAAGGACCGAGAGACTTTACTGGCCACGACCTCACCTCCAACAGACCGGATACCCGTGATACCTGACGTTCCCATCACGGATTCCCTGTCTGTAGCACAACAAAATGACGTTAGGGCATTTGTGCAAAAAAATAGAGACTTTTTCTCCCCCTTACCCGGACTGACCAACACGATCCAACATGACATAGTGACGGAACCAGGGGTTCGGGTAAATGTAAAACCCTATAGAATCCCAGAGACCCGGCGAGAGGCGGTTGCGGAGGAAATAAAACAAATGTTAGAGTTGGATGTGATCGAAGAGTCCCACAGTGAGTGGTCAAGTCCCATAGTGCTGGTCCCAAAACCTGATGGCAGTATCAGGTTTTGTAATGACTTTAGAAAACTTAACAGTGTGTCCAAGTTTGACGCCTACCCAATGCCCCGGGTCGACGAACTTGTGGACAGGTTGGGACAGGCTCGCTACATAACGACCCTGGATCTAACGAAAGGTTATTGGCAAATACCGCTTACTGAATCAGCCAAGGAGAAGACTGCCTTTTCCACTCCTGAGGGCTCGTTTCAGTATAAGCGGATGCCGTTTGGTCTGCATGGAGCCCCTGCATCATTCCAGCGAATGATGGACAAAACTTTGAGACCACATCGCTCGTATGCAGCGGCGTACTTGGACGATGTGGTCATCCACAGCCCAGATTGGGAATCGCACCTGCCCTGCGTACAAGCGGTGGTAGATTCCCTTAGGGAAGCACGTCTCACGGCCAATCCAAAAAATGTGCCATAGGCCTGGAGGAGGCCAGATACCTTGGGTACATTATTGGCCGGGGAGTGTTCAAGCCGCAGACCAATAAGATTGAGGCAATTCAAAAATGGCCCCAACCAGTCAATAAAAAACAAGTGAGGGCATTACGGGTATTACAGACGTTTCATACCCAATTTTGCCACCGTTGCTGCCCCCTTGACCGATTTGACGAAGGGTAGGGGGTCGGTCATGGTCAAGTGGAACCCCGAAGCCGAGGAGGCATTTCAGAAGTTGAAACAGGCTCTTTGTATGGTACCCGTACTAGTAACCCCGGACTTTATCCAGGAGTTTGTTGTACAGACGGACGCCTCTGAGGTGGGCCTAGGGGCCGTACTCTCACAGAACAGGGATGGTGAGGAGCACCCAGTGGTATACCTGAGCCGGAAGCTGAACAAGCACGAGAAAAATTATGCCATCGTAGAAAAGGAGTGTCTCGCCATTAAGTGGGCTTTAGACTCCCTGAGGTATTACCTACTGGGGAGGTCATTTAAGCTGGTCACAGACCATGCTCCCTTGAAGTGGATGTGTGATAACAGGGAGAAAAATGCTCGGGTGACAAGGTGGTTCCTGGCTTTACAGCCTTTTAAATTTACGGTGGAGCATAGACCAGGAAAACTCCAAAATAATGCAGATGCTCTCTCCCGGGTACACTGTATGGTTGGGGCAAGTGCTCAGCCGCAGGGGCTTGAGCAGAGGGGGAGGATATGTGACGGTATGCGAGGTGAGATACTTGACCATAGATATATTTCACCGCGCATACGTTCTATTTTGAGAAGCTGAACCGGAATCCGGGCCGGGTTTTACGGCCTCTGGTGTTCCGGTCCGGATATTTGGGTCCACTGGAGTTCAATGTCAGGTGGACCTTAAAAACAACCAGGTAGAGATCAGAAGGGAGCTCTCTGGTTTTGGGACACTGAGGAGGGAACCTGAGTGTGAGGAGCTCTCTAAAGACATTGCAAGAAAAAGGTTTGCGTTGTTGTTTATTTTGTGGGTGGTGGGGACCAGCCCCACACTGTATAGATAGGAGACCCTGATGTTTAGTTTAGCGCCGGATGGCAAGGATTTAAGTTTACTGTTTTGTTTGTTTTAACCTGCAAACCTTTTGTAAAATAAACCTGGCAGCTGCCAGACTTAAAACGAAAGTGCCTGTTTACAGACTGTGTTTCAGAAAAGTGATCCCCACGAGCTAATTCTCCCACACGTGGTGGTTTCAGCGGGCAACTTTTCTGAAGATGGAGGAAATGTTAAAAGCCCTGCTACAGGCCAATGCAGCCCAGCGGGAAACCAACCGCCAAGTCGCAGAAGCTGCTGCAGCGCAGCAGGCTGCCCTCCTACAGGCCAATGCAGCCCAGCGGGAAACCAACCGCCAAGTCGCAGAAGCTGCTGCAGCGCAACAGGCTGCCCTGCTACAGGCCAATGCAGTCCAGCAGGAAACCAGCCGCCAAGTCGCAGAGGCCGCTGCAGCACAGCAGGCTGCGCAACAGGAGATGAACCGACAGTTTGCCGAAGCTCTGATGGAACTGAAAAAGGGGTCCGCACCTCCTGTGGCAGCAGAACCAAAGATACTACGGGCCTCCTACCACCTGCAAAAGATGACACCAGCGGATGATGTTGAGGCATACATGGCGACTTTCGAGAGAGTCGCTGTCCGCGAAGGATGGCCAAAAGAGCAGTGGGCGGGACTATTGGCCCCATTCCTAACTGGAGAACCCCAAAAGGCCTATTTTGACCTAGAAACAGATAAGGCACAGGACTATGAGACTCTCAGATCAGAGATACTCGCACGCTTGGGTGTCACCATGGCAGTTCGGGCCCAGCGCGTGCATCAGTGGTCCTACTCCAGCAACAAGCCACCCCGATCACAAATGTTTGACCTGGTCCACCTCACCAGGAAGTGGTTGCAGCCAGAGACCCTGACCAGCCGCAGATTGTGGAGCGTGTGGTAATGGACCGGTACCTACGTGCGCTTCCTGCTGCCCTGAGGAGGTGGGTCGGACAGGGAGACCCCAACACCACAGCCCAAATGGTGGACCTAGTGGAGAAGTACAGTGCTACCGAGGACTTGGTAAACCCACCTACGCCCCACTTCGGTGTGTGTGTCTAGAGGTGCAAGATCTCCCAGCGGTTCGGGTAAGACTGTTCCGGGGTTCAAGAGCTTGGGGAGAGTGGATAAGACTGTTGTTACAGCAGATGAGACTGTGGGTCCTAGACCTGGAGACTGGCCACAGAAGCCAGGAAGGTCTTTGGGACCGTTAAGAGGACTGGGGGTGGGGCAAATACGGTGTTTTCGTTGCCATGCATTGGGCCATATTGCTGCAAACTGCCCTCTAAATGATGAACCTATGCAATGTGATTATGCTGATAGGAAAAGACACATTTCTCTGTTTGCACAGGTCGCATGTGTTGCGCTAGATCAGAGTCACCTTGAAAAACAGATGTGCGTTATGTTAGTGGATGGCAAGCCTCTCACAGCACTACTAGACTCTGGTAGCGTGGTGACCCTAGTTAGGAGTGCTTGTGTAGACCCCGAAAAACTACACCCCAGTAGTATTGGGGTAATTTGCATCCATGGGGACACTCGGGACTACCAGACAGCAGTGGTTGAGGTTGATACCCCCTGGGGCAGGGTAACACATTCAGTGGGGGTGGTACCCTCACTGCTCCATGAAGCTTTAGTAGGGAGAGACTTTCCCCATTTTTGGAAGTTATGGGAGCATAAAGGGAGGCTCGTAGATAGAGTTCCCCAGCTGGGGAAACACGGGAACTCTCACAGACCCGTTTTTCAAAAGAGAAAGGCAGGCTATTGGTGGGATCGAGGAAGCCGGAGATCCTCTTCCTTTCCCTGCCATGGTCGGGGAACCGGAGGACTTGGAAGCTAGCACCCAGCCTGAGGGTAACGAACAGGAAATCTCGCCTGACCCTGACATCGAGAGTAGCCAAAATGTGGTACCCGACTTGGAGGTCAGGAGGGAGGATTTCTGTACTGAGCAGCTGCGAGAGCCCACCCTCATGAGTGCCAGGGGAAAATGTTAAGGTGTTGGGTGGGGAACCGGTGGATCCTAATTGGTTGGTGTCCTTCCCCTACATGGCGATTAAAAACAATCTTTATATCGAGTGATAAAACACGGAGAGGAAGAGGTAGAACAGCTGCTGGTTCCCAAACCCTTTCGCAGGGGTGGTGCTAGACCTGGCTCATGGGTCATGTAATGGGGGGACATCTCGGGGTCGAAAAAAACCAAGGAGATAATCACCCAGAGATTTTTCTGGCCCGGGTTGCATGCAGAGGTCAAGGAGTATTGCGAATCGTGCCCGAGTGCCAAATGTCAGCACCGTCGCCCATTTTCGCAGCCCTGTGTCCCTCTACCCAATAATTGAGGTTCCCTTTGAGAGGGTTGGCATGGACCTGGTCGGGCCGGTGGTGAAATCTGCCCGAGGTCACCAGCAATATTCTGGTGATCCTGGACTATGCGACTCGCTTTCTGAGAGCCATACCCTTGCGGAACACCTCGCAAGCTATTGCCAATTGGGGCTCCAGTGGTGTTTAGTCGAGTCGGGATCCCGAAAGAGATCTTGATGTGATCAGGGGGACCCCTTTCATGTCTAGGGTTACCAAGGAAAAGAATGTAGAGAAGATTGTACAAAATCTCTTGTCTCGCGTATTCTGTCTACCACCCCCAGACAGATGGTCTGGTCGAAAGGTTTAATAAAAACATGAAGAATATGTTGAAAAAGGTTGGTCGAAAGGATGGAGAAGAATGGGACACATGCTCCCAAATATGTTTGGATAGGCGGGTTCAGGCAAAGGTTATTCCCTTGAAGCTCTTGATGGTAGGCATATCCAGGGGCCTGCTAGCTATTGCCCAGAACCACGTGGGTAGGATACCGGGTCCACCAGCCCATATAGGAGATCATACTCCCAATATTTGGACCCTGCAGGACGAATCGCAGCCGTCCTGCCCTAGTACGGGAACTATGGAGCGACGCCCAGGAGGCCCAAGGAAGGGTTTTATAAACCGGGGCTGCCAAGGTCCTGTTACTTTCGGCACGGGGATAAGAGTGCTGGTATACTGGTTCCCACAGTAGTACTAGTAAGTACATCCTTTTAGCTAAGTGGCATGTGGTCCCTTTGAGGTTGTCGAAAAAAGGGTGGGGGCAGGTAAACTACAAAGTCTCCCAGCCAGGCAAAAGGAAACCCCACCAAATTTACCATGTAAATCTCTTAAAGCCCTGGAAGGACCGAGAGACTTTACTGGCCACGACCTCACCTCCAACAGACCGGATACCCGTGATACCTGACGTTCCCATCACGGATTCCCTGTCTGTAGCACAACAAAATGACGTTAGGGCATTTGTGCAGAAAAATAGAGACTTTTTCTCCCCCTTACCCGGACTGACCAACACGATCCAACATGACATAGTGACGGAACCAGGGGTTCGGGTAAATGTAAAACCCTATAGAATCCCAGAGACCCGGCGAGAGGCGGTTGCGGAGGAAATAAAACAAATGTTAGAGTTGGATGTGATCGAAGAGTCCCACAGTGAGTGGTCAAGTCCCATAGTGCTGGTCCCAAAAACCTGATGGCAGTATCAGGTTTTGTAATGACTTTAGAAAACTTAACAGTGTGTCCAAGTTTGACGCCTACCCAATGCCCGGGTCGACGAACTTGTGGACAGGTTGGGACAGGCTCGCTACATAACGACCCTGGATCTAACGAAAGGTTATTGGCAAATACCGCTTACTGAATCAGCCAAGGAGAAGACTGCCTTTTCCACTCCTGAGGGCTCGTTTCAGTATAAGCGGATGCCGTTTGGTCTGCATGGAGCCCCTGCATCATTCCAGCGAATGATGGACAAAACTTTGAGACCACATCGCTCGTAT